>JAOXJJ010000481.1:12436859-12449496 GCA_025769935.1 Phoenix roebelenii
TTAGATGAATGAATCCAGTACCATGTCTTGTACCATGTGTCGGTACAGTATGGTATCGTACCGTACCAATCTGGTACCTAATTGGTATGATTATCGGCATCGGTTTGGCAAACCGTCATACCTCAGTTCTCTAATTTCTTTGCAACATCCTAGGGTTTTGGTGATGGGTCCTACACCGATCCCATAGCAGTACCTAGGCGATGTCATGTTGACATGGGTACGTTGGGTCAGATGAAGAGTTGGGGTCCCAAACCAACATCTATTTCAGGTAACTAAGGTATAAATGTTTAATCATCCTTGAGAATGGCGTAACCAAGGAGGTCTATATACAACTGCCATCTGGAGATATACCCCATCCCAGCAATGTGGCTTGTGTGTCTTATAAACAGAGTCATAGATATAGTTGACATGAATTTAAATAATTAATCAAAATATCGGCATGTCGATTTAGAAATCATCATTCATACAAAGCAGGGTCAACAAATTGCATGTGCAAGGACAAAAAAGCTTCTGCACCCATGAAATTGTCGACTTCAAGTAATAATATGAGAGAGTAATTCAGATGATACTCATATGAACAATCACTCTTTCTAAGATCTGAAAATTGATAAAACCAAGATGTAAACAATTTTTTCTAGCCAAATTATAGAAAGCATCTGCAAAAATATTGAAATACTTAAGGGAGCAGTCAGCTGCTTATCTAACACTATTTTATAATCAATAACAAACTTCTTCTGGAAAGTGGTTAAATATATATATCCATACTTTTACTCTCCTCAACTTGAAAATCTCATCGAATCGGATAGGTTTAACAGAATATTTGTCCCCATCATCACATGCTGCGAGGAATGACTGATCAAGTAACGCACTGCAGACAGTTTTGAAGAGTTCAAAAATAAGATAATGCTAAAATGACAAAGTTCAGATAATATTAGAATAAAACGAGGAAAAGTATATACCATGCTGCACAGCTTTTATAGTATGAAAAAATAATCTCATTGAGCTTATAAACAAGCTGATCAAAACAAAGATCAACCTGCAAAACAAAATGGAAATTTTGTAAGGAAGAAGATGTTTCATGTGCACAAATCTCAAACAAAGGTGATGGAAGTCCAGGTGGTACATCCAAACAGTGCACCAGAATTTACATTTATTAGAAGATGGACAACTTTTAACATAATTAACAATTTAAAATATGGAGCTTACTACTACAAGAAATATTTAAAACATCATGACTCACAATTTTGAATGAATCAAATTACTTGAAATTCTCTTTAGTTCAAGTGGGCATAATAAGGAATAAAATATGTCATAAGCATGGGTTGAAATCTTACGCATACCGGCCTCGTACCGGCCATAAGCCAGTATGATAGAGGCCAGTGTGCATTGGTATTGGGTGAACGAGATCTTTGTCATGCTGTACTGAGTCATCCTCATGGTGCTTGATACATCTTTTAAGCCATACCAAGGCAACAATTCAAATCCTATGGGACGGCCATCCCTGTTTAGTCATGGAACAGGATGTAGTGATGCACCATGCCCCACCTCATCTTGACACCTGGGAGAGGGATGTCCCGGGATGCACCAGAAGATGCAGGGACCATAGTGGGATGGTCCCATCCTGACACTTGGCACAGTGCCCCATCCCAACATCTCGCCGGATGTCCTTGTAGCAAGGCATTCTTCCCCCTGACCAAAATCATATCATACTAGCCAGCAATCATTATTATATTGATCCTTGAGATGTGAATCTTTAGTCGCACATGAATAACAAATAACACTGGTAGTGTACTTCAATTAAGAAAGCCACATAATGGACATAATCATTATATATAACAGAAGCAATTTTTTTTCTTTGTTGTTGCAATGATCTCAGTGTATGCGATGTGGACATCTTTGTCTTTTTCCTCTATAACCAAATCAAATTAATTACTAGAAACTCTGTATATAAGACTCCTAATAAGGCTCAAGCTGTCCTTGAACCTTAATTATAGCAGATCAAGAGAAGAAGTTTCACTAATTGGTCACTTTACAAATTCCTTTGTCATGAATATTATTGAAGTCCATCTAGATTCTAGAATTTAAATTTATAACTACCCACGGTATTCTCACAAAAGAATAAACATATTTACTATGAGATACCTCTGATCATAGTCATCCATCAAAGCCCTTTTTCTCAAGTAGAATCACTACCTCTGGATCCATGAAAAAGCAGTGCATTCTCCTTTCTGAGCAAGGTCAATCCTCAACAAAACACACATCCAAACTCAAGTCTCATATTGAAAATTATAGTTTGCAACACTAAGGCGCGCATACTGCACTTCTGACTATTCTTCTGAAAAACTTGAGCCACCACAATACATAAATTCTTCTACACATGTTGAACACCTTGGGTCAAGACCCGCCCAAGTTTATAGCAGGCCAAAGCTGAGAAAAATGCATATTTCCTCCACAGCCGGTCAGACTGGAAAACCAGCAAACCGGCCTATTCATCCTGGTTTCATAATCAGACTGGAAATGCATATGACCCGTTGTAAACTAGGTTAAAGCACAATTTTCATAAAAAACTCGAGACCAGGGGGTGGAAAACCAAGTGAAGAGGGCTTTAAGAAATTGAAAATTAATGCTCGAACAGATATTCAAACACACGATCACTTGCATACTTACATTTTACAAATCTCTTGGCCACTAAGACACCATTTAATGTTGTAAGTTGTAACATTATGATAATTTATTGTACTTACAGGATATTCTGTGTCATTAGACAAAGCTAGGTATTTTGATGATTAATTCTTTCCAAGGTTCACTATACTAGTACCAAGTACTGTATTGGTACGTATTGTAGGCTAGGTATGGTATAGTACAACCCTTGTACTGACGCTAGGCTATGAGACCCTTCGCACACCAAGCCAAGGTATTACAGGAAACTTGGCAATGTGGGTTCATTCCAACGATCGCCGAACCAGTACCGGATGCCGTATTGGTCAGAGTCCGGTACGGTTCAGTACCGGTTCGGTCCGGTACCGAACCGGTACCGAAGAGTTTGGGTGTGTGGCATTATTGCCATAGCGGGCCACTGGCCCCCGACTCGCGAGTCCGAGTCGAACCGGACAGAACCGCTCGGTTTCGTCCGATTCCATCCAGTACCGGCTGGTTTCGGCCGGTAACGGTAACAATTACCAATTCCAGCTAGTATTATTGAGGTTTCGGCCCTTACAGAGTCAAAACCATTTTTCTATAGCGAAGCGAACCGACCCGGTCTCAGACGGAACTTGCTCGGTTCGTGTTGAACTTGGTTCGGCAATCCTTGGTTCGTGCAACTTGCAATCAGACGGAATTGGTTAGTTCCACCTGGTGCAAGCTGGTTTGGCGTTTGTACTATGCCAAACCTTAGTACTATACCAATACGTTACTGGTGTAATACACCTGATATGGGCGAGTACAGCAAACCATGATTTTTTCCAAAAAACATAATCAAGTCTTTTTTTCTTTTGGTAGAAGTAAGAAAATGAATAAAATTCATTTTACTTTCAAATATTTTCAAATATTTATTATTTATAATAAATAAAAATAATAATAAGTTCTACATAGTTTCCTGCATAATATATTTTTTACAAATTTTTTAAATATTTAGAATATTCATAACAATTTTCTAATTATGCTATCATAAAAGAGTACTTTAGGATGTAGATCCATGTGATTTAAGTAGTATCTAGAAAACTTATCAATAGTAATGCATATTTTTCTTACATTACAACTAATTTTTCTGTAACTTTTGAATTTTTAATACATTTTAATGTAAACCTGGTCTAACCAATTAACCTTGTGAATGGATCAATGACCCAAACCCTTGGCTGGGTAACTGGGTTGATCTCCGGTTTAATATCTACATAAACTATTGTGTACATCTAATCAACTCTAATTTTTCTATAGTGGTTTAAGAGCAACTTATACCATTTTGTTTTATTTGTCAGCGCCAAAGCCCTATATTTCAAAGCTCTCTCCAATGGTAGATAATAAATACCTAACCCATGAAGGACATGGATTGCAACCCAAAAAGTAAAACATTGAAATAACATATGTTTTTTAAAACTACCAATTTCATGGCATAACAAAGTAAAATCAGTATTACTATAAGTTGAATAATCACCAATTTAAATAGACTAAAAGAAGTGCATTTTTAACTTCACATACCTCAGCTTCAATTTCATCATAAAGGAAACGCTGTTTCAGCACACTCAATGCATGCTGAGCAGAATCATTGTAGATATCAAATGGCATCAAAATACTTTCAAGAAGTCCAGCATCTTGGGAATCAATCACATGATCCACCAGCATCCAAGGAAGAGAGCATTCAATTGGAAACTATACACATAAATTTCACGCGATAGTCACTTCGAACTATCTATCAATTTGTGAAGAACTTAAAATCAAGTAAAGCACCAGGAAATATACAAGTATAAACTAGAATAGGAGATAGAAATTATAACCCAAAAGACTATAAAATTACAAAGAAAAGAACATACAACATTAAATTCCACGATCAATAAAACATGATTAAAGACCTGACTAGATGACATGGACTTAGATATCGAGGTACAGACCCATAACAATTGCTGGCCTAGCCTGTTAAGGCACAATAAAAGTTATGGTATGCCCTGCACCAGTCGGTTAGGCACGATTCAGCAATCCTTGAGTATAGGCATAATTTACAAGGCTATTGAGTTGAATTATGATATGTTGGACTTGTTCTTATGAATATGAATATGATTAATTGAACAGACATGAAAATCCTTGACTATAAAAATTATTTTATTTAAATAAATGATTTCGCTTATATGCTTAGTATTAGCAAGAATACTTATTTAATTTATTACTTGAATTGTTTAGTTAAGATATTCAAGCTCATTAATTCGTCTCTTCTTTCTCTACATATCCAGAGAACTAGATGCTGACAAGATGCTATTATTGACTAGATGTGACAGTGGAATGTTTGGCATTGCCAAGAATCAGTATCGTTTCCTTAACATAAATATTGGAAGCAATTTTAGAGGTTTCCTTCTTTGATTTAGTATTTGGAGAACATTTGATGTCAGATTCTTGTGAACAAAATTCTTGGAGTTTCTTATTAGTTTTCATTATAAAGTGTGGAATTTTAGTTGCTCTAATTTTATTCCATTGCCTTATTTATTCTGTAATGATATCATGATGGATGACTTGCATGCTTGTGAGGTAACATCCTATAAGTATGTGGAGGTTGCCATGCCTCTGACTTGTGATTTTGGGTTGGGGGCAAGGTTCGCCGTACCGGTACCGAACCCCGTACCGGTGCCGCACTAGGATAGGCGTACCGAGTGTTGGTACAGTATGGTACGCAGTACGCCGGGCGTACCGACATTGGCGTACCGATACCGGTACCCATCGGTAGGGGTACGGTACGTCTGGTACCGATCGGTACAGCATACCATGGTTGGGGGTGTGACAATATGCCTAAAGATTGAAAATGAGCAAAGTTATCCAAATGGACCTTTTGGCCGTGGTCGGACAGAGAGGTGAAAAGGGAGAACAAAAGGAAAGGTGGATAGAGGAATTGCACACCAATCTGATGAGGCATTCTTCAATTCTACTTGCTTTAGCAAAACATTGACAATCAATGGGTATGGATTAACCACTGCTTAAGAGGAACTATAGCTTCTAGTTTGGAGGTTTAGATCAGTCCCTTAGCAGTTGGCTAGTGGCGGAACTCTAGAAACTGGTAATGATCCAGTTTGAAATAGCAAAGGCAATGGCATTCAGATAAAATTATGAGATAATCATCAAAAGGTGGTATTAAAGCAACATATGGTTGGAGCCTGCATATTGTCTCTGTAGCCTTATCAGCTGGTAGTACAATCCACAAATATGCCACTATAAAAAAATAAAAAATACATCTATAACATAATGTATGCAGCATACAACAAATAATCATATCAACTATCTCTGAATGTAGAAAAAACAGGGGTCCACTCATATCAACAGTACACAGAATACATGTTCAGTATTGTGAATCCGTATGTAAAACAACATTATACACTGGATATAAATTGCAAACAAGCTATGTTACTATTATTCACCAAGCATTTATCGGTCCGGGGGCCCTCGGCCCCGCGTCCCTATCCCAAGTGTGGCCGGCCATAGTTGCCGCCCCCAATGCAACGATGTCCGGCCTGCCCCTGTGTCCTCCCTCCGCAGGACGGGGGGATGGCAGGGGCAGGGTTCCGGCGTCACTGGAGGATGTGTGCTACCTGGTTGATCCTGCCAGTAGTCATATGCTTGTCTCAAAGAACTATATGTTCATAACTAGAATCAGCCAGCATACTATAGCCACAATGCTTTAATGACCTTCAAGCAATGCCAGATGTACACATGCCACATTGATTTGTGCATTACAATATCATCAAAGAAAACTACCATATAAGACCTCATTCTTATCTTTTATGTTGGGAATATAGCAACAAATAAATCAGTCCCAAGGACATGCGTTAGCTCCACTCCTATAATTATTTACTACATAGTATAAGTTAAACAACATCCAGCCCTAGCAAGAGACAGAACCATTCTGTGGCTTGCGCCAATAAAATGATTGTGAGTCGCAACACACCCACAAATAATCTAGGTCTTCAAGTCCCCAGGTCCTCTTAACTTATGACAAGTTTGGCACCTGCGTATCACTCTATGCATGTATTTATGCTCCAACTTATCACATGTGAAAAGGAGCAGATTTATCAACATAAACAATTTTCATAACACATTATATAAATGAAGATTCTTTAAAAATGGCTCTTATTAATGCAGATAATACTTCAAAATATTCACAAAAAAGGTAATACACCAAATAGTTAATAACTACTGTTGTATGAAGCAGCTTCAACCCATCAAATTGTTAATACTGTCATGCAAATGTTATGCGTGGAGAAATATAGACCAAATAGCCAACAAATACTGAACAGACAGCAGTATAGGTATACCAGCTTAAAAAACTATAATAGGTACCTCTGTGTTTTTTCAGTCTCACCTGAATGACACGAGAAGATTCCAAATAGAATTCTCTAAACCAAAGGAATCCAACATCTGTTAATGTACCGATGGTCGCTGCAAGCACAAAAAAACATATTAGGTGAATAATTTCCAAAAGTTAAATGCAGTTTGTTATGCTTTCAATTTTTACCAGATATTGGAACGGACTGCTGATACATACTAAGGGTAAATTTTCTAATGGTAGTTATCAGTATCAGGCTTATAAGGCAAAATTTAGAGTGATGGTTGCTAGGGAATTAAAAAAAAGTACATTAGCTCAACAACTTTATCAATTATGCATATTTCTTCAATGGTGAAAGACGGAAAGTTTAAAAACCAACTAATGCATCTACCTAGGAAAAAAGTATGTATATACCAGTCTATCTTCCATGTGAACATCATAAGATGTGTACCTTCCTTTCACTTAACTGCATGAAATTTAACTAAGTTCTCACATCATAAGATGTCTACAACAGAACAGCAATACCAGTCTCACCTGCATCCAGTGGTACCTGTGCAAAATGCAAGCAACTTTGCAGCAAGTAATGCATTGTCAACATTGGACACAATGTCACTACTTTATTTTCTAAGCTTGTGGATCATTTATCTGATGTTATATTGCAGATGCCAACATTTTTATTGCTGACAGTGAGAATATGCAGGCATCAACATTTATATTGCTGGACAGTTGTATTTCTCAAATAGTTTGTCACAAGGATTGAAAGATAGAGGATCAATACCATATCCAGAATGGGTGGATATGCAAGGATAACACCAACAAAGGGTATTGATAGGTAGATATAGATCTACTCCAAACACCATGTTATTGCCTTTTTGGCATCCAAACATTGGTTTTGGGTTTTCTGATCATATTTTCTCAGGAAAATGGCATGCTTTTGTGAGAAATAACTAAAAACATCGAGTTAAATGACCTAGTCAAAGTTCTACATTTGCACTAAAGTCATTTACAAGCATAAATATCATATAACATCAAAAAACATGCAATCTAAAATACATTTAGAAGATACATGTGTTGTAATTAGCAATTGAAATGAAAGAAGATAAAGAAAGAACGTACTCATGACATCATTGAACAATAATAGCACCTGTAGCCAAGGTTTGCAAAACCAACCCAAACGGCCTAGTTCAGCGCTTACCAAACTGAACTAAAGCAGAACTAGGTTGGTCTGATGTTCAATTCGGGGCTTGGTGGCAGTCCCGCCCAGTACAACTTGGTTCGAGTTGGTTCCTAGCCCTCCCCATGAGTAAAAAAGGAAGAGAAAGAATCACAATGCCTTTATCCTCTTTTTTAAAGTGAAGGGAAGGGTGGGAAGATGAGAAAAATCAGGGGAGAAGGGATTTTCTTTTTTTGCAGTTTTGAAACCAAATCCAAGCCAAGATCAGGTATAATCCCCTCCCTCTTCTTTTTTTTTTTTTTGCTAAAGAAAAGGGGAAGGGGGGAGGAAGAGACAAGCCCACCCCCGCATAGCAGCCCCCAATGAGGCCTCGCCCCGCCAGGAGAATGTTCGATGCGGGTAGAAATGGCCGTGTGTTGGGCACCTCGACCGGTTTTACTCATACCCTCCCCACCCGTGGGCCCGGCTCAGCTACTCCTCCGGCTCGAGTCCCACGTGTGAGTACGTCACATCTAGCACCACCCCGGCTACTAGAGGTCCAAGAAGCGTTCCTATGCCTCATGTCCAAGCAGTGGTCGAAGCCACATTTAAATCAACGCCACAGCGACTCGAACTTGGGACCATGAGGATAGAAATTACGCCCAGTACCACTAGGCTACCACCTTGAGGGCCCCTCTTCATTCTTCTCTAGGCTAAAATGCTACAAGAAGGGAAAATGATGCCAAAATTTTGTATTTTGAAATGATTTCATAATATACTATAGATCTAAGTATGATACATGCATCGCAAAAGAAAACAAGACTACATATTAATAGTGTAATTTTTTGATTAAAATTATATTTTTAATTTAAAATAATTTAAGAAAGCTTGAAAATTGAAAAATAGCAGCTTGTTTAGGGGTGGTGGCAAGTTACTTGCTGTCCTCTTTTGGCAGCAATTTGTTTAGATTTGGGTATGGTTATGGCTACTTGAAACTAAATCCAAAATCAAATTTTAAAAATAAGTGGCAATCAAGGTGTACCTATGGGCTAAAAATATATACATGGTTCCCCTAGTAGCAAGGTCAGCGGAACTGGGCACCGTACTTATTTTCGGTGGCACGAGTTGGTACGGGCCGTGTTGGGCCTATACCAACAAAGGAGAGCGCATGGTACCATGGGAGAGAAGAAAAGAGAGAGAGAAGGAGAGAGGGAGGAATGCCGGCGGAGGGCCAATGGAGGCCGCGGGAGGTGAGGTCGCGGCCGGTTCTCCTGTTTTGAACGAAATAGGAGTCCGGCCATGACTTAAAAAATTTTGCAATTTGCCGACTTTACTTAAAAATTGTAAAAATTTTTAAATCGCAGCCAGATCCCTATTTCGTTCAAAACAGAAAAACCGGCCGTGGCCCCCGTCCCGCGGCCTCCGCCGGCCCTCTGCCAGCGTCCCACCCTCTCCCTCCCTCCCCCGCTCGCTCTTTCTTTTCTTCTCCTTCTCCGACTCCGACAACAGGTTTCATTTTCGTTGCCAGAACCATACCGGTGAGCCACCGGTACGGCTCGGAACCACCAAAACTATCCAATTCGGAACAGTTCCGCTAGCCTTGCCTAGTAGGGTTTTGCGTTAATCCAAATTAAAATTAATCTTTTCAGTATTTTATAAATATTATTTTTAACTAAAATATATAAATCAAAGATATTAGAAATCAGTATTATGTATAGATGATTTAGAAGTATTTTCTAAAGCAATTCACCCATTTTTCATTATTTAATTATAAATTTTTAGGTATTTAATAACTTAAAATTATTAATCTAATTAAAAGTCATGAAAATTATGGCAATATGTATTGGTATTTGGGAAATTTTTTAGGACAACATGCATAATATTTACATTATTTTATGAACTAATACATCTATTAACTGAAACTACATTATAAAAATCACAAATATGTCTACAAGCATCTAATATTTTTAAATTTTTAAAAAAGTATAGAATCTATAGATCCACTTTATGTAATTTATGGGAATGAATGAGATGGTTTATAACGTGTGGTTGTCATGTAATAATATGGTCTCTGAGACCAATACGAAATAAAATAATATTAAAATCACATTTTCAAGATCTTTAAACTTAAAAATTAAAAAATGAAAGAAGAACTAGTACCATTCTTGTCTACTTGTATATACCAAGTGTCAGTACAGTAAAGTACTATGTACCAAGATTGAGAACTTTACCTGTAACCCAATTCAAATGACCACTAATCAATGATCACGTATTAGGCATTAGCTTACTTATCCACATTTCTATACTATTCTTTTAATTTTTCCAAATTTCTATAGCATGTCTTGAAGTGCAAGTTCATTGCATGCACTTTTTAGGTCATTCACCAAATTTTTGATGGTGAATAAATTTACATTCTTTTTCTAGTGATTTAGCACAACCTTTTTTAAGCATATGTACATTTCTTAATTAATTAAAAAATATTTGAAATTTATGATAGTTTCAGGTTTTGGCTTGGGTGGAACCTGAGCATGCCCAAATAACACCAATTGTAAATCAAATTTTGGTAGCATGTGCATATAACGAGTGCAAAATGGATGCAGATTGATCAATCTAGTGCAAGACCCATATAGCAGCTCATTATCTTCATCTCATTCCAACCAAATATCGGAAAGCAAGCAAAAGTTACCCTTTAACCCACTTCTTGAGTGGTATCCTAGCATACCTCTTGTTTCAAGACCAATCCAGGGTCAATCCCACTAAACCTACCTCAATGTGCCCACAAACTACTAGATCAATCCTCAGTTCAGGCAATTCAGAATATTTTGGTCCAAATATACCGAACCAAGCATCCCTATATTGAGGAGGCCTCAGTAGAGTATGTCCTGAGTGGGATACACTGAATCACTTATTATTTCAAATCTTGATTTGCATTAATCTGGACTAATCATCTTTAATAGGTCCATTATTTATGTTTGGTGCGAGAGTATATCTAAAGTTTTGAATATTTTAAAACTAAAATCCCAAATATACCTTATAATTATGGATGCAAAACATGATCTCTTTAGGTGTATGGTCCTATTTGTTCTCTTTGAAGATATATGTGGTAGAAATGTTATGCTCGCAGTTTATATTTGGGCAACCAAGACAAACACCCTAGACTTACAAACATGCAGGCAAAGATAGAACATGTAGAAACTGAAGCATCTAAACAAAGGATGCTGTGGTTTTCTGTTTATCAGATAGATCATCCTTATAGCAATGCTGACAATAGGTAAGGGTTTAAGATGTACTGCTATTTTATATCAAGAATCAATCATTGCCATTATAAATCTGAATCTTAATTCTTCAATGATGCTGACCAAACAATACCTTTTTGATGAATTTGACATATATACTAGTATCTACCACATGCTATGCATACGCATTTCCAAGGAAGGAAAGAGAGTGAGGCGGATGCCCAAGAAAAGGGAAAGTCAGAAAAAAAGGTGGGGTTCTCCCTTTCTCCATAGCACGTGAGTTTTTATCTGCATGGAGAACATGAAAAATGCAGCACATATTTATTAAGTTGACAGCTTCACTTTATAGTTTCCATCTTCACGTGCCCCAACTCTAGAGTTCCTACCAAGGTTTTAAATATTAGTGGGATTGTAGGGCAGCCCACCATCTTGAGTGTCAGGATGGGATGAGTTGGGAAATGGATCGAGACAAGACTGGATATCCACTGTCCAAAGTTTCAGGACATGAGATGCCCTATTCCATGGAAGAAAAAAAAAGAGGCCCCATCCCATGATATTTAAAACCTTGGTTCTCAATATATAAGAAGATATATAACAGCCAGCTTATATTTGGTGGTCATGGCTAGATGAACCTCCAAGAATTTGAGTATTCATTTAGAGAAGATAGTTGATTCTTGAGTCACAAGTTACAATTTTTTCAGTACAAAGGCAAAAGGCCATCATTCTGCCTAATTACATAAAGTAGCTTCTCACTCCATGGTCCTCCATAAATGGAGTCTATTTGTTATGGCACCAGTTCCTAGCATGGATTTTTCAAAGTCCACTCGCAGAACACTTCAATGCAGGTAACAACACTTCGACTCCTAATCTTTTCCAAGTGCTAAATATTTTTAATCTGTAGTATCTGGAAACATCTAGTCAATTGTCACACATTTTCTTTAGCAACATATGGCGCTGGATAACAGAATTGTTCACTTCACCACCAAATGATATACCAATAAAGATATTTATGCATTTATAAACCACTGGAGAAACTCTCTGGAGAAACAACCTTTACAAAAGCTAGTTAGGAATACGAATACTCAGAAAAATAATAGATTGTGTAATCCACTATGCCACTAAATTTAGTCAATTTCACCCGAAAATGTGTTGATGTAGCACTCAAATGTGTCATAAGAACACCAGATTAATTTAACCAGTCCATCAGTTCTTATTTCAAGAAGTTACAAA
>JAOXJJ010000481.1:12461828-12487555 GCA_025769935.1 Phoenix roebelenii
CATGAAAAAAGTAATAAAAAAATATCAATCATCACTTAATTTAAGATCCAACAGAGACAACATTTTAAAAAAAAATTCGAAATATCTGGCGACCGGTACCTACTGGTCCGGACCGGTACCGTACCGGTCCGGCCGGCCACCGGTACGCCGACCGGTAACGGTACGGCGGACCTTGAAAGGGCCTAGCATTTAAACCCTTCTTTCAAACTATGATCTTGTTTGGATGCTAGAAGATCTCACCGCTCCAATAAGATCTTTTAGCATAGCTCTCCTGCTTAAAGTATGGCAGAAGCTAGGTGGTGGAAAGAGATTATGGCTGTTGGAGGAGCAAGTTATCCTTGGTTTCAGGGATATAGTAAATCACCTTGGAAAATGTGTTTATCATCCCTAAAAACTAGTATTAGTTGCTCCTCTAGCCGCTCAATCTCTCTAAATCATTCCTAGCTTTCACCATACCTTCTGAAGAGGGTCCCGCCAAAAGATCTTATCGGTCCGATAAGATCCTCTGACATCCAAATAAACAATGCACAAGCAACTTGGCCTTTACCATATCAAAGTTATACTATCAGCCATGGTCTGCCAAATTGGCCCAGTTCACCCCATACCAGGGTACATCATACCGGTACCGGTAGGCATACCGGTCGCCTACCGGACCAGTATGGTTCTGGTTCGGACTGATTTAAACCGGTACTAAACTGAAAGAGAGGTAAAAGTGCGCACGGATATTTTCTGCAAGTGCACGCAAAGGCGCGCGCGTCTTAAACCGGTACCAAACTGGAAGAGAGTTAAAAGCACGCATGGATATTTTCCGTGAGCGCGCGCGGACGCGCACGCTCCGCGTGAAATGTCACTATGTGGCATTAAATATCCTCTCGCACGGGGCAGCGTGCGGGCGCGGTTCCCAGTGCAGAAAACAGCGTGGGGGCTCTTCCCCGCTTGCAAGCGCGCTACCCCACACGCAGGCCAGTACAAACCGATCTAGTACGGCTGAATCGGCTAGTATGGGCCGGTTCAGCATACCATGCCCATACCGAACCGAGCCGATGTGAAACCGACATGGTTCGACTTTTTTTGGGAAAATAGCTTGAACCGCTCTGAACCAGGCAGTTTGGAGCAGAACTGGCGCAAACCGCTTGGCTCGGTTCGCACTAATTAGAACTAGTTCAAACCGATTCCTCCCCCCTCCCTCTTTTGATATCGCAAAAGGCTTGAAAATGGCCTGTTGAACCAACGTGAACCGGGCTCTGTTGAACTAGGGTGAATCGCCTAGTTCACCCTGTATTGAACAGGTACCATACCGAATTGATAGCCGACCAGCATAAGCCACAATACTGGTTTAACTAACCTTATTATCAATATTCTATGCCAATATCTAAATATCAACAATACCTACTAAATTCAAAACAATATAGTCAAGGAATGCATGGAAGAATGAGAAATGTCAAATGAGATCAAAGGTAGGATTAAACCTATTAGGCTTGGGTGCCATGTAAATCCTTGTGAATACTATAGAAAATAAGAAATATCAAATATTGCAGAGGAGCCTTGCATAAGTTAGTATAGCAAATATTATATTTATTACCCTTGATCCTTCACTTAAAGCATGCTTTCATAGTTTGATTTAATTATGGTTCTGATCCAACAGATATTTTGGTGGTTTTGAACGATCCAAGATTTAATCCAACTCATATGAATAATTTTATTTTGAAAATAAATTAGAGAATAATAAATGATGGAAAAAGAAAATGGTTGACAAAAGGTAATAAATAGTAAAAGATAGAATAAATAATAGATATCATTTTTAGTACAACATATTTTTGAAGTATAATATAATCCATATGCTAATAGAGGTATCTAAGTGTAGACTCCATTAATTATGACATCAATTCAAGAAACAACTGAGAAAGTAGAAAAATATTGACTACAAGTTGTAACAGGTAAGAATGACCATAAGATAAGGACCATTGATCTAACAAGTATCATATCTAGCATCAGCTCTAACCTTATAATGTCATGATCGTGGTATGCTAAACCAGCCCGTACTGGCCGGTTCAGTACATACCATACTGATCCGACCCCTCACCGGTATGGTATGGTGGTGGAAAACGGTTTCGGCCCTAGGGTCGGACCGGTACGGTATGGCGGTGAAAAATGGTTCTGGCTTATACCGGTACGCGCTGGGCAGCGCAGCCGCACGCGCTAGGAACCATGCCCGCGCGCGTTGTGGGCAGCGCAAACCGATTCGGACCGGTTCGTGTGCCGAACCTGTCCGGTAGGCCACCGGTATACCTACCGGTACCAGTTCGGCAAACCATGGTCATGATCCCAGAAGAGTTAACTGCTAACAGGAATAAAAATAAAAATTATTCAATCGAATAAGAGTTCCAACTTGCTTCTAAACAAAATAAATGTTTGCAATCAAGTTAAAATTTAAGAAACTTCCATTTTTCCCCTAAAAAGAAATTAAATTTAAAAGTCAAATTTCTTAATTGCATAGAAACTTGTTTACCAAAGTTGGAGATTTCATGTTGTGTGCATGTGGAAACATAAAAATTCATATTATTCGCAACATTTTAAAGGGAATTAAAATACCAAAGTTTTATTCTGTTATTTCAACAATAAAGTAATTCACTAAGTTGTAGATTCATAAATTGCTTATAAAAGTTAAAAAATAATGCTTCCAACTACTTCCAAAATCCTGCAATATCTGAGTTTCATATTATGAAAATTCATTCTAATAGCCTGATCTAGAAATTTCTTTCTAAAATCTTGATCTATCATGCATGGCCCCCACCTCAATGTCAAAGAAGAAAAAACACATAGCAAGGCAATGAACCTTTAATACAGCTATTTTGACAAAAAACGAATTATTCCACCCAAAACACAACCAAATTTCTGAAATTCATACTGTTTCAGTCTTTCAGATCAGCTAACTACTCCATTTGGGATGGAACATTTTGATTTGCACCAAAAGTTAAAATCTCAATATAAAAGTGCACTTAACATACAAACACAAAAAAATAATAGCATAACTATATTAAGAGTTTGTATAGCAAGTATATCTATTTTTCTAAAAGTTTACTTTTCAGCCCATTACCTTATTCCTATTTTTCTGCTTGAAGGATCTCCGGACCAACCCAATTTTAAAACGTCCCACTCCATCTCACTTCACCGCAGTACAACTGATTTAACGGCATACAATTTTTATTTAGCAGATTTTTATCTCCAAAAAGGAGAAAATCTAGACATATACAAAATTTATATCTGCCACATGAAATTAGACCTAAGAGTATGTGCAACGCTTGAATTTGTTACAATTTTTGATTGATCTCAGTGTCATCAGAATACCATTGTTTCCCAACTTAAAGATAACAGTTGTTCTTTCAGCATTTCATCCTCTGCATTATTCTTAGTTCAGTTCTTAAAAAATCTCTCAATAGCTTTTTTTGTCTCCAATCTGATGAAGAAAGTTTCATACCTTTACCATTTTATGCAAGAAAAGCCCCTAGACCAACCAAACTTTATTTCTTGCATCAGCCTCCAATGTTATATACTGTTGACTGTATTAGTTGTGTGCCCAATTGCACCAATGCTTTCAGAACATGCTACATCAAACCAGCTTCAAAGCTGGAAATTCATATACCATACAAGCTTTCAAGGAAACCAACGAAGCAGTTCTTCGATCTTAGTTATTGTTATGTTATACAATAAAATAAAATTCACATGCCACATATTCCTACTGTATAACTCATTATGTGTTTGTTAACTCAGCGATGAAAAGAATCAATGAAAAATCTTTACAAATCAGATGTATAAAGCAAATCTGATTGCAAGCCTTCCTAGATATCATAAAGATTAGATGTGCATCATCCGATGAAATAAGAAAAGTAATTGGCTCTGCTTCACCGTCTCACAACCTTGGGAGGACCCCTACGGGTGTGTCCACATTGGATGTGCACTAGATAGATCTTGGAAACCTATTAAGATCAAGGAACCCAAATAACAACTCCCTGCTAGCCTTTATAGGTGAGGTCCTAGGTCGTTACAAATGGTATTAGAGCAAACTCAACCCATGGCCTATGCAGACTAGGAGACACTGCAACACGGGCCTTTATGAAATTGACCATGTGCCAATCCTAGAATTTGTGATTAGACTTGTTTGTAATTAAATTTGATTGGATTTAGACCCTTGGCCTAGCGAGGATGCTAGATCTTAAATGGGAGGAGCATGTGAGGACCCATGCAGACGTGTTTAGACCCACATCTACTGCACACTGGGTCAATCTTAGATACTTACACAAGACCAAGGAACCGAAATAACCCTCACTAGTCACTAGCCTTCTTGGCTCAAGTCCTAGGTAATTACATTCCTCCAATTCAAAAAACTGTCTAGTTTGATTAGCAAAGAAGACAGCAACACCACAATTTAATAGAAAATTTGACACCAAATACATTATTCATCTACCTGACTATAGTCATATGTAATCACTTTCCTAACAAGGATCAGTACTTAGTCAAACAAGACCTTCCAAATACTCTCAAAACATTCATGAAATTTCCCATCTTCAGAACCTTATCTACAAACTGAAGGCCCCTCATATAGATTGGCCCTAGTTTTCATTACACATGACCACATCTGACTTTACAAATTGAGCTTTTCAGCTGGTATTAGCCAGATGAAGACAAAATTGTCTGCATCAATAAATGGACTACATTTTGAGATCACCAACAAAATTTAGATCAAAAGCATAATTTAAATAATATAATTCAGAACAAGTAGGATATTCTTGTAGCTCACGAGAGGGAATTTCATGTGGTGCAGGAAGAGTAAGAAGACGAGTTTGACTAGAAAAACTTGGAAAGTACATTGACAGTTCCTTTAACATTGCAGCAGGTGAAAGATGAAGATCTGGAAATGCAGGAATAACAATATCATTCTGCAAAAACAGATCAATGAGCAGTGCATAGATTAGAATACAATAAATATGTACTATGCATGCCGCAAGTTAATTAAGCACTCATCTACCATGAATCATATAATGTGTACTGTAGAAGATAAATATATTAATCAGCAGAAAGAAATACATAATATCAAACCTTAAATATATTAAGAAGGCGGTTGATTTTCACCCTCTTATACAGTGATTCGCTATCTTTCTCTGACGAAGTCGCCAAAACAACAAGAACAGGCAAGACGCGAAGTAGAGTGTGGCGCTCCGGAAATAGGAGTGCAAAGTCTAGTTCCAAAGATTCAACACAAAAGACAATGAGGACTTGCAGAATGTCTTCTACACTATACTTGAATCAAGGACCTCAAATTTGACATGAAGAACGTCATTTCCGACACGAAAATGCTGACCAAAATATATCTAAGCAGTTCTGTTAGTAAAGCTAACAAACTATGCACATGCCCATATACTAACTTAATATGATTAAAGAAAGACTCCCAGTATGTGTTCCAGACTCAGTTTAAATAGGATAAAGCAACATAATACCATGGTATAGTCTCCATAAAAAGATACAGACATTTTGGTATAATCTCTATTTTTGGCCATTCTTTTGCACTTGAAAATGCAATTTAGTGCACTTTCTAGAAATAGAATCATAAACTAAAAGCATATATAAGACTAGATGTGTGTCCTGGAGATTGATAATAGGAGCTGCAAATGAGTCAGGCTGCATCTGGGTCAAACTTGACCCATCTATAAAACTCAAACTGGGTTTGAGACCATGATTCAGGCCCAGATCAAACCCATAACTTGCTGGATCTGGATCTCGGTTGCTTCATTTTTTTCAGTCCATCTCAGGTGAAGTCTTACTTTTGAGGGCTTAATATTTGGAAAAAAAATCAGATCCACTCAGATTAGACCAAGTAGAGTGACTCTTATCTCATGATTGGGTCAGACGAAGATCATGTATGGATGCTATACAAATTTATTTGACCCAATTTCACCCTTATTGATAATAAATTGAATATTTGTAAGAACACGTGTACTTATCACATATGATGAAAGAGTAAAACTCCAACTTGCAGAAAACACATTATGTTAAGCAGCTTTTACAAGTGATGCTTATCAACTACTTGCCCTGAAATAGCATACCCTTCTCAAATGCCAAAAGATAACATGACGGATTTCTCAAGACATGTCACAAGAATTCTAGGTTGTTCTGCATGCTATTCTTTATCAGCTCGAATGATTTCAACTTGAAGTTTAAATTTGAAAACCATTATATTCCTTTCAGCTTCCTATGTTACATATTTTACATCGTTAGTGTAGCAATATTATTTTGAAGCAGAATAGAATAAAGCTAAAAACCATTGCAAGCCACTTGAGCTTCCATTAACAGTTGTCAGCGCTGCAACTGAAGATTTTTAAGAGGTAGGATACGTGTTCGTGCGGAACATCTCTGCATGTAAGTTCAGTAAAATAGCCCACCTTGTGCTTAAGAAAATCTGCAAATCACAAGAGCATGAACAATGAGTTCCATAGTTGTAATAACAATGGTGATGCTGTAGTCTAAAGGAACAATGAAAATCATCCAATTAAAATGAGTGGTGCAACTGTAAAAGTTATGAGCTCTACTGACAAAAAAGATGCTACAACATTAAGATCATAAGAAACATTGGGAAAAAAGGAAATGTCAAATGTAGAACTGAGTAACCTGCAGATCATCCAACTCCTCTCTCATTGAATCAGTGTCCTGCCACTGAGCACTTACTTGTGTGAATGTTCTGCAAATTAGTATACCAGATTTATTATTTTTTTGTAAAAAATCATGTTTAGATTCTGCAGAATAGGCTGAAACTCAAAAATAGGTAGTGAATTAAGCTATTACATATGAACAGATAATTCGGAAAATAAGCAATAGTGGATTAGACAGTAGGTATGCTAAACCAAAATTCATGAAGCATGAAACCCAAATGTAACTACCAACTGAATATAATCTACAGAAGGAAACTAATCAAATATTGGCCCCCCAGGTGAAAGCAATAACTGTAGACAGTAGAATCATTATCGTTGCTGCAGATTGTTTTTTGTATTATACTATTGCATTATGAAATACGAGTATGCAGATATTATTTTAGTCATTTAATACTCACATGTTACACAAGTACACCATAAAATATTGCATGTAGAAGTTTTACCGCTCATCCCATCATGAAAATGACTGCAATTTGGTGCTCACATGTATCAACCTTGACAAAATTGGACTCAGGCTTCTCAACCAAGGATTCAAATACAGAGGTAGGGGATTAAACCTATCCTTGGTTATTGTATATAGCATACCAACACATGTACCAGCGGACACAGCTGTAATCCTATGTAGGCACATTTTTGGCCAACTTTTTTTATTTATTTTAGGATTATAATCATCATACATGATGAAACTATGAAAGTTCAAGACACATCGAGATAGAATACATTAAGTTTTAGGAGCATTGACATATAGATTCTAATATTAAAGAAGATTTTCCAAGGTATATGATATTTGGACTAGTGTTGATTGATGAGAAAACAACATTAAATGATAAATTGCATTTTTGAAAGCAAGCTTTCAAGAATAAAAGTTTAAATCAATGAAGTAAAGACAAATATGTGGAATGCAGATTTAGTGAAAATAAAAATCAAGACAAGGTCCCAATTAAGATGAAGAACAAGAGATGCCAAAAAGTGAGCGATTTCGATATTGGGATCTGTTAGACCCAAAAGAGAAAATGGTTGGTTAGTTGAACACTTATGTAATAAAATTATGTCAGATGAAATTTGGATGACTAAGAATGTTAGGCAATAAAGAGAGTTTA
The DNA here is from genome assembly GCA_025769935.1 of Phoenix roebelenii. Lineage (NCBI taxonomy): Eukaryota > Viridiplantae > Streptophyta > Magnoliopsida > Arecales > Arecaceae > Phoenix > Phoenix roebelenii. The sequence continues at coordinate 12,469,633 of JAOXJJ010000481.1, forward strand.
GAAAAAGAAGTTGACTGTAATGGAAATAAGAATATTAAAATGAATATGTAGTAAAACTATAAAGGAAAGGTTTAGAAATTACACTAGAAAGGCAGTAGAAGTTGTCGACATTTAGAGCAAAGAGTTGGAGGATCAATTGAAATAGTATGAGCATCTATAACGAAGCCTTGAAGAGACTATAGTATCGAGAGATACTTTAATTTGTATTGAACTATCCAAGAAAAGGAGGGGAAGACCTAAGATAACAAGGATGGATGTTGTGAGAAAAGATATAAAAAAACTGAAAATAACATTACAGGTAGCCCTATATAAGAAAACGTGACAAACAAGGATCCATAAGGCTGACCGAAAAAGTTTAGGTTAGATATCTATGGTTATGTTAACTAAACTGATTTGGTTCTTGCCTTTGTTATTTGTTCCTTTATCATAATAAAGGGTTTATCCAGGCAAACAACTTTCTTTCGAGTCATAATAACGCATAAGTCATTACTTAAGTTATTCAAATAGCTCCCCAGTCTCTCCCCCTCCCCCTCCCACCATCACTTGATGAAAAACCAAAAATAAATGGGAGGTTATAAAAATCCCACACAATATCAAGCAATATCGAGCGGTTCATAATGCGCCCTAGTCTGGTAGAGATAGGAGATTTTGTCATAGTTCGCTAATACCAAAGTGTACCAACTACCAAGGTCCCTATACCACTTTAAGGCTGGTAAGGGACTAGTATGCTCAATACTTCAACATTGTTTTCAACAATTGACAAAGGTTCGTCAATATTGGATACCATACGAGTACCATCCTATTACAGTATCGGTACGTGATACAATACAGTAAAGTTCAGAGCTAGCATTGCCGTATCAGTTGGTACTGTACCATACCAGTACCAAACCAATATGCAATCTCGTACTATACCAACACTCGGTATGCCTCGCTGCCTCGTACCGTACCATATACTGATACTATAATAGGATGGTACATGTATAGGATCCGGTACTGAAACGGCAAACCATAGTTCAACATATCAAGTGTCGATACGGTATGGTACTATATACCGGTTCGATACCGGTACAGCACGATACATCCGATATGGCGAACGTTAATTGACATCAAAAGTCATTGTTTTTATCATCTGCTTAACCAATTTTTGTTATGTCCAAGATCTGAACCACATATAAGTTTCCTTTAGTAATCTTATGGTTAAGTCAATTAGTTGTCTTCATATTCCAGATCAACTAGACTCCAATATATTTTGAACATTCCCGTAACTTTACATGAACTTGGTTTTATCTCTATTAAGTTATCATTTTTTATTCCACTATCCCATCTTCTTTGCTTTATTGCCTAATTGGAGATCCTTGCATAACATGCTTCGAAAACTTCTCCAATAGAAGATGATTAAGAATTTTTTTTCAAAAGAATGCTCTAGTTCAATGAGGCTCTCACCTCAATGCATCTTTTTCTGGCCTAGCAAGATGATGCCTTACAAAAGACACTTCACTAGGATAGCTTTCTAAAAATGCTTTGGCGCCACTTAGCTTAACTCAACTGTCGCGCTCGTAGTGCCTTTGACAGTAAGAGCAAATATAGTATTTAGAATCATCAACCATGGTTCCTTGTACCATTTTTAATCGCCCGATTTGGAGTGTACCAAGCCGAACCAATGGTAAACTGGGATGGCTCGCCCTGTCGGATTGGAACAAAGGTCAAACCGCTTCAAACTGGGCAATTCAGAGCGATACTGGGGTGAACCATGCAATTCACACAGCCTCGGCTTGCCAATCACCCTCCCCCCTCCCCCGCGCTTCAATAATAGAGGGAAGCTGCCCCATGCCTTCTCAGCCCTCTCATTTTTCAAAAAAATCTTGAAAGCAAGGAGAAAGCTCCAAATTTCACGAGTTCAAGCCAAATCCAACTAAAAATAGGTGATGACCCTCTTCCCTTGCTCATCTTTTTTTATTTAGAGGCTGAAAATCGGCAATAAAATGGAAAATAGTGGGGCATGCCAAAACTTTTAATTTTAGCACGATTTCATAATATGTTGAAGATCTATGGATGACCTACACAATGCCAACAAAATGCTAATTTCTCATTAACTCTATTTTTAAATTAAAAATATATTTACAAAAAATTATAAAATTAGTAGCATGATTAGGGGCATGCATGCTGCTCTCTATCCAAATTTGGTGCAATTTATTTAAGTTTGGGCAATGATCATGTGCATCATGGCATAGGCCAAAGTTTGATTAAATGTTAAAAATAAGTAGCGTTTTGTGCATGCCAACAAGCTGAGAAAAATATATACAGCATCTTTGGTAGAGTGCTACACCGATCCAAAATCAAATTAATTTTTTGAATATTTTATATTTAAATATTACTTCTAAATAAAATTAATAAAAAATATTGATTAATAAAAAGTAAAAAATAAAAAATAGTATTATGCATGGATAATTCAGAAGTATTTGCTAAGTAGAACTCTAATTTTTGCATTATAGTCTTAAAAAATTAATTAAATAATGATATTTTGAGATAAAAATATATATAGCATCCCCATTAGGATTCTACATTATTCTAAATTAAAATATATATTATAATTAAATATTAATTTATTACATAAAAATAATTAAAATTATTTAAGTGTAAAAACGATAAAAAATCGTATTACATGTGGATAATGTATAATTCTTTTTTAGACTAATTTGGTAAGTTTTTAATCATAATGTAATTTCACTAATTTTTAAATAATTATCTAAATATCTGTTGATGTAAAAATGTTTGATATGTGCTAGAAAAACTTACAAGAATGGATCCGTCCAGAAAGAAGAATCCAACACTAGAGAGGACAAATAAATGCTCTCAGGCCGACACCACTAGAGATGCGGATGGTGCGGCACAAAGTCTAAGAAAAAAGGGATAACTAGGTTGAAGCAGCATATAGCCAATGGTTACCCTGACGTGTCCTAATGCTAGAAATGTCCACGGGAGGTCTGGTAGCTTAGGAAGCAGCATCTAACCAGCATGTATTTTATGATTTAAATACATTAAAATCAATTCAATTTGTTGTATTGTATGTGTTTTAACTTATATGTACATTGGTTAGTCTACTCCAATTCTATTTCATGATAAAAAGGCATCAAAACAAGGTTAAAATTACAAATTACAAAACAACCCGAATCAAATTTCTAAGTAGAAATCAAAAACATGAGAAAAGAAAATAATGGAAAAAAAACAAAATAGTGCACCAATCAGATGCCTGGTACAGCAATCCAAATAGTGTCTGCACGATAACGAACTAGGTATCGTATCATACTGGTGGCCGACCAGCACAGCTTCTAGTACCGATTCACTGAACTGGTGAACCTTGTCATCAACCATAAAAGGTGGATTTCTCTATTGGAAATAGCTCGAGGATTACAAGCAACTCCTTGTTCTAAAAGCATACAGCTAAGGGGGCAGTAGACAACTCACCTGTACGACTACTATTTTTTTTATTGACCACACAAACACTAATTTCATGAGAATAACCTAGAGAAAATTACATAAGTAGCAAACAAATTTCCAATTATACACATTTTTCTTGGAAATATGATATTGTTGGTCACTAAAAGTGAGGTTCTTTTGCTATCCATACAAGTTTCTAGCTAGATGATTCTTGGACAGTTGGACCTAACAAGGATGTGCCTTAAGACAACCTAATAGCTACAAAGATTTGCCATAAGATGACTTTTTGACACAATAAGGGACTCAAATGAGGCAAATTTGTAGCTGCCAGCATTGTAACAACCGTCTAACTCAAGCAGAAAGGATAGCGTTATCCCTATCATTCTAACATCATAGTTACAACCATTGGATTTAGCAATATGCTTAATTCAACTAGAATTTTCTCGTCGGAGCTCCAATTGAGATGATTCAAGATGTCTTGGAAACTGACTCAATACCTAAAACAATGGAAGAACCTTGACAATATAACTCTATATGTGCTCATCAGAATGGGGCAATCTTTAGGACTGATGTGCACTAGACCATGGTACACCTTACTGGTCCATATCAGCATGTAAAGGGCAAACATATCATACCTGTATCAAACCGGAATATGATACAGAGGATGTACCAAGTATTGATACATTGAATCAGCCGCATACTAGGCATACCAAGATAGTACAGGTACAACATCCAGTACCGAGATTGCGAACCTTGCACTAGACTATCTTCTAGAAGACGACCAGCTAAAAATTTCTGCCATCTACTAGAAAAGTTGAGCTCCTAGACACTTGTGAATCAGAAGTCTAGCATGTGACTCAATGAATTAGGTGTCAAGTGTGCCAGGACCCTTGATGGCATGTGGGGTGAAGGAATGTCGTACCAATTGGTATTGCTGACCGTACCGCTACCAAACCAATACATGCTACAGGAGGTGTACTGAATGTTAGTACACCCAACTAACCTCTGTATCAGGCGTACCAATATAGTAAGATAGGGTCTGGTACCAATACGGCATACCTTGGGTGAATCTATTCCATTCACCACTATTTCACCTCTAAGCCTTAATCCAAGTTTGTCATGCAATGGTCAGTTAGTCACTACTTTTTCCAACTCTAACCGATTTTCCATAAGAATCCAACCACTGCAGGAGAGATAAATTTGGAGAGGAGTCATGGAGAAGTAAATGATGGATCTTGCTAGATGCATGTATGCAAGTTCAAGGACAATTTAACTATTATTCTCATTTGAAAAAAGCAATATGAAAATCTTCTACTATAAAATATACTTATTCCAATCCAGGATTAAATAGAGAAAAGATAATATAAGAGCATAATCGTGCACAGGTATTTCCGAAAAATGATAATCAATAGAATCTTCTCTAAAATACGATGTTTTCATCTTACAAATCATGTCTCACTGAAGCTTTTAGGTTGTTCCAAATATATAATTTGCATGGTCTTCATAATAAAATACACCACAACCCATGAGAAGCACCACCTAATAAGGCTTTCAATAAAGTACAACAGCTAATTTGACATAATCATGATCGTGTTCAACTCTGTGATGCGGGTTACCACATTAAAAAAAAACTAGGTTCTATAAAAGTATTATATAGATAGTCAATTGCATACCTCTTATACCATGAAAAATCATTAGGTATGCTTGCCTTAGCATTTTTAAGATGATCGAGTTGCAATAAAACATCAAGCAACTTTAACATAGACCTGAGATACAAAAGCAAATGGTCCAACAGTTACTCAAAGAGAAGTATCTGCAATATGTAACATTATTTGCAACACAAATACAAAAATAGAAATAAGAATAAAGTTTATTCAATAAACAATAATCCAAACAAAAACAGAATAGTTATGTCATCAACTTTTCCACACGGATATGTAACCCTTTACCCCTTTGTAACCCAACGAAAGAAAATAGCAATGTAAACTTAAAAAGGATGATTTGTGAAATTGGGCTTACTCCTCGCAAATTACAAGATTCGCATCATGAATGCTATAACCTTCAGAGTTCAGAGCATAATAGAAGGCCAAAAAATCTCATATGGAAACCATGCATCGCTACAAAATAAGTATGTGATTACCATAAAAAGGGTTTAGGACCTTTAAGTCACAATTATTTACACGTGCAAGTAGTTGGATAACGGCATATTATGCTGCAGGATGAGATATGATGTTCCCTGTGAATCTAACTTTTTCTGCATGTGAATCACAAAATTGGCATGATTGGTGGGTGCACATTTGTCTCGTTCATCTCCTACATCCAGCATCTTGCAATAAGTAGTTGCAACCTAAACCCAGGTGTCCATAGGATCTCAATCAGTGCCCACTTCAATCTAAACATTTGGATCTTGTCTGTATATTGTCTAGGTCTTCTGATGTAAGCAGACACCATAACAACAAAGTGTATCAATGTGCAAAGAACAGCAACTGAGCATTATTTACATCTTCGGCTCAAAGATGTTTGCCAAAGAAAGGAAAATAAGTTTTGAGAGAAGGACATAATAAGACTTCTAAGGTATGTCACAATAGTGCAAAATATATAAATATATATGTATATATTTGAACAATATTACTTCCAAATATTTAGTATATTAATGAATAAGAAGCAAAATTCCAAAAATTTTAGGTGAATAGCAGCAGCATTAGATATTACCCTGTGTTCCAAGGATAAAGGTTTTAAAGTATATAGAGAAAATTAAAAATTTTCCTGGTCTATAAGCATTGGCTGCTAGTTGTATGAATTTTCATTACAAAATTTTCCTCCTGGCTAAAAAAAATTCAGAAAAAAATGATTAACTCAGGAACACAATCTAAACCTCTAACAGAGGTTTAAAAGCAAGTGATTATTATATAGAGAGAAGACAAACCAAAAATGAGTTGTTGTGGGTCCATTTATCAGCCGTTCAGGCCTAGAAAATCTCTGCATGTCAGCTGCCAGCTGTATCAGATAGCCCAATAGAGAGTCAAATGTTATGATAAGCTCAAGACGCATTACAGAAAACTATGCAATAATGTAACTAATGTATCATGTAGTAAAGAAAATATTTAAATTTCTAGGTTATGTCTGCTGAAAACCAAGCAAAGCTAACATGTGGCATTTGACTACGAGGAATTGCACCTTTGGGCTTTTGTCTGGGCAAGGCTGGGCCCAAACCCCAGCTGGAATTTGACAGGGGCTCAACTCAAGTCCGGTTTATTGTAATAGGGTTCAGGCCAGCTTCAGACTTCAGATCTAAACAATGCTATCCAAATATTTGCATCTCAACCTAACACATATCAACCCCACTGGTTGCCAACCTAGTACCATTTCAGGAGCAAAATTCTCATTTTTCTTAACTTTTATTCTTCTTCTTATGTTAAGCAATGGACAAAATGCGTGCCCTGTTGTGTACCCACAGGTAATACAACCCACACCACGCAAGCATTGCCACGCGATATGCTTTTTGGAGGGAAAATGGGCTCTCCAAACACAAGCACCAAAGCCACTGGTGGTGGATGAAAAGCAAACCTCCACCTCTCCCTCCGAGGGCATTCACCTTCTATAGATATCATGATATATATAGCACTTTGGTCAAGTCTTATATATAGAAGAGATATAGTTCTTTCATGATCACATGCAGACAAAAGAAAAAAATAACAACGTAAAACTAAATAAGAAAAGACAGGATAATGCTTACTTTAGAAGCAGCAGATGCTTGCCATCTCTGAATTTCACGTAAGCGACTCATCTCCAAGTCAAGAACTTGATAAGTCTCAAGGTACAGGTCAGCTTGGCTGTGCCTCATAGAATCAGGCAACTGCATCGACACTAGTTAGTTCTTTGTCACACATATTTTGAAATATATGCATAAAGATATGCATTTTTCAGATCTTGTGGAGTAGAGCTAGGACATAGTGCTTCACAGAAACTTTATTAAGTCTAAAAAAGGTAAAATCAAGGTTTATCGTACCAGTCGGTATCATAACATACTAATTGTACTATATTGTACCGGGTGTACCATACCAATACCAAATCAATATGCAGTCTCGTACCATATCGACACTCAGTATGCATCGCCGTCTCATACCGTGTTGCATAGCAACACTATAATAGGATGGTACCGGCATAGGATCCAGTACCGAGACGGCGAACCTTGGGTGAAATATTTGCTTTCAACCAATATTTGTTGCCAAAATCATGCTAAAACTATCAGGCAAGCAAACTCAACATTCAGCTATGTGTAACTTGAAAACTCTTCAACGTTATGAGTTATGACATTGCATCATTTGGAACCTTTGAGCACTACCCTTGAGGCCATGTGGGATGAAATATTGCAAGCAGTTTGGATAGGTAGAGATGTTTGATTAGCATCCAGGCATATATAGAACACCAACCAATCATAGATGAAACCCAAGGATGTTCCATCTTTATAGAGACTATTGTATTGCATCAAAATTTGGCCAAAGGCCCTTGAGATAAAATAAAGCAAAATCCATCCAATATACCAACTTCTTTGTTTCATTTTTTTCTTTTTTTTTGTAGACCAACAAAACAAATCTTTTCCTCTAACTTATATATGATAACATGAAAATTGAATCTCAATAGAAAGGAATTGACCATTTGATGTAATAAGTCTAATGAATAAAAGCTTTCTGAAGCAGAGTGCATCCAATAATCAATAAGAAGAATGCACATAAATATTAGTAAACAAAGAAAAAAAGAATCTAATGTTATATTGCACAACTTACACTTGTAATCGAATTTGTTGCAGGTGTTTCTGATTGTATGACACAATGGTTCCAATGTCCGAATTCAGAGCTGCATGGGAGAGTTTGATTTATGCCATTTTTGTCCTACGGGTGAAAAACATAATCTGGGGACTCCAAAACAGTTATCTCATGGATCAGCACTGGAACAAAATATCGGGACGAGTCATCCCTGTTGGTGGATGGTTAGAGACTCACATCGAATATCACCTCTAGAGGGAGGCAAATAGCACCACTGACTGGGTGGCTATGTGTGTGGCTTACCATAGTGGCACTGTTTTATGGGAGGCTAGTTCAGTTCTACCTGGATGCCTCAGGGACATTGTAGGGGCTAATGCGAGAGGACTGTGTATATACAAGGGCTTTGTAAAGTAGCCATTACACCAAAAAAAAAAGATAATTCTATCCTATAGAGTTTTCTACATTAAGCCCCATTTGAATAAATAGATAAATAATAAAAGAAACTGATGATGAGACCAGTGCTTTTATTAATCTCACATGCATCCAAGGATCACACAATGTGCCAAAGATGAGATATTACACAGATGATGGATGTGAAATCATCTTCCAACATGGATGCTACAACGAAATTCAAACTCTTAATGCCTTGGAATTTGCAGCCAATAAGATTATTATGATTTATATAACTTCATCATCGTTATAGCATGTATCAGTATTTCATTTATGCATTAATTACCAATTATGCTTATATAGATAGCATCATTTGCTCAAATTTGTGTATAACCTTATTTTATGTCATATGTTTATCAACCAAACAATAGAACCCAAAAGTGTAGCTGTTAGGGAACGAGCCAATAGCATATAAGGCATAACATCGCCTTCGAGTCTCACAATCCACTAGTGACACCTAGCAGTATGTGATGGCAACTCAGCAGAATAGATTATCTGAACCTCTTGGTGTAGTTAGCATATGATATAGTCCCTCTATCATGGATCTCGACGTGACGGAGGTTATGGATATCTCGTCAAACCCCATCGTTCGTCATATGTCAAATTTATTCGACTTCCAGTTCGAGATATGAAAAAACTCTTTTTCCAAAATACCTAGCCAGAAATTTATCGAACCCAGTCTCATAAATCACATAGGATCACTTCTAATCTATCATGGTTGATAGATCACATCTAGATGCAACCTTATTCCAAAATAAACCTACTGCAGCCAATCCACACTAAAAGGATTCGAATGGCTAGGGCCCAAGTTCACATGCTTGTCAAACTACAGCAACCTCACAGTAAATAGTTGAGGCATCGCAGGTCAAAGGACCAGTCAAACAATTGCAGCATAAATAGTCACTGACGAGTGGATAGACATCCATGTGACTACTTTCTTTGGTCACGCTCAGTACCTTGTTCTCTAACAAGTACTCGCACAATCACTCCAGTGTTTCTACACCGTGGACTCGAGACTCGTCCATCTGACTAGGTGATTTGTGCACTAATCTCAGCGGATCGATCAACGTCCCTCGTGATGGATCTATCGATCAGGAGCATTTAGAAATTAATCTCTAATGGCACATGCCTCAAATTCTCAACTTATTGAGAATGTGTCATCATCTATTAATTTCTTGGACGATTTATGGACACATACAAACATGAATGATAAACAAATTGTCAATCTTATTTATTAATAAGAGTCAAATTACAAATTTATACCCCAGATTATAAATATGTGTCAGCTACATTGGCTTATAGGACATACTTCTAACACCAAGTAGACATCAGGACTACATGTGTGCACTACCAGTGTTGTAATTTTATGCTGAAATGACTTCTGTTATCTTGGTATACAAGGTTAATTATAGGTGACTTGACAAGGATTTCTACGTCAACATATCTAAAACCAAGGATCTAAACCTCGCTGTAGCCTAGCAAGTCAATGGGTTTGGAGACGAAACATCTTGGTTTCATAGATATGCATGAAACTTAGTAAAATGGTACATCAGGCAGATGAAAGACCAAATAAAAGCAAAAATACATGACATAATAAAGTAACTCATTCCTTTTACTGTAAATGATTCTTCTCAACATAATAAAATGCTTCACCTTGGCAAGGTTGCTTTTCTGTGTTTTTGTTTATCATGCATTAAGATTTGACTTCACATATCCTCCAAGATCTTGAACTTTAAGCATCATGGAAGGAGCAAAATTTCTCTTGCTGGCCCACAAATAATAAGCCATGATCATAAAAATAGAAATAACAATGAAAAAGTAATGAAAATGGTTTCCTACAACAACCTAGTTGACTGTTAAGTCTCTTTAGCATAATTTATGCATATCTTGGTTATATTTTCACGAATCATGTATTTTTCTGTACCAGTACACATTATAAAATGGTCTATTTTGGTCTATAACCTACTTAAGGCTGCAACTGAACCAGGCTGTTCATGAGTCGCTTTGGTTGATCTTGTCAGCATTCTGATTTGAGGTTGTTCAGTTAGGAAACAAGCTGGGCTCAATCCTCATCTAAGGCTCGATTAGGATTTAAATTTTGTAGTACAGACTGATGCCGGTCATGGGCCGGTGTGTGAAGGTACATGATGGTGTGGGGTTAGTTCCATTGGTAGTCGTGAGCAGCAAAAAGGATTTTTCTTTGTTTTTTTTTAGAAAAAAGTGGTTGGGGGTCAGTACGGCATTGATGCAGATGAATATGGGATGCTACACCGGCAATTAAGGTCATACTTGGTGAAATGGGGGCTTAAGAGTGTCCTTTGTGCCGTCCCTCGCCATTATGCCAGTTTGGGGCTGCTATTCCTGAGCTTGTATAGCTATGGATTCGTAAAAATAAGAGGAAGCTCAAGCTCAGCTGGATACCAGGTTCATTTACCTTATTCAGTTACTAAAAGTGCCACACTTCAACATTTATATCCGAGCTTAGCTCGGACTTGAGTTCCCTTGGAATATAACCAGCCCAGCCAGAGCAACACAACCTTGCTTATCAATAGCCCCATACTTGGTGGCACAAGTAGTATTACATTGACCTTGGTGGAAAGAAATCTAATTGTATTTTACGTAAGCATCCCGCATGAGTGCCTGCAGCCTGGTGCTAAGTAAAGAATCAATTAGAATTACGATCTAATGGTACTAGAAGAACTGATATCTAGTGTCTCCATTAGCTTTTAATTCATTGTTAACATGAAACTGCACAAAGCTCTTACAAATGAAGCCACTATGATGTAAATAACTCATTGAGGGACGACGATAAGTGAAATCTAGTGACTCATATGCTTTAGATTGTAAGACCCCTGCATGGGAAAATGCACTGAGAAACCATATCAGTCCCAAATGTAACTTAAACAACCCATGGTTTAGAAGACTGTCGGTAACACTGCAAATACCAAGAACACTGGGCAAAGCCTAATTATTTTCAGTGGAAGGACATGTCACCTATTCAATGTGTCTCTTTCTCATCTCTAGGGACACTATGGTGCCAAAGAAGAATCAAACCAAAGTTAAGACCATTGTGGGACCAGTTTGTTCTAGCTTTATGTTGGATGGGCACACCAGCCCTGTCAGTGGAGTTGCACTTGTTGTTCCATCTTCTTAATCAAAGCAAAGTCAGATTCCAACCTCAGGCACATCCTCTTCTCATTGATCTGTGCGCAATACTTTGATGGGCTCTTCTCTATCTTCAGGTACTGGTTGGTTCTCCTCAGCAGCAAGGACGGACGTCTCTCTCTCTCTCCAATTGAGAGAAGTTGCCTTCGACCCTCTCTTCACTTTGATTCATCCTAGTTTTCTTCTTTTCCTATCTCTTCTCTTTGTTTGAATCACTTTTTATTTTGTGTTTTTCTTTTTTCACCTCCTTATCTTTGTAATTAACTTCTCAATTTTGGTTTAACAAATGGGTGGGTTTGCCCTCCCTTCCCTCCAAAAGAAACAACAGTTCTCTTTCCCTTAGTATGTAGTGCAAGTTAGGAATAAGAGGGCCGTTGAGGATGTGTATTTGGATTTTCCCTCCTTAGAGGAAGCTTGTTCTGCAATTTCTGTTAAATTATTTATGTACATTTTTTCTGATAAATCTGTTATTACCTTTTATATATTGAATTGAAGCAAAAGTTGGAGATACTTGGCCTTCGTTAGACTTTACAACTTATACTATGTTTTCTTATTTTTGAATTCTTCTTTCTGCAGGTTGAACCCATTCGCAACTTCTTTGCTGCTCTTTTTCTTGCTAGCATCGGGATGCTAATTCATGTCCATTTCCTATGGAATCATGTGGATATTTTGCTAGCAGCTGTGATTTTGGTGATCATCATAAAAACAATAGTAGTTGCCACAGTTGTTAAGGGATTTGGCTACACAAACAAGACATCACTTCTTGTAATAATGGACTTTCATTTTGCTATTACTTATATCCTTAAGATATTTCATAATAATACAGGTGAACCTCAACTTTATTGTGTATGTAGGTTGGCATGTCTCTGGCGCAGATTGGAGAATTTGCTTTTGTTCTTCTAAGTCGTGCTTCAAATCTTCACCTGATTGAGGTTGTTATTGATGTTTATAGTGTTGTCTTTTTATAGGAGAATGATGCATCCATATTAGAAAATCTATGCCTTTTCCGTGCATAAACAATGTTACATGCAATACAATCATGAAGTAACTTGACCGTAAAGGGTAATATGATAAAATTCAGATATATGCTAATCCCTGGAAAAAGGCCTTCGGTGGTTGGCGGACTTGGAACATTTTTTTGCATGTAGAAGGCCCACAATTTTTTTTCACAACCTGATGGCAGATGCAGTGCTTAAGGGCACAACATTTAGCAGGACTTAACTGTACAGGCATGACCCCTGCACCCATTCCATCCTCCACCTTCATGCTCTCCTTGTTGCCAGGATGACCGCAAGAAAATAGGTCATATTCATGTGGACTCGGACCCATCCCTAGCCTTTAGAGCATGCGGCTGTATAACATCATTTATGTAAATATGGTTTTTAGCTCATCTTTTGGCATCTTGTACAACAAAAGCCATTTAACTAATAGTTTGATTGTTTTTTACAGAGCAAATTGTATTTGCTACTTCTGGGAACAACAGCTTTAAGTCTGGTATATTCTCATATCTCATATCTCATATTAACTATTTTGTATTATATTGCTATTAGAGGCTTTAACAGGTTAAAACTTCTAGGGGTAAGACTGCTAACGATGGCATGCTATATAGTCTTTTGTACAGGCTGTATACATCTAACCTCCAGTAGACTGCCCATCTCTATCTACTACCTTTTTTGAAGAAGCATTAATTCTTAGAGATCTTTCTCTTTTCTTTTTTCTTTTTGTTTGCCACAATTGTTGCTCCAATCATAGATGTGGTAATTATGCAGGTTACTACTCCTTTGCTCTTCAAGCTTATTCCAGCAGTCATTCATCTTGGAGTTCTGCTACGATGGTTCTCACCTGATAGCAGTCAAGCTGAGGTAATTCTTTATCTTTAGAACTATTTATTTGTCACACTTATTTTAGATGGGAGAGGTAAATAATTTCTTTTTCATATTGATTATAGAATGGGAGGTAATGATGTTTCATTGCATGATTTTTATATCCAGATGGGATTTAAAGGTGAAAGCATTCGCGCAGACAGTGGTAAGCGCATTACACTGCTGGTCCAAGGCGCTCACGATTCATGAAATGGGTTCAAAAAGCCAATGAAACAATCTGGAATACCTGGTTTACCTGATGGGCTTCATAATACGTTTGGATGACAAGTATCCATGCGAGCAAAGGAGATTTGACTGATGACATGTTCTTGTGGAAGAAAAGTGCCTCATTTTTGTCTTCCTTTCACATCTCAATCCAAAATGGCTGTTGCACTTTCCACAGAAAAAGTATCCGCGTGGCAGGAAGATTGCCAGGCATTGAACCTTTGTGCTTGATGGGATAATATTTTGCTATCACCCTCATGCCAGATTATGTGTAAAGTAGTTTTTTCCTTTGTACTATACCTTTTATTCTTTTTCAGGATTGCTCATAGTTGGAACTGGCACCAGGCCTTTAAACAACGTGTAGAATATGGCAATTGATCTTATTCATTTCAAACTGATCACGAGCATTTTCTTTATCTCATTCTCTCTTCTGCAGTTTAGTTTGGAAACCATGCTAGGTGCATGAGTAATGCTATGCGTTCCAATTCCATCAAAGGAAGAAAAACTCCTTGCCAAGTGACATGAGTGGGTTGGTATAATTCACTGGTTTGATGTGATGCTCGGCGGGTTGGATTACTTTTTCCTTGCTCCTACGTGTCGCATTGCACTCTCGCAATCCATGATCTGGGTTGGTTTCTCAAAAATGTTCTATGTTTCAATGTTAGCCGCTTCTCTGGGCCATCATTTTTGTTTGCGGATGCGGTCAAGTAGGGGAGGGAAGGGGGGTGTAATATGAAATCAGTAATCACGGATTTGGTGCAATATGGTGGTAGGTAGCTAGGTGAGATGATGAACTGCTGCAATTCCCTGATGAGGTTTTTCCGTAGACATGTTACATGCGGGAGAGCCGCAGCGGCTGGATGCCTGGAGAACTGGAACCACCGATATGTTTGAACTCTTATCACGAAGCCAAAATGCTGTCTGGGTTTCAACGAAGGGACAGCTTGGGACTAGTGGGTGCTGTGGTGGAAGACGTCAAAGGGAATGCTTCTTCCTTCTTCTTCGCTTTATGCATTCAAACTGGCCTCGGGTTCTGCAGCAGGAGAGGCCCTCTCGAGGCTGGACCGTACGCCTGAATATCTGACCTTTAAACAGTCTGTTGCGGTTTCATCAACCAAACTCGACTTACAGAGTAGAACGAGGGGCTCAAAAAGCATGAGCATATTTTATTCTCCAGCACCTCTGCTGGAGATGAAAATAAAAACTTCGACGGTCCCTCGCCGGCATTTTTTGGGGGGATTCACATGAAAAGAAGTCAAGCTCTCCAATCGTTTTGCCTCTGGGCTTCCATCAAACATCGAAACAGCGGTCTACTTTTTTTTTTCTTTTTTTTTTTTCTTTCTGAAAACGAGTATTTCATACAATACGTATACGAATATATTCAAGAAAGTCAAAATACAACTTACGGAGAGCATGTGGTAGCTCCCCCTCCCCTGCCCAAAGAGTGTACTCTGAGTGATGGGCCGCATGGGCTGCCACCCAGTCAGCCGCCCTATTAGCTTCCCTAAATACATGCTTAGCCAGAAAAGCCCTCCCATCTTCCATCATCATCCCTATGTCACGGATCAAGAGATGGTCTGTACCATCAGCCGTCGCCCCCCTCTGAATCCATCCGATGACCGTGGCCGAGTCGCCCTCCAAGATGATCGAACTGGCCTGCAAGACCATCCTCGCCTGGACGAGAGCAGCGTTGAGCAGGCATGGATGGGGGATCCCCGCAGAGTGTGGGACGTGTGGAGCCGTGGATTCAGTGGACCATGTGCTCTTCCAGTGTATATGGGCGAGGCTGACATGGCAGTGGGCCGGGATCCTACAGGAGGCCCGGAGTGAGAGGCTACAGTTTCTTCATACGATACGGCAGTGGCTAGCCAGTTCGAGGACGTGTCAGGAGGCCATTAGAGCGACTTGCACAGCGCATCAGATTTGGCTGGCAAGGAACGCTCGTACTCTCGGTGAGCGCAGGGTGTCACCGAGATTTGCTGCGGAAATTGCTCGTGTACATGCTTCAGAGATCATGCTCACCCACTCTTCAGATAGGCCTTTGATAGCTCGGGACACCTGGGGCCCCCCTTTTACTTCGGCAGTTCACCAGATGGTGTTTTTCACCTGGGAGGCCCCACCCCCGAGTTTCCTCAAGGTTAATTTTGATGGGTCGGTGCTGGACGGTGGTACGCGGGGCAGTGCAGGCTTTATCATACGAGGCCCGCACTCCAGGGTAGTGGCAGCAGGCGGCTGCCAGCTGTTTGACACATCGGTCCTGGAGGCAGAGCTCCGAGCTGCCTGGGTTCGAAGTGCCCCATACCCTAACATCCGGCCCTGCACATCTTGGTAACGAGAGGGATCAGATCCTTGCTGCTAGGTATACCCCAAATAGCTGTCGAAGTCTGGCATCATCCCACTCTGCTCCACCTACTGCCAAAAGGTCGCAGACCCGTAGTCCCTCTGCTGCCTCTACACCAACCATGGTCGGCCAACTCCTCAATGGAAGGGTGTCCACCCACGGCTCACTGGTCATGTCAATGCTCCTGCCATCACCTATCAGCCACCTGGTACTCGCTGATGCAGTCGGCAGGTACCTCTCAATCTCGCGCCACATGAAAGAGGCTCGGCGACCCCTCCATGCCCCCTCTAGGCCCCCTCGGCCATATCTGGCTGCCATCATCTGACTCCAAAGGCTGTGTGGCTCAAGCAGAAACCGAACCGTATGCCGAGCGATGAGAGCCTCACGTCTCCCCATCAGGGACTGCAACCCGAGGCCACCCTCACTGGTAGGACGGCAAACCTGCTCCCAAGCGACCAAATGCACGCCATGGCCCCCACCGTGTGATCCCCACAAGAAGCTCCGAAGAAGACGCTCGATCCTCAACAAAGTCGTCTTCGGCATCACAGTGTTGGCCATGAGGTACAATGGTATGGAACCCAACACTGATCTAATCAAAGTCAGTCTCCCCATCATGAATAGGGAAGACGCTCTCCATCCCTCAAGCCTACTCTGGACCCGCTGTACCAAGCCCGAGCACTCTGCCACTCGTAGCCGCCGGCCACTGATGGGGACTCCCAGGTAGGTCAGTGTCCCCTCCTGCTCCGGTATCTGCAGTATTCTCCGGATCTCCTGTCGGACTTTGATCTCCGTGCTGGGACTAAAGGTGATTGCTGACTTCAGGAAGTTCACTCTCTGGCCAGACGCCATGCAGTAGTCCATCACCACCCTACGAAGAACCCGTGCCTCCGTCACTCGTGCCCTAGTCAGAAGAAGGCAATCATCAGCGAAAAATAAATGGGAGAGAGGTCGGGCCCCTGGTGTCGGATTGTACGCCTCCAGCTCCCGGTTGGCGCAAACTCTCTGCAAAGTTCGTGATAAGATATCAGTACAAATAATAAACAGATATGGGGATAAAGGACATCCCTTCCGCAATCCCAAGGTGGACTCGAAGAACAGTGATGGTGTGCCGTTGACCAAGATAGAGAACTGTGGTCCCCGGACGCACCCCATAACCCATCCAATCCACTGCTTATGAAAACCGTACGCCTCCAGTGCTCGCTCGAGAAAGCTCCACCTGATCCTGTCGTAAGCCCTCTCCATATCCAGCTTGATGGCCATCAAGCTGCGCCGCTTCGGTGCTCTCCGAAGATCCCACATTATTTTCTGAGCCAACAAAACATTGTGTGAGATGTTTCTACCAGCTACAAACGCCCCTTGCTCATGGCTAATGATACTAGGCAAAAGGGGCTTCATTCTTCCCACCATAATTCTTGCCACGACCTTGTACAAGGTTGTGCACAAGCTAATGGGCCTGAAGTGACTGGGCTCAACCGCATCCTGACACTTTGGTTTAAGCGTGATGAAAGTGGCCTTCCAGTCCTCAAGCATAGCAGCCTGGGTAAAGAAACACTGGATAGCCTCCACCACACCTCGGTGGATAATGCCCCAGTACTGCCGAAAGAAGAAAGGAGGAAAACCGTCGGGCCCTGGCGCCTTGTCTGCAGCCAACGCCCAAACTGCCTCCTGCACCTCCT
>JAOXJJ010000481.1:12491587-12507725 GCA_025769935.1 Phoenix roebelenii
CGTTCTACTCAGCATTTCATCATAAAGCAAGAAGAGGAGATATAATATTGGTTACCATGGCATGGATGCCAACTGGCATACAAGCTACTTTGAACAGGCCCAATTATCAGTAGAAACACTTCATTAAGCAAAAAACAGGGTATCATACTTCCCATGCTCTGGAAAGCTAAAGTTCATAGACACTTAAAAATAAAAGGCTAAAGGAGTCAATCTGAAGCTTCTTAACATCCAATTGCAAACATTTCCACGCATTTTTTCTGTCTAAAAGTTCATGGGCAACTAAAACTCCACCAAAATGTCAAATATCAATATCAGTATCAATAGTATAATTCACTCTTTCTGACCAATACTATTAGTAATTTAAACATCCAAAAGCCAGCTAATTCAAATCAGGCCTCTAATTTTTTGATGAAAGGTTACTTTTTTAATACCAAATCCATTGTAAGATTAAGTTATAATATCATTCTGCAGTGTGCAAGCAATTTGATGCCTATCACTCCTCCAAAGTCCTCACCCCTTCTATCTACCAATGTGTTTTTTTTTATTGCTTAACATGCATTTGAGAGTATTTAGGATCTTCAACACGAACACTAGATAAAAAGAATTTATTCCATTGCTTCATCTTTAGATTAAAAAAATTGAGTTCAAAACACTGCCAAATTTTCAATACATAATGTGGTTAATATACTTAAAACAGAAATGCCCATTCAAGTTTACATGGTTTTACCCCAATTAACCTGATCAAACACAGTGCTGGAATCAATTCTGAGAAAAAAATCCCCAAGTTGAGAAATAAAATGATCATGTCTACAAGAATGAGATGGAGAAGGCTTGTCACACATGACCTAGTAAATGACAAGTTCCAGACCCCCCCAAAATAATAATAATAATAATAATAATAAATAAATAAGAAAAAATCAATCTTTCTTGCAAAAAGAATAAACAATGATACCATCATGTACCAAAGCCTATGAAAACTTATATCAACTATCAAGAAACCATTATCTGATCCCAACAAGGTTTAAAGACCTGGTCCTAATGATGTTATCAGTTGGGGACTGAGTCAAACATTGTAAGCAGACATCCGCATATTGACACATGGTAAATTGTGGCATCCCATTACCATCCCAAGACCCTTTTCTTCTTCTTTCTTTTTTTATTTTTCCTTATTTTGTGACTGTTTAGGTTTGTTAAGCCTCGTTTTAGGTTTCTCTAGGTCATATATTAAAATTCATGACAAAAAACTTGGACATGGTTTTGCCTTAATTTGTGAATGTTAACCATTTTTAGTGGAGCAAAACAAAGGTGGGAAAAAATATACCTAGATATATACATGATTTGGGCTTCCAAGGAGCAGGATCTAAGCTTTCCTATCAAAATCTGAGCTCTCTCCTCTTCTTGGACCCTTTCACACTTCCTCTTTCCTCGTCACCATGTTCAACATCAGCAGCAAAAACATAGAAATGTCATGAGGCAAATTGACCAATTCCCAGCTGGCATTGGGCAAGATGGAGCGGTTCCAGTCCTTGTCCTGCTTAGTGCCAGTTAGTACCAAGCCAAACCAGCCAAGATGCCACTGTTCTACATGGATCGGGGTCTTGGACCTGGTCATCCAATCTGGGATGCCCAGTACAAACAAAGACCAGCTAGGTCCTTAATCCATGAATTCCAATGTAACAGAGATACCAATACGTCTTTTTAGTTTTTCAAAATATCCAACTTTTCTTTTACAAAATATATAGCATGCTGTAGTACTTAATGAATATCAAGCAAATTAATGAAACATCTGCTAGACTACATGAAGCGTTTATAAATTGCAGATGATGTGCAAAGAAATACTTAGATAGCCTACTTTGACAAGATTTACAGGTGTGGGTATATAATTTGCAATTGTTCTTGACATTCAGGTAAATACGTACCCAAAAATGTTTAAGAAGATCATCTATGGCAATACTTAAAACTAACTAATTAACAACAAGTTTACAATATCATTTACAACAAATATAGTCATGCTAAGAAGTACTGCAACTATATGCCAAGTATCAAATTTATACTAAGCTGCGAAAGGAAATATTAACAGAGAAAGCAGATGTGAAGTACAACCTGAGGAAGAGCTTTGACGCAGCTGCGATATGTATACAACAAAGATGCCATCTCTTTGCCTTCTTGAATCAGGGTATTCTGGATAATTTTCCAGCATGAATCATTACATATAAGTAGCAAAGACACCTTTGAAGCTAAACTACATGTAACAGTAGAATAGAAAGTATAATTTAAGTTATTCCAGTGCAGTGAGAGGAAAAGCATTAAAGGAGAAATATAGTGAACGATATATACTTAATTCTTTCAAATTGGTTTAGGAAGCAAATAAAATATCATCTGAAACCAAATCCAGCACTTCATGTTGACTTCAGTGCCAAATGAACAATATAGAGCCTGCTGCAGTTATGCTGTAAGAAACAATACTGCCTCAGTGTGTGATGCTAGAAATATTCAAATTACTTTTGACCTACAAGGGGCATCACATCAAACATCAAAAGAGACCTCCATTGAATCTATCATGATGTCACATATTAACTATTTGTGGACTATGTATTTGACCCAAATAATTCTCCACTGCAATATCCTTGGTTAGTTATATCAACCCTATGCTGGAAGTGAAAAGCCTGATCAGGAACAAAGTCAAACATCAAAAGTGATCTCAATTGAATCTATCATGATGTCATATATTAACTATTTGTGACCTATGTATTTGACCCGAATAATTCTCCACTGAAATTTCCTTAGTTAGTTATATCAACCCTATGCTGGAAGTGAAAAGCCTGATCAGGAACAAAGTTCAAGACCCGGACATTATTTTAATTTGATGTGCTGAGCTTCCACTTCAAACGTATGCTACATTGAAAGAAAGTACAGTAACCTAAGACTCCAAATGAGGTTAGCAGATAGGATTTGTTGCAGCTTCATTTCCTTTTCGGGCAACTTCATATAGCCAAACAAGGTGAGGGAGGAAAACTTGGTTATTGTGATTTGAATGCATTGAAGCATTTCCATCAGACTTATTTCATACACTCAGGGAATCAGAAGACTTAGCTTCTCATATAAACTTGCTTTCAATTGTTTGTTTTGCAGAGAAACTTCAAAATTAAACAAATTGTTTAGCACAGAGTTTGAAAGTTTGCATTTCCTGTTCTGCTAAAAAAAGAAACTTCAATTATTCTAGATTGTGGAGGTACAGTCTTTCCTTTATTTTTCTTCATGTCACCTGTCACCAGTTCTCAAGCAAACTAACCAGCATTATCCAATCCATTCACCCCTTTCCATAGTTACAATGTTTTGATATCAGTTAAAAAAGTCTTCTCTGCAAGCTATGAGTGATATTTATCCAAAGCATTCACCCTTTCCATAGTTAAAATGTTCTGATATCAGTTAAAAAAAGTCTTCTCTGCAAGCTCTGAATGATATTCATTTTACTTCAGGACTCAAAAGCAACATCAATTCCATGCAGATTCTTCTTCTAGTTTTTTTTTTTTTGGTAATAGATCACTACACACAAGGTCATCACTGAAAAGCTGATGTGGAACAAAAGCCCTCTATCAAGAGAAAGCTACGATATGATAGATTTATATCCATCATTTTTGTTCTTGCAAGGCTGATGCAGTCAGGAGTCCTAAAAAACTAGCAAGCTAACCATAAAGAGAAACACGAGACAGAAATATGTCGTAAAATGGTCATGAAATGGCAACTTTGCTATCAAATGGCAAAGCCACAAAAGGAATAGAAATGAGCTGATTAGATCATTTAGAATGTTGGTGATGGTTATGGAATGACTAATGGACAATCTATTGAATTTCAGTTTAGGTGTTCAAATTTGTCGGATATACCATGCCAGTGCCTTACTGGCACACGGCACTGTTAGAGGTATTGGCTTCATGCCAGCTTTTGACATGCTATGCACCAGCACCAGAACGGCATGCCGTGGCATATATCAGGCCAATGCCAGGCCAACAAACAAGCAGCATATGATCTTCAAACCTTGGTTCATCTTCTGTTTGGACTGTTGAAATTTAAAACGCTGTGTGTACGAGTGTTTGTCTAAGTGTACATGTCAAAGTAGACAGAAACATGCACACTTGAATGCACAAAAACATGAACAACATGGACTAGTGCATATGAATTCATTCATATATCAAAGTAGGCAAATTGATAACCTGGAGGAACCTAAGTCAGTTAATACTGAAAACTCCAGTTTATCATAAGGATGAAACCAATGTCAATGCCAAGTTGCCAACCATGCTATACAAACTGAAATGATAACTTAAAGTGGGAAACAAGGTACAACTGAGAAAGCCAAAGCAAACTTAGCAAGGGGAAGGGAAATAAAGTAGTTAACTTTTTAAGGTAACAGGATAGCAAGATAAAAGCAAAAATGAGCGAAAATTGATAGGGAGTATCATTATGAAAGATGGGGAAAAAAATAAAAGATCATAGAGATGCATTGTACCAATTGGTTGATGGCTTTCGTATCTTCTGCTAAAGATAGACGGTAAGCAGCAACATCACCATACTCTACATGGTGTGGACATAAAATTCTCAGAAACAAGCAATCAATTAAGCATAACATTATTATTCTTAAAACAAAGCATAGAATAAAACCATATTAGTTTTAAAAAAATCTTAATAAAGCATAATGAATCTACAGCCCATAAATATTATGACATAAGGGCACTATAATCAAACATTTATTAATGAATCAGAGAGCATCTACATAAAATACTAGATATGCATGTTTATCAGCATAAGCAACATGAACCAAATAGCATAATATACTTAATAAATTATTACATATATGCAACAAATAATACTACTTAGATGAAGCATATGGCGAGCACATTAATAATCTTCAGTTTTCAGATTTTGCATAAGGACATGAATGAGACTCAATTCACTGAGAGAGACAGAAGTACAGGACGTCTGCAGTAAGATTCCTCATACCAAAAGTAGGCCGAAAACTTGTTTACATATTTATTACCATTGCTATTTCTGAGAATCTAAGCAATAAAGTGGAACCCCTTCACAGTTTCTTGATGAAAAATCTTAAATATTATAGAAGTTTCATCTCCACTTTTCATAAGATAAAGCCATGTCCTCTAGGAAAAGTCGACAATAAGTGTTTAAAAAAATATTTACAAATTACAACCAGCAAGAAATGGAATACAAGTGCAATTGGATCCTCTCTATGTGAGGAGGAAGCACTACTCTATGTTGTTTAGCAAAGAAAAAACACAAAGTCCCAGACATATCAGAACTATTGAAAGAGAAAATACGAAGCAAGGTTTTAAATACCATGGGACAGGGCTATCCCAATTTTCCATAGAACATGACACCACGCATACTGACACTCAGAACAATGGATGTCCCATCCCATCCTAGTCCATTGCCAGACTGATCCTGGCCCGAAACTCAAGGATAGTATCGTGTGCCAACAGTCGTGGTGGTAGGACACCTTGCAACCCCATTGATATTTAAAACCTTGATACAAAGTGCAAAAAAGATAATGTCTAGGCTATAATGTCATCTATTTATGCATTCTTTATGACCAAACTAAAGAAAAATTCCAGCAACATAAAGAAGATACAGGCCTTGCTCCTCATGTCTTTCACCAATCATGTTCTTCATATGAAAATCCTAAGTTCAAAACGAGTTGGATAATGCCATATTGCAATTTAGTGAATTAGTTGACTGACTCACAAACAGCAGGTTATATGGAAATTTAAGAACATATAGAACAAAGGTAAAGAAGAGGAGGATGAAACATGGACTTCTCCCCAACCTGGGATGCATGATAAATTATCATCTATTATGTGACATGTCAGAAAAAAGGCACCATGAGGCAGAGAGAGAGAGAAAAAAGTTCGGAATACATGATGATGCACATGGATCAATGTTTCAAGAAGAAGAATGACATGCATGATATACAAATAGAGTATCTAAAGTGGCTACAACAGCCTTGAGAGCAGATTTCTGAATAAGAAACAATGAGAACTTTCTTGAAAATTGAAATGGAAACCATATGACCTAAGGTACAGAACGCCCCAGCAATGATCCATCATGTGATCACTCTGCCTGCACTTTATACACTAATGCCATAGTTTGATTAACTATTATATATGATATTATTATGATGATGGCTGAATTATCTAATAAATTTTATATATGTTATATGTTATTATTGGTTATATATTATATGTTATACGTTATATGTTATATGTTATATATTATAGGTTATAGGTTACATGTTATATGTTATATATTATATGTTATAGGTTATATGCCATATGTTATATGTTATATGTTATTATTATATGTTATACATTATATAATATATGTTATATATTATATATTATATTATCATATACTTATCTAATTAAATGTAATGTATATTTGTAATACCATCAAAGCCAGTCCCAAGCCAAACAAGAAAGGTGGAGGTGAATGTTAGGTTGACTATCAGTCAAAAAATTATGTCAAACTATGAAAAGGATCCAAAGTCAATATGTGTGGATGCTAGGGTGAAGTTGACCCCATATAGTTGGAAAAGAATTTATGTTTCCAGTTATTGTTAATTTTTCATTTGTTCGAGCAAACCGTGCTTGGTCTAAATGAAGAGCAGTCCATAACCCATGCTGAAACTATCTGGGCCTTCAAAAAATTGGGTTCGAGACAGCCACATTAGTTCAAAAGCAAACTCAAGTATGGCATGCTTTAAATATGCTCCCCCCCTCCAAAGGAAAAAAGGCTCCATTAATAAAAAAGCAAGATACAGACATGTGAAAGCACCCACATGCCACAAATGTTAATCTACCTCACCTCTTGGCTATTTATTCCCTTGTCCGTGCAGATACAAAGCCCACATAGAAAGGTTCTTTGCTTCTTAGTAAAATCACAAACAAAGCTTATGACAACCAGTCCATCTAGTTCCCAGGGTCCTATCCATGGTCTGCCATACCGGTCCGTACCGGTTGGTACGGGCCGGTACGTACCGGTCCGGCCTGGGACCGGTACCGGATCAGCGTAAAATCCGGTATCGGTAGTTTATTGTTGAAGAACCGGTACGAGACCGGTACGGGACCGGTACAGGACCGGTTTCGCCACCGGTACCGGTACGGCGGACCTTGGTCCTATCTAGTCATCTCCAGACTCTCAAGCTCTGCCTCTTTGCATCCAACATATTTTCAAAAAGGCTTCTAGCCAATCTCTTCTAATCTACACCTTCCAAACTTTTATTACTCAATATCATAGACATAATTCCATAGACACGTCTCCTAAGGAAACATAGTAACATACAAAAAGTACCACTACATCCTGACTATTTGTAAGTCTTGTACAAGCCTAATGTTTCCTTGGTATCTTCCATGTCGCCAAATGTCACGTTTCTCATGTAGCGCAATGTTCATAAAGAAACATGTCTGACCCCCCATTTCTTGTAATTGATTGCCTTCTTATCTCTTTCCAGCTTTTGCTTCCTGTTATTTCATTTTGTCTTCATTCACCCAATGTTCAGGGGAAACCATCATGCAATATTTTTAATGTCTAGCCATGCTAAGGTTTGCAATTTACAGTTTTTAACATGTTCAAAAATGTTGGAATTTTAAAATTGCTAAAAAGATTATCTTAGTGAGGGTTACTTTGAAATCCATTTTCTACTTGATGTGAAGATTCATTAGTTGTTAATTTGTCAACCACTAGATTTATTTATGGCTTTTAATTTACCGTTGACTTAGATACAAGTAACCCAGTACTTGATATACCATTGAGTCTAAACTCTAGATAGTTTAAATGTCTCTGCACAGAAAGGTAAATACTAAAAAATGCAGGATAAGTTAATTATATAAGCTACCAGCATGTAGATCCTTTACTAACAGTTTAACAGAACAGCCATGCACATTCAACAAAACAACCACGCATGTTCATCAGAACAGCCATTGCATGACCACACTCAATAAATTTATATTACTGTAGAAAATAGAAATTTAGTTTGTTTGTGTGTGATATATTCCAGCATTCATCCAAAAAATCTCACTCCCAAAACCATCACCTTGGAAATCCACATTCAAAACAAAGGTATCACATGCCTAGGTGGAGGGTATCATGTGCTATGCCAAGGAGATTTTTCAATTTCTATGTTCTAAAAGCATTGCTCGCATATTTTTCATTCAATATAAAAATATTTGCAAGCTCATGTTTTTCGGTGACTATAATTACAATCACCATCCCTTATTCAATTACTCTAGTATTTGGAACCAGCACTGCAAAATGAATTCTTGTTGCCACCAACTATGGGCAAGTATTTTAATCTTTTAACAAAAATATCATTGGCTTGAAACATGCTAGACTTGGCAACCTGACTTTTATGAATGACAAAATAGATAGTGCACTGCCTGCATATGTCTTGGAACCTTGCCTCTCACATAGTATTTGAGTCCGGAGTTCTATCATACTATTGCGAAATAGTATAAAGTACCAAGAAAGAGGGGGAGGACAATTCTAAAGACAAACTTGACGGTAATCTATTATATATCATTCAGATAATACATACCTATAGGGCTGTTAGTTGCGTATCTCTCACTAGACAGCAAAACAGATAGTCCCTGCACATCCGGCTGCTCATCCTGAAAGCTCAGCAGATTCATATATTATTCATAAGGTGAAACATAATATAAATTTATATAGTCAGGGCAAGTGTTCAAGATAACAAACCCTACTTTATTTTCTAAAGGCAAAATAAGATTGAAGCAGGTTTCTAAGTCAACAATGATGAGTCAGAGAACCAGCTAGGAAGCTCAGATGCATTTTAAAGACAGTTTTCAAACCAAATGAAATATATGATGACACAACTGGTCCTCAGCTTGAAATATCAGGAATACGGCAAAACTAACATACACGTTCCTCCTATGTATAATGCAAAGTCCCTCCTATATATAATGCTCTCCCCTTTAATAATTACACCCTTCTTGAGCACATCACAAGAGTATGAGGGAGAGAGAGAGGGGGAAGTATCTGAAAAAAAAGTTGATTTTTAAAAGTAAATGTAAGCTAAATTTGTATATTTATCTGAAAGAATTTGTATTGGCCATGTTTCTAGGAGTCCGATAAAAATTGGAAGCTTAAAATACTTATCAAATTCTTTGATTGCCAGTTTTACAAAAAAGTGGAAGGTGAATTTTCCAACAATGTGCCCAACACACCAAGCCGTCAAAATTTGACTATGTTGGTCTATTTTTCTCACTGCTCTCTATTAGGAAAAGCTTTTAGTGAAGCCAAAGGTCCTATTAGGCTTAAAAAGATATTTTACTATTTTATTTAGTTTTTTTAGCACTTCTAAGTCTTACATGAATTGTGTAAGAGTCATAAGTCTGTAAGAAGCCCTTTATCTATAAATATCTGTCAACTCTTCTCTTTTACCCACGGAATTGAGTTTAATAAAATTTGGGAGTTTTCTCTACTGCATCCATCCTCGAGACCCATGGTGAAACACTACAATCTGCAGGAAGAACATTGCGAGAAGCATGGCAACTTCGATGAGTTCCAGGGAAGATTGTGGTGCAAGGCTTGGGCTCTAGTACTAAAGCCTTGGGAAGCCGAAGGAGCAAGACCAAAGGTCTGGCAGGAGGAGAAAGTGTGAGGCCTTCTCGTTATCCACAAAACCTACTATCCCTTTGCTTATTTTATCATATTCACTTCTGCAAACCATATTTATATGCTCTTCTATATATTTTATATTGCTTCCACTTAGTTTCATTTTTTCCTATGTGGCTACTCTTAATAAACATAGCAAGGAAGAGGTGGATCTACAACCCTACCCGTATCAACCTAGCAACTTTAGCAATCAACCAAATAGCATAGTAGTCGATGACACTCACAATACGACAAGTAAAAACCAATGATAAACACGACCATGAGGCTAACTTTGCTGTCAACATTCAACTTCTCGACATTTAACAATCCAATGGGCCTTGCATATATTTTGGAACTCATCATAATTTGTCAAAATACCTCTTTCTTCATCACCATTAGTACACCCAGCATACTGCAAGTTGCAACTGCCATCTCTTTTATTCTTCCATTTTAGACCCACCTATTTCTTGAGACCCAAAGAGACACACCAGCATAGTGTCAAATCGCCAGTAGACCAAGAAAATCATATTTGATAAAAAAGAAACGGCAAGTGAGCACTTTTTTTTTCAATTAATTGCGTCTTACATCCATTTTCCATCCCCTTGTTTTCTAAATAGTGCTTGCTTTGTTTGACCTGAAATCAGCAATTTTGCATCAATATCCATGACAATTTAGATAAGTTGGTGTGCTCATGACTTTGATGCTTCAATAAACTTAACATATCTCATCTCAAAACTCTAAGTTCTCATTTATTTTGTTAAAAATATATACCTTTCCATCATCTCAAAATTTAGTAGTCCTCTTCTAGTGTGCCTAATTGATAATGTTGTTTATCTAGCATTTTTTGCCTAAAGATAATTAATAAAATACTCACTTCATCCTCTAGTTCTTAAAGTCGGCATACCATTTGTCCTATGTTTAAGCTCCAAAAGTTCTGGTTAATTCTTTTATAGGTATCTTGGTTAAAAGCTTGCCTTCAAGAACGACCTTGTGGTTATTCAAGATGTTGCTCCCCTTGGTTACCACTTCCCATGTTTGGCACAGGACAAGAATGAGAATGTCCAACCCCCTATTTTGGCATAGCCCATCTTGGCATAGTCCTCCTTAAACTCTAGAAATGTAGTCAATTCCAACTCTCAAGTCTTAATTACTAGTAAGTTAAGATAAAAATAACAGATAGACCTCAGGAAAAAAAGAAAGTGTTATAACATAAACAAAAGTGTAACTCGCTAGGCAAATCTTTAATCTAATTAAGTAGCTCGCATTGACATACAAAGAATGATTCGATTCATGAACTCCAATAAACCAACCACATTTTATTATGTGCAAGGAAAAGGAAGCATACATGGCCGCTCTGGATGTGCTGCAACGCAATCCCCTCCTTTTATCCTTCTCAAAATTTCCACACTCATCACTCGACAACACCAACACATGATCAAAGATATTCAAGGTTACAGGCACATCCAAGAGAAGTCAAGCCCTACATACTCATTACTATGAAACTACCCAAGAAAGGCATCCACCGCATCACCAGCCCTTCCAGCAACCAACCCAAAAAGCTCCTTCCAGCATATGAGACTAATCCAGCCAATTCCCATTCCAAGCCACTGATTTCCTGGTCACCCAAGCACTTTTAGACCAAGCAAGCCAACCCTATGTCCGAAATAAAAGGACTCAAGAAACTTCATCATCCATCCAAGACCCCAGCAACCAAAATTCTAAAGATTTTTTTTTTGAAAAAAAAAAAAAGGCAACTATCTTTTTTGTGATTTAAAAGCGAAAAAACCCTAATTTCAGCCAAAAAGAATTCCATCATCATTTCCAAAACCCGCCAACTTCTTGGCCCCTTGAGAAATATTGCACCAAGCAAAAACAACCCTTCCTCCGGAAAAAAAGGATTCACGGAACTCCATCATCCTTCCAGAACCACCAATTTATAATCCTTTTCAAGATTTAAAGGCAGATAAAACCCTACTTTCGAGCTAGAAAACTTCCAGCATTCCTTCTAAAAGACCCTGGACTAACTCAGAAAATTAAACCGCAATTCGTGCTATCAATTCCAGTCCTCGATCTCCTTCAAACCGAACAAGAAAAGATCGAGAAAAACAAGAACGGCATTGGAGATAGAGATACTGTAGAGAGAGAAAACAAAAAATTTCAGAGAAAAGGAGATCGAAGAAGCGGCATCGGATCTTGACATACCTCCAGTGAGAAGGTCGAGAGAGCGGCAATGGCTTCTTCGACAGGAATCGCCATGGACTTGGCCTTTTCCTCCTGAGAGAAAGAAACGCCGGCCGACGCTCTCCTAAGCGAACGGAGGATCCCGCGATCGGGCCGTAGTGGGAGCGGAAAGAAACCGGGCGCGCTCCCGTTTTTATTCGAGAGGAGAGGTTTAGTAGCCTTGAAGGAAAAGGGTCATCATATAAGCAGTAAGCTTCTCCGGACGGATTTTTATCCGTTGGTATTTTACCGTTTCACCAAGAACTCGTGTCCGGTGGCTGTCTCCAGTTGTAATGTATGTAAGCCAGGGCTCTTTTTTTATCTTAATTCGGAGGCCTTCGGGTGTAATCGTTTCCGGTTTCCTTAGTTACTGTTGGATTGTATCTTTTTTTTTAATTCCGGTTTGGCTGTATCTTTAGCCAGTTTACAAAAAAATTAAAAAGATTAGGCTAATGTTGAAGATATCCTTAAAATTAGATCTATCAAATTTTCGAACTGCTCTGTTCATTTGGTGTCTCGTGACCATCAAATGGTACTATAGAATTATATCACAATCAAACTGCCTAATCATCAACCGCTTTGAGATCTATGCAAATAGAATGACATTTAAATCATCCATGATTGCTTTGAGATCTGTGCATGTCGATAAATATCTAGATCATCCATGCTTGTTTTGACATCTATGCAGGTGGATACATATCTGGATCATCCGTGGTTGCTCTAATATTTGTGCAGAATTATGAGTATATGGATCTTCTATGATTACTTTAAGATCCATGCAAGTAGATGAATATTTAAATCATTCATGGTTGCTTTAAGAGATGTGCAAGTTAATGAGTAATCTTGATCATCCACTAATCGCGTTGAGATCTATGTAGAAGGATGAATAATCTGGATCAACTGTGCGTTGCTTTGAGATTTGTGCATGCGAATTAATAATCTAGATCGTCCACTAATTGCTTTGAGATCTATGCAAGTGGATGGATGATCCTGGTCATGTACTATTTGCTTTGAGATCTATGCGAGCGGATGAATAAAAAAGTTTGGAGCACTTTGAGATCTATACAATGGATGATCCAAATATTCATCTGCCCTGCACAAATCTCAATGCAATCAATGGATGATCATATTATTAATCCATATACATATATCTCGAAGCAATCCAAATACTCATTTACCTGCACAGATCTCAAAGCAACTGCATGAATGATCTGAATATTTATTTGCCTACACAAATCTCAAAGTGACCATATGAATGATCTGAATTAAGCATCCATCTGCACTGATCTTAAAGTTGGAATAGTCTAAAAGTGGGAGAGGACATTTTTTATCCATTGAAACTACAAACTAACTAGGGTTACAAAGGGTAGGGTCGGGACATGAGTGACTTCGATCAGACTCAATTTCTTATTCGGGTTCTAATTTTGAACCCAGACCCAACCCAATAAAAGATCAGGTCAAATCTACTGCTATAATTTTTGACCCAATAGATCATTTGGGTTGGGTTGGGTCCATGTATAACCTGAACCCCACCTAAAAAATTCAAGTTTGAGTCGGGTCCGGTTCGGGTTAACCCATCAATGGTTTCAGAACTTGTTTGTATCCCCGCGGGCTCAAATAATTTTATAGATTTGGGTCGGGTCAGGATGGGGCAGGTCGTAGGATTGAAAATCCAAAATTATCCAAATTTCAAATAGGTCGAATCAATTCGGATCTGAATTCAGTAAACCCGCAGCCCATAGGCCCAAATAATTTTACAAATTCGAGTCGGGTCGAGGCGAGGCAAGTCATAGGATTAAAAATCCAAAATTATCCAAATTTCAAATGAGTCGGATCAAGTCGGATCTGAATTCAGTAAATCCAGATTCGATCCAAAAATGGAACTGGTATAATTTAAGAATCCGACCCGGCTCCACGGGTCCTCTGAAATAGGTTGGGTTGGGTCATGGGTCAAACCCGGCCCATCCGTAGCCTTAAGACTAACACCATTTGATGGTCGAAGAGTTAAGGGACCGCTTTAGAATAAGTTGTAAACTAGAGGGACCATATGAAATTTTTTAAAGTCGATAAGATATTTTTAAGATTGGCCCAAAGCTGTAGAGGTGTTTCTGTATTTTTTCTAAAATACCCGAGAGAGAACGTACAACCTGTCTCGAGCCCAATTTCAAAATACATATAACTCTCCACGAACCTTCTCTCGTGACACCAAAAAATATGATTTATATATTAAGAAATATTTTTTATAGTTTTATCCAAACCAATTCATCTAATATGTCATGCCTGATTTTATCACTCTGTCCTGACTCTGCCCGCCCAACGACATCCCAAAGACATTGTACACGGCGGACGGGGGTAATGATTTTTTTTTCCCCTGCTGCTAAGATGGGCAGGACAGACTATCCGAATCCGAACACATCAAATAAAATCAAAAAATAGAATATCACAGGATTCCCTAAATAAGCATTGTTGGCCTCTCAGAAGACTTGCTTAGCCTGAAAGATCATTCCATTCCTGCTCATTGATCAAATGTTCCAAAGTAGGGGGTGGTTCCCACTCCGGCTACTCGGACCTCCTTGGATCCAATCTATTACTTTGACCGAGTCACCCTCCACAATGATGAATCTGGCCTGCAAAACCTGGCAAGCATAGCGAATGCCCGCCCAAGTCGCACGCAGCTCAACTCCAAAAAATCATGGTATCCGACAACTGACAACTGCCGAGCGCCACCAACCTCGAGTGCGAGTCCCTAATCATAAAATTCACTACCCTTTTGTACCCTTCATTCAGTACTGATCTATTAAAGTTGACCTTAAATAAGCTCACGGGTAGAAGCTTTCATATGAAGAGCACCAACAGTAGCGCTAGAGGG
Source organism: Phoenix roebelenii (assembly GCA_025769935.1). Taxonomy (NCBI): domain Eukaryota; kingdom Viridiplantae; phylum Streptophyta; class Magnoliopsida; order Arecales; family Arecaceae; genus Phoenix; species Phoenix roebelenii. The sequence goes on from JAOXJJ010000481.1 coordinate 12,506,355, forward strand.
TAATGACTTAGCACGCACGCACATACGCACACTTATTTGCCAATTAGTTGCTGAGCGGCAAATCAGGACAGCCGCCGTTTACTCAGTTCACATAGCCGTCAGCAAGTAGCTTGCAGCCTAATAGCTTCAAAATTTTATTTTTAAAAAGCATATTTAGTTTACTTTCTTCCTTTCTTTTCCTTTTTCCTTTTTTTTATTTTTTTTAATTGCAGGATGGGGTTAGCCCAAGCCAGCTTCAGACTACCGAAAGATGTTGGGTGGTCTCCACAGCTAGTGGTAGCTGTGCGGACTAAAGGCTATGCATTGCCACACACCAAAAAATAAAAATTAAAAGAAAGGGGAAGATAGGTAGCAATTTCTGCTGGCTTTCTGCAAGAAGTTGGGGACTGGGTGATGGTTTGTAAGTATTCTTCTGCATAGTTGTGGGGTGTGGAGACTCCCTTGTGCGAATTTGCTGCTGCTGCTTCTGCTTCTGATATCCTTATTCAGAACAGATAGTTGGACTCATTTGAACTTCCTAAGAATGATTCAATAATTAAAAACTATGCCATTAATGTTGCTGATTTCTCTGCCTTCGTTGTGGTAGCACTAAAGGTCGGTTTTAACCAAGAATCACTGAATTGGTATCAGTAGGCATACTAATTGGCTAATTGGCTATCAGACCAGTTCGAACCGGTACCACCGGTTCGGCATCCAAAAGTCATGGGCCTATACAGACCGGTACGGAGGCCGGCACGACATTCTATGGTTCTAACTGGCCAGCATCTAAATGCTTGGGACCATTAAAATTTCAGTAATTGGCAACTAGTAAAGATTCCTTGCCTCTACCATTCATCCAAAGAATCATCAGTGTTGGGGATGATCCGCAGTTGCTAAAACTTCGAGTGAAGCAGATGTAAAAGCTTCCCAATGGTGTTTGGGCCACTCCTTAAATGATCCAGGGCTGCCATTTGGAGTCTGAGTGGTTCTATCATGCTCCAAGGCTGGTCTTGGATGTTCTAGTCTGACCTAGACCAGAAAAAGCGACATTGGTTTTATTCTTCTTCACGATCATGTTGCACTTGGCCTATTACTTTTCTGAGGACTCCAAGAGCCATCAATACCCCATGCTTTGGGCATGATAAGTAAATGTAGTTCAGGCCATGGACTATTCTATTACCCTGAGGGACACAGTAAGCAGAGCTCTCGAAGAAGTTTCAAAGAAATGTCTATGAAACAAAATTGAATACAGAGCAAAGTTAAGCTACTCATTGCGTTATATTAGCAAAAAAAGCCAGAAAATACATGATAATGACTGAACTCAAATAAATGACGCTTCACTAGAAAGAAAAAAGAAATATAATATCACTTTAATATTGGATTAACTTTGAA
>JAOXJJ010000481.1:12515694-12603788 GCA_025769935.1 Phoenix roebelenii
CAGGCCTCACAGAACTACCTTCAGGGATCCAGATCCAGATCCAGATCCGGCATACCTCATCCAACTTCCGCTGCGGGATCAAGATATGTTTTACATATTAGTATGTTTAATATTTATAATTGTTATAAATAAAAAATTTTAAAACTGATTTTTCATGCTTGGCGTCCGATTTTATTGGACAACTCGGGAAATTCTCCCTTCAATACCATTCTTAAGGACTCAATAGTCGCATCTGTTTGGAGGTATTTATAGTTTTATACCTGGTTGCCCCAGAAAAATAGCTGTTCTCTATGCTATATTTCCTGTTTGTATATATATATGGTACAACAATAGGAGGGGAGGGAAAAGGAGCAGCCCACCCGCATAGCAGCCCAACTACTGGGCTCCCCTTCCACCAGAGAATATTCAATACAGATCACAGGTTTCACGTGCCTTCTCCGACATGTGGGCTCACCGCCTCACGTGTGGGTACGTCACCCCAGCACCATCTCGGTACAGATGGAAGAAAAGCATATCCGCCAACAAGCCATACGAGAACGTAGGGCATCCGGTCCCCTAATTTAATCGATGCCCACGTATTTCGAACTCGGACAACTCGGATAGAATTATTGCCCCCTTACCATCAGGCTACCACCTTGGTGGCATTTGTATATATACCATATTATACATCTCATGCACTGGTTGGAGAGTTAGAGAATATTTATATTTCTATTCTTAAATAAGTTTCAAGGGGCTATAGGAGTTTTCTCTTTTCTTCCTCTTTTTTTGTATTTTCAATCTTTATGTTAAACTACCAGGGGATGTGGACAGTAATTTTTCCTGGCATCATGAGTTTTTGAAAGCTTTTGCTCTCTGAATTTTCTATATATAAAACATTTTGTCCTAATTGAATTCAGTCACGTGTAGAATTTTTATAAAACTATATTATAATTTCTCTTATATTACATGAGCTTTTTAATTGGTAATTATTTAATTTACACGTGCAAGAATAAAAGTAAAAAAATAGAAGACTAACACATAGACTGGTGGAGTTGTCTTTTTTTTTTTTCTTTTTTCTGATATGAATGGTACCTATGGTACGAGGAGCCGGTATAAAAAAAAAAGAAGGGTGCATGTTTAGCGGTCAAGCTCAAATTTCATAATTGAGATTTTAAAACGAGTTTGTCAAATTAATTTTTTTTAAAACAAATTTGATCGGACATATCTCATAATTTGAAAAGAATTAAGCAAAACAATAGAAGATAAAATTAATGCGAAAGTTGAGACCTATCTCATGTAAAATTTTAGCTTTTTTGTATTTATTCTAGCAGTCAATTCTATTATAGAAAAGTAGATCCTATCAGAATTAGAAGAATAATTCGATCTGAACTATGCAAAAGTAGATCTCACCATTGTAAATAAGGGCTATTTATCTTAGTTTTATGATCATCAAAAAAAAAAAAAGCAAATCCTACTTTTATATTTTTATATTTTTATATTTTTTTGAAAATTTTGAGTTGAGTAAGTTAAAATTGTTTTTTCTTTCCTGTCGGATCAATAATTACTGATTTTCTTAAAAGAATTAAACTTACTATACATATCAAAAGCATTTTCTTGTTTTTGGTTTTATGTAAATTTTTGAAGTCCACATCTTACAATAAATATGCTCTTGCAGAAATGGTTTTATGTAAAGATATTGAACTTCTGCACTTCATCATTATATCTTATTATAAGAAATATAATATTATTTTTATGTATCACATCAAAATAAATAATAAATACTATGAATTATGTTAGTTTATTATCATATTAACTAATAACCTAGGCAGCCTCCTAATCTACGTTAACTAAATTTAAAAGAGGTCATAATCACAAAATAAATATGAGCAGAAATGACTTACAACAGATCTTTTTCCCTTGCATCTCTTATGTATCAACATTTAATTATTTTTATTTTACTTTCACATATAAATTACAATTCTGCTCTTTCCTCATGGGAAGCAAAAGTTGACGCCTCGTTTCCCTTGGCAAGTACGCACGTAGCTTCTTACGGCCGCCTGCACTATTAATTACAGACAATTTAGTAAAAAACTGTGTTTTGTTCCATGCAAGAAGGTAAGGCTCATTTCATGCAGCAGATAGGCAGGAATTGAAATCTAAACTAGTGGTTATTACAAATCGATCATTTTAACATTTAATTATGAAAATATTTATTAAGATCGTAACTATTATATCAGATGATATCTTGAGATATTCTAAGTTTCACCAATTGAGATTGTAAGAGTATAGTTTTGTTTACGTCGTCCAAATCCCGGCAAATGGAATATAATCAAATGTGAGATATGGTTTCACATCCGTCGCATGTGAGCTGCTGTTGTAAAGTTAATAATAATAATAATAATAATAATAATAATAATAATAATAATAATAATAATAATAAAGCGAGATATGGTGTGGTGGGTTTTGCTTGAGATTTGGTTACAATAGCCTAACCCATAGTTGGTCCGATCTGAGCTGGGCCAATGCCATCTTCTCCATTGCAAAGAGGAACAACCAGGTCCATTGCAGGAACCTACTTTGATATCAGCGCATGTTAGATCCTGTCGGCAACGGATGCAAGATGACAGAAAGGGAAACCGGCAAGTATTAGGTTGCACCACAAGTGCAATGCCAGTTTCAAAATTCTGAAATAGATGGGACCGTCTTATGAGCAAGGCCACATGAACCCCTCAGTCATTTGGATTGGAAGGTTCCTCAGGCCAGATATGGGCTTGGGTGGTACTCTAAAATATTATAAATCTCTTTTATGTAATTTTATTACTTTATATTTACTGTTTTAATTAATGGTTAACTGTACCCACTGAATAAATAGATGAGTTTTTTTTGGCATGAATACTCTTCTAAAAACTCAAATTTGTATGAATAACCTCTTCATATTTATATTTATTCATGTACCTTCATAAAATAAGGTTTTTGTACAAATGCTCCTAATATAACGATTATATTTTTTAGTTAAAAATAAAATAAAATTTTAAAATTATTTTTTTGTCCTCTATCGCAATCGCCTTATAAATGTTTCTTATTGTACATCTACCCATTAAGAATATTTTAATCATTTTAATTTGAAACTGTTAATTTTTTAATGATGTTAGATGACATGGTACATATGCAAAAATAAGGATAAAAAATGACAGAATGGTAAAACAAGTGTTTTATGAGGATATACATGCAAATATCAATTTTGGAAGAGTATTCGTAAAAAATTCGATATTTAGGAGGGTATACATATAAAAAGCCCTAAATAAATTAAGTTTGATGTTACTCGGTTCAAGATATGCTATGAAAGGCATTTTCTTTGGAGTAGAATTTGCCCTTCCCAGGTGCTAATAGTGATGACAGTCTACTTCCAAGATAAAATGGACTGTTTCATGTTCTTCTCAAAGTGTACACTAATGAAAGAGAATCAAGGACGAACCCAAATTAGCTAGATCCAGATGCATTGAAAATAAGCAAATTTAATTGAAGAAATCTCTTTCAATCTTCTTATATGTAAACCCTAAACCCTCAACTCTAAACCCTAGATCCTAAAACCGCCAAACCCTAAAGCATAAACCCCGAATCCTAAATCCTAAACCTAAAACCCTAAACCCTAATCCCTGAATCCTAAATCCTAAACCTAAAACCCTAAACCCAAAACCCAAAACCCTAAATCCAAAACCCTAAACCCTAAAACCTAAAACCCTCAAACCCTAAACCCTAAAGCCTGAACCCTAAACCCCAAACCCCAAACCCCAAAACCCTAAACCCTAAACCCTAAATCCTAAATCCTAAAACCCAAAAACCAAAACCCTAAATCCTAAAAACCCTAAGACCTCTTTAGAGTGGGTCGGCCCGAATCTTTAGCCTAGTCTGTAGTTCTATGATTTTGCTAGTTGCAATGGCGCAAATCACGAATGTCTTGGGACTGCTGAGTATTTATAAATATAATTCTAGCCCAGTCTATAATCCTATGATTTTGCTGGTTGTACTTGCTCAACCTCCGAATCTCATAAGATTTTCAATCCAATCATCCAAACAGGCCTAAGTGTAAATGTAAAACCGAAGGAAGTTATTGGAAAGTATGTTACTCTTTCTTCAAAACTTTTTCTCATTCACACCTGCTTTCTAGTGAACTCATATCTCCTGTCACCGGAAAGTTCAGAAGCATCGCGAACAATAGTTGTTAGTGATAGTGCGCTTTTAAACCAAAAAGAAAAGCAGAGATACTCTTTGATACACAAGACGTTTAAGAGCTGCAATCTTGCCATCGCGTGCCATTGAAGCGATTGGATAATTAGAAGGATCCCACCAACCGTCCAAGCCATACTGCGTTAGCTTATCCCCATGTGCACAAGCTCTCGACTAACCTAATCCTCTCTCTCTCTCTGTCGCCCCAAATTTGGAAAACCAGGCTGAGATCTTGTTTGGAAGGGGAAGGGGAATTCGTCTGCCAAATTCCAATTTTTCCCTCGCAGGTTCTTGGACGTCTCTGGTTTTGCGCTTTTGGTGGAATGTTTTAAGGGCCAGAAATCTTGCGAATGGGTCAGAACACAACGCTGCAATTAGTTGACAATGCTATCGGCTGGCTTTGCCTCCTCTGTTACAAGGGACAAGAAAGTTCTAAACAGGGCCTCAGCTTGACACTGAAAAGCAGATTAATCCTGTTGTCCGAGTAGTCCGTTGCTATATGGATCCTACTCAGTTTCTTCTGTTAGGGCACATAATTCTCTTCACACCTTTATGTATCCTTGATTTCTCTGTCAATCATCATAACATATCAGAAGCATTCTTCATTGAAATGAAATGTAAATCATCTTCAAAAAAATCATCGTAAGAGACTTTTTTTAGCAGTTATTAAAGCCTTCTTTCATTTAAAAGGAATCAGAAGCGCAACTCTACTCCCTCATCAATCCAAAAGCCTCAGATAAATCATTGGCTCGTTAACCATGCAGAGTTTGTGAAAAGTGCTGCGTGCACACAATTTGCTAGCCTGGATGACAGACCATGGACTCTAAACCCAGCCGCCCACCGGGCATGTATAAGAGCTAATTTCGGTAGAGATTCTGAATATAGCATCAGTTAGAATCACTCCCTACGGTTGCCAAGAGGCACGATCTCTGCAAAGGCAAAATGCCCCCATAACATTTTTGTCAAGAGGAACTGTTTCTGGGCCATTTTCAATGGAAAAAGGGAAAAAAAATTGTGGTCATCACAATTTTGATATTCAACTTGCACCATCTGCTCCTATGAGTATCAAATCATGAGCTATCATAACATTTTGGTTTGCTTCCCAGTTTCTTCATATTTTTTTGGGATTTAAACCATGGTCTTTTTACTAATTGACATAAGTTAATACTAGAATTATACTGAAAATTACACTGATAAAACATCTGTATCCTCCATATATTACAAAGAGACAATGTATGGCATTGTTATCTACAAAACTTTGAGCCACCACCCCGAGCTACAAAATTGGTGGAAACATCTTAATTAATGAAGCAGACAATTTGCTTCTTCGAAATCAAAAAAGAAAAAAAAGGATAATGGAAGAAAAAATTCTGGATACCTTGTTGGCTGCCAAGATGGCGACCGCAGCATAGGGTGCATCCCCTGGCCACACATTGTTTCATTGGTGCAACTTAAGAGGTTCCTTGGGGAGTCTAGATGTGCCGAAGTTACGATGCTTACCATCAGCTTTGTTGACGAGCCTGAAGCCTCGAAGGGGAAGTTCATTGATAAGGAGAGTCTCAAGTTGACTTGCAATGCTCTTTCCTGGTACTACAACATATAGGAACTCCGCATTTTGCATGCCTTCCTTGGAACGATGAGCACGAACGCGGCCCACTAGATCATCCGTCTGCATCAAAGTTCAAGCCCTTTAGACAATGAGAAAAAACAAAATGTAAATTAAGCACGAGACGGGAACGTAACCTGTCCAACATATAATTTCTTGTCAGGTCTGAAGAGTACATAGATGCTGGAAGTGCCCACAGTTGAGGGAGGAGGCTGCTCCCTAGCACCTACTACAACACACATCACCTCTGCAACCTCAGATATGCTCTTCTTCTTGTAAAGCTCTAACAACTTCTTCTGGCAGATTATGGTAACAGCACTCTCGACTTCCTTCTGTAATAGTTCCAAGCTGCCAAAAGGAAGAAAATCTAAACTAGTCCTCGAAGAATCACTGATTTCACCAAGACCACTTGCATAGAACTTTGCATTGAAATGCTCAGCTTTTGTAGAATTTGGAGAAATGTGTACATCAGTTACATTCATTGAAAGGTATAGCTCTTCAGCTCTTTGGATGATTTTTTCAGGAATGCCCTCCTTCTGGGCAGTTTCAAAGGCAAGACTCTCTCTACAGACTCCATCTATCAACTTCCATGTTGGTCTTATGCGGCCATCTGCAACCTCTGTTCCCATTGCTTTGTGAACAGTATTTTTTGTGGCTAAAGGCAAGTCGAAAATGCCATGCAAATGGGTTGATACGATGCCCAGGCAGCCAGTGCAATCAAGCATCTCAACAAAGCTACCAGCAATACAGGTTCCTTTTGCAGTTTCTGTGCCTCTACAGATTTCATCCACAAGAACTAAGCTCCTTCGGGTAGCTCTAGTGATTATGGAGCGCATTTCCGACATCTCAATCTGGCATATTGTAATATGATTAAAAGCACGTCAGAAGATCTTTGGATACCCTATTAATTTCAGGATAGCTCAAAAACTGCACCATGACGACAATGGCCATGCAAGACAAATATATGAAGAGGCAAACAAGTAGAACAAATAGAATGTCTATTTATTTTTAGGCATCTTTCCAGATCATGTCTTAATACATGACAACTGGGTTTGACACTATATGGTATTCTACATGATCAATTTTCCCCAATGGATATCCTGATTATGATAACCATGGTTTGAAAACTAAAAACCTACTCAATATGTCAGACGTGTGATAATGTAACAATGCCCACATAAGACCTGAACTTTTAAGATGAAACAAATTTTAATGGTTATCTTTCTGTATATTGGCAAGCAATGATCAATCTGTAGGCACTTTGCATTGAGGTGTGTAAAAGAAACCGAACCCTATAACAACTGTTAAAAAGATAAACAACATGACAAGCAGAATAAGAATATAACACTGAACAAGATAGAGAATCAAAACTAGAATTTTAGAGCTTTCTCAGTACCTGAAATGAACTTTTCCCATCAGCAGGACTATCATAAGCTTTCATGTGCAGCATAACAGAATCAAAATGAGGAATGACAGCTGACTCAGCAGGCACCATAAGCCCACAAATTCCAAGCAATGCAGCAGCACAAATTGACCGAAGCAAACTAGATTTACCACCACCATTTGGCCCAGTCAGAAGGAATAGTGAGTGCATTTTAACAGTGTTCTGTATGGCATTGCCTTGTGCAACATCAAACCAATAAGGAGATAATCCTGATAACTCCATTATGTTAATATTTCCTGCTGACTTATCCTGCACAGAATTCAAATATAAGGACGAGCGGAATTGGTAGCTGTTATGGACTGAAATTTGAAAAATAACACCAGGTATAAGAATGAAACTCCTCATGGATATTAGTCAAATGCCAAACAAACAATCAGATAGTTTTAAAAATACAAACAAAATAGGCAACTTTAAATCATTGTACAATCCTTTAGCATATTCAAGCATGCTCAGCTTGTATTTTGTGTGTCTGATGTGTTCTTTGTTGTTTGATTTCATGCAGTGTTGTCAATGATAGCTGTTTGGCTGCTCGATGCAACCCCCTAGGTGCCTGGGAAGAGTAAGCTACCCTGGTAACGAATGTCTAAAGAGCAGTAGGGTAAAGCAGCCACCGAGAATCTATAGCAGCAACCTGGCAGCTTTGGTGTTAGAAAAGCAATGGACCCTGATGTAGATCCCTCACAAGATGCTTAAAAATGCAACGCAATACATGATTCTGGTCAAATGAATCTGATAGCATGATTTGCTTATGTCAAATCTAAAATTGGATGACATCTAGGCTTAGTAAGGCACCATAGACTCATCACATACATGCAACTTTACTGGACAAAGATCCTACATAAATGTGATCTCCAACAAATAGTTTCTTCTTTTTTTTTTTTTTGCATATATACTCATACAAATATACCTTATTGCATATTTACCCTTCAAAAATCACTTTGAATAAATACCCCTCAAATCTTTCTGTTTTTGCAATGATAACCATCCTGTTAATCATAAACTGTTCTATATGTACAATGACCTGATTATCCTTTTATACTAATATTCATCAAAACTGATACTTTGTAGTAAAGGCTAAACACTAAATTTTTGTTAGGGGTCTTAGCGCAAAGGGGTAATATTGTCCTCTTATAATTAAAACAGTTAACTATTGACACCGTAAGTCAAAAATCTAATGGGAGGGACATGGTTGCAAAAGTAAGATGATTAGAGTACATATGCAAATAGTGCTTTGTGAAGGGTGAATATGCAATATGCCATATTTGCAGGGGTATGTAAGCAAAAACAACAAATAACATTAATAAAAAACAGTGCATGCACAGAAGGAATACCTAGCAGCAGCATCTTTACAGGAAACATCATTTTTAATATGCCCAAGATTCAGTGTCATAAGCACAGGAATGGATACTACATAATGGTATAACTTTCAAAGTATGTCAATTATTTAATGCAACAAGGTCTGGTGACTTCATAATGTCAGAAGCAAAAACCATTAATAGGTCACTCTTGAACTGGAAACTTGCTGCTTTGACTCGGAAGCAGAATTTTTCAGAACTCAAATTTCTTGACGAGGTTCTTTCATGACTGCTTCCACAAGCATTCAGGGATTACTCTTTTACCCTTTTCACATGATGGTATTCCACAGAGTACTGCAGTGTCTAAGAAACTTGACTCTATTATATTTAAACAAAACTCAGGTGACATCCTTATGGTATGAGAATTGGATAAGAAATTGAGAAACTTGGATGAACAAGGTTTCTAGCATGTAAAGATTGATTACAAGGCAAAACTAGCACATAGCAAGTTAATCCTAATCGTCCACAGCTACAGGCAACCTACATAGAGCATCTAATCAACAGATTAAGATGCTTAATAGCTGATAACTTGGAATAATTCTTTTATTTCATAAATTCTCTAGAGGCTCTAACACTTCTCTCTTACTATGCGCATTAGTGCAAGTAAATGTATACATCCACTTACAAAATTCTTAGAATAACCTCATCATTGCCCAAACCATGATCCAAACACACACACACATATATATATTCATTCCCCTATTTGAAGCTTGTCATGTCCAACAATACCCAATAACCCAATTTAGCTCAAGTTGCTAAAAGGGCTAGGGCAAACCCAAGGTCTGCTGAACCGGTCGGAACTGTATCGTACCGGTCCCGGCCAGCACCGGTACAGTACAACCATAGAATTCGGTCGGAACTGAACGGTTCCTTACCCATACTGGTGCGACGCATCGGAACTCGCGGGGAAGAAGAAGAGGAAGAAGAGAAAAGAAGAGGAAGGAAGAGGAAGAAAGAAGAGGAAGAAGAGCAAGAAGAGGAAGGAGAGAAAGAGGAGAAGACTACCCGTCAAAGGGGGGGAAGAAGACCTCTCTTGTGGAGATTTTTGTCTACCGAGCCTCTTTCTTCCTCCTGAGCACCTCACGGGGAAGAAGACCTCCTTTGCTCGCGGAAGAAGGGGGAAAGAAGAGGAGAAGAGAGGAGAGAGGGGAAGAAAAGAGCGGCTCGGGAAGAAAAGGAGAGAAAAAAAAGAAACGAAAAAAAAGAGAGAGGCCGGGGCAGCGCACCTGCACTGCGTTCCATGCGCAGCGCGCGGGGCAGCGAACCCACATAGGCAGCCCACGTGGGCTTTTAATGCCACTCTGTGGCATAACGTAGATGTGCGTGCGCATTTGCGCGTTTTTTTTCCTGAACCGGTTCGGTACCGGTTGGAACTGATATCGAATCGGTACTCGTCTCCACCGGTACGTCGGTTCGGTCAGTACCGCGCACCTTGGGCAAACCTGAGATATTTGTCTACATGCTGGTAAGGTCACGATGTATTCACATCAGCTTCCGCATCTCTTTGAATCATTAGCTCCTTAACCTTAAAGATCATGATTAGAAATTGTGATAACTGTTCGAACTACATGTCTAAGAGATTGCATGTGGTTCTCCGTAGAAACTGCATGCATGCTGAGAATTACTCTTGATTCATGTCTCAAAGATTGCAAGTGGTTCTCCGTAGAAACTGCATGCATGCTGAGAATTACTCCTGATTTCTTATTCATGTATGACATCATATTCTCGAGGTAATTAATCAAAAAGAAAAAAAAATGTCCAAGAATTCGCTATAACCGTTAGTCTATGCTTCATGCCATCAAGTTTGTTTTAAGCATCTCCACTGCCAATTGCTAAAGATATTCAAACTTGTCTGCTCAATGATTTTTTTAAAAATTATAACTTAAAATTTTTCGGTAATCCTAATATAGGTTGAAAACCTAGGTACTGGATAGAAGAAAATTAATAAGGCATTAAAACATGTTACTATCAGAACATACTGAATATTAAAACTTATAGAAGAAACCTGTCCTCTAATATCCAATGTAGTTAAAAAAGTCATACCTCAGGACTCTGAAATTCCTTGAGCTTAGTAAACACCCATTCCCTTCTTCGGCCTTCACTGCATTCAAAAGAATAATGAACACACAAATGCGTACATTATCATCATCATTTTGGAGAAAACATCTACCGAGATATTAGTAGGCCACAGGCATAAAAAGACTTTCATCTTTCATGAAAATAATAACAATAGCACCAGGATATGGTAAGCATGAGCCCATATCATGAGGTGATACCAGTTAAGGCAAAGACTGAGGTGGTGGTTGGCATGAACTGCCATATACTGTGCCAGTGTCATATTGAAACATGGCACCGCTGTGTGCCAGGTTGTCTGCCTGTACATGCTCGCAAGTGCTGCCTCACAACACAGTTGGCACAGCACTGACCATGCCAGTGTCAGGCTTCCATGCACCAACAAGCGATACCTTAATTGTCCCGTGAAGAACTCAACATGATATATTCCACAAACACATCATGGATGGCAAATGGGAGTAGTTAACCATGCAGCCACATTAAATGGATACTCAAGTATTTATATGGTGAGTAGCACCAACCTGGGAAGATTCATATAATTTTAAAACCAATTCATCAATTTATATTGGACGACAATGTAATGCAAATGTTGTAGTTTCCTACTGACCATGAAAAGTAATCAAGATTTTAAAGACCGTGGGATGAGGCCATCTTGGTTTTTCCATGAAACGAGACACCCCATGTCCCGAAACTTGGGACGGTCGATGCCCTATCCCGTACCAGTCCATTTTCCAACTCGTCCTATCCGACATTCACGATGGTGGGATGCCCCGAACCACCAATATTTAAAACCTTTGAAGTAATTGCACCATGGCATGTATTCACAACCACATATGCTTTGGTGGTCACATGGGAGCAAGGTTAGGAGGTTCACCTTAGTGTCTTAGGGCCTATTACTGCCCAAAGAGCCTGCCCAACCAACAAGTACAATAGCATGCATGTAGACATATTTTGGATTTGGTACAAAAAAATTCACTGTATTTCTATTGGTAAAATTGTTTAATGAAATTCACATGAAACATTGTGAGACATTTATTTGGATAGTTGAGGTGTATTATATAGTTACAACGATTTTTAAATTTGAAGTTCAACATTCGATATCTAGACCGTTTAGCTAGTTTGCCCTAAGTATGAAGAAAACATTCAGTAAAGACGAAGATACATGAAACCAAGGTTTAAGTATTCAACCATGCCATTAGTGCCAACTGGCATGTATCATATCGGGCCAATGTTAACACTCACAATAGGTCGGCAGGGCACTGATTAAATCCTTTTTTAATTCTTTAAAATAAAATTATTTTTTTATTTTAAGTTCTTTTTAGCATCTTTAGATTCAGCATGAGAGAATTGTGCCGGGTCAAACACAAGCCAACACTGCTAGAGCACAGCAGTATTTAAATTCTTATGGAAACCTTAAGCGAAATATAACTTTGTATTTGAGACTCAAGGTTCAATACACCTTAAAGAAATTACTTGGTTTACTTGCCTTTTATGTATAAGGATACCAAAATGTCTTGTAGACCTCACAATTTGGAAAATACATGGACCCTTCCAATAATTGATTACTTGAATGCAAAACTTGTTGAGAAAAATTTCATAAAATACAAAAATCTAGTCTAGTTTACAATAACTTACCAGTTTCTACTACACTAACCAAAGGGTACATATTTCTCTAGATGAACATAAATTGAAAATGCTGAGCAGAAGCAAAAAAAATAAAAATTCAAAAGGGTACTAATGGCTCACCTAACATGACCAAAAAGTGCCTTCGCTATTACAAGCAACATGGAAGAGTAAACAAGAATGTTAATTTTTGTCTGCAATTCACCAGAAAGTCCTCTTAATAACTCCAAAACTTTATTCTTTGCTTTATCACTGGCTTCATGATACCTGAAAGTAGTGCCCATCACTGCTAACAATCAGTTATCACAATGGACATAAATATGAAATCCTACGCACTTAGTAAACCACATACAATTACTGTCAAGAAATTGAACTTGAATGATATTAGACATTAACTTCACCTGTTTAGAGCATCCTCAACTTTTATTGTGGTAAACCATTCCTCTCCAACCTTTCTCCCTTTGGAATCCGTAGCATGTCTGAGTTTCTTGATTTGTTCTTCCCCAGGGGTGTTAGCCCACACAGCTGGCATAAAACGCTTTCCTTTAAACCAAACAGCTTCATGCTCTCTTGCATAACATATTTCACCCTTTGGACCTCCAAGAGGAGAGACGACAGACTTCACTCTTGAAACAATTGGAAAAAAATCTTCCATGACCTATAAGAACAAAGTAAGTCGAAATATGACAGGAGCAATAACAGAAAGGTGTTGTTTCTGCAAAAGGAAAACAATTTTAGATGACCATACCTATTCATGATAGGGATGTTAAAGTTGGCTAATTTACAATACCTCACTAGTAATGTACAAATAAATAATCAAGACATTAACCATTCATGATTAATCAAAAACCAATATTATAAAACAGGAGAAAGATACGAAAACTATCAGACATTGCCCTGACTGACCTTATCTGTAAGTTTTCTTATTCCCACCTACATCTTGTAGAACACAGCAAGCGCTAGTTGATCTGATATCTACAACATTTACATAAATGCTTTATTATTTAAATAGGAAGGACCATATTGTATGAACATATTAAATCTGCTCCTTTCAATATTTACCCCACCACCTTCTTTCGATCTGCTCCTTTATTCTCCTCTGATAAGCTTCTTATTACTTTATCATTATCATGGTACCAGACAGTAACCATGTAATTTCCAAATACACCAGAATTAGAAGAAAGGAGAAAGAATGCTAATCAAGGTCTGCGGTTTCTGAGTCGGATACCATACTGGTCCTTTCCAAATGCACCAGAATTAGAAGAAAGACTGCTAATCAAGATCCACAGTTTCTGAGCCAGACACTGTACCAGTCAGGGACCAATACGGCATAATACTGAACCATATCTACCAACACTTGGTATGCAAACACAAACTAGTTCAGAACCAGTACAGCATTTTTTTTCTTTTTTCTGTTTTTTTTTTAATTTTGAAGATTATGTTGAGATTTATAGATGTTCAAAATATGATTTTAAGGATATTTTAACATTATTTTATGTCATATTGGTCCTCGGAAACCATATGATTGCTTAATGGATACAACTATAATAATTAGACAAACAATGCATAGTTTTGATCTTGAAAATACATATAGCAAATTGTAAAACACCATGGCTGGTTGGACCATGCCAAGCTTCGAAGAAGGAAGAAGCTAGCAGATTCACGAAGTTGAATAACTGGAGATAGTACCGAATTTTAGTTAGATTTCTATATCTATAGTTGAATAATTCTAACATGTTTACTTATTATGGTAACCTATTTCTAGTATGATTTTATATCGAGTGTCCGAGTTTAATGCTTGAATTAGGGGTCAATCGTACATATGTTTCTAATGTATTGTATGACGGATGGCTTTTGACATGAAGCGTTGATCATCTTTAGATCTACAACATATCATAAAATCATGCTAAAATACAAAATTTTGGCATGATTTCTACCGATTTTACCAATTCTTGACCTATTTTGGGCATCAAAATAAAAAAAAAAGTAATAGGAGAAAGGAAGGGATCGTACCTGATTTTGCTTGGATTTGGGCTCAAAAATGGCAAAAAAAAATCCCTCTTCCCCGAATTTTTCACCCTGAAATCACTATTTTTGAGGAAAAAAGGGAGAAGGCCATAGCGTGGCCGACTCCGTATCACCTTGAGGTGATAAGGGGCTCGAACCATCTCGAGCTACTCCAAACCGGGTGGCTCTACTCAGTTTGGGCCGCTTCAGCCCCTTATCGACCCAAACAACCGAACCAGGTGACTCGGGTCAGTAAGAACTTCCTTGCTACTAATGCTGTGAGTTAAAAAAAATGCAAAGCGATCATCTAATAAGTTCAACTTCAACACGATATTACTTTCTAGATCCAATGTTTTACTGTTACTATCCAACTTGGCAGATTTTTTCTTCCCTATTTCTTCTACAACATGTTGTTCCCAGCATTTACCTATGAACTTTAATTAATAATAAAAAGCAAACGACACCTTTTTTTAAGAAACAACTTAAAAATACATAGAACCTAGCAGGTCTATTAAGATATCGTGCTGTTCAATGGTATTTAATAGGATCATTCAGCCTTTTACTTCTATAATTTATTTGAAAGAGACCAATGTCCTGATATTTTCTAAAAACTTTTCACCAAGTCTTCTCAGATCTCCCTCCAACATCCATTATACCTTCTTTTAAGTTTTAACCCTTAGTATCACAAGTCCCTCATCTCAGCAAAACCAGACTTATCACTTTGTTCACGACCAACATCCATCAATTCTAGCTATGATTTTTCATCTCTATACAACTAGATGGCCAATTTCATATCTCCCAGCTAAACATGCACATCTTTCATATTCCACAACCAACTGTTGAACTATATAATATCAGAGTGACTGCACCCTCTCCAGTGTCATCGATATCCTCTCATATTTTTCCACAAATAACATACCTACTTTGATATTACAGGGCAACGGGCACCTCATAATTCAAGAAACTTTTCTAATCTCTCTCAAATCTACCAGTATCATTACCAGCAACCCCTGTAGCTTTGCATAGTTAAACTTAGATGAATGAATAAGACAAATTTGAACCTCTAGAACATCCAAAAATGAGAGCAAGAATGAAGGGATGAGAAAATATCAGGACTTAATCAAAAGAAGACAATGGAAGGCTGCTCTTGAACTTAATCAACTCTAGAGGGTGCCAACTGGTTGAATTGGCAAAGTCACTAGTAATTTGATAGCAGGGACCTGGGTTCGATCCCACCCTCATCCTGATATCATCCAGCTTCCTCCCATCATAGGTCTCAAAAAGGGGGAAAAATCTTGGACTTAATAATATCTATTTTTTTCCTCACCCCACAATGAAAATTTGAGTAAGTTGGTGTCACAATTTTGCACTGTTATCTCCGCATCCTCATTTACAGCTTACAACTAGTAGTCAGAAAGAAAGAAGCTACTTCCCTGGTTTCAATTTAGCGACACTTGGTTGAAAGAAACTTCAGCTTAGAGTGGTGCATTCAGAATCTCTTTGAAAATTCATCCCTTGCATCTGCTTCCTCAGAGTTTGTTTACTGAATTTTTTTTGGAGACCACTACCCGGTACCCACACCCAAATCCACTCCCATACCTGTGACAGCTTATGTACCTGAGGTGTCATATAGTTCACCCCCTCCTGCTATTTGTGGTTCATTGTAAAGCATCTTCTTTGTAAAAAAAAGAAGCAAGAATACACTGAAACACATCAAGAGCCATTTGATTTTCAATATATGCCATATCATCAATCAACGGCTGCTCTTTCAATGTAAAAACACATTTGTGATTCCTTTGCAGCCACCAATTCCATCATTTGGTAAATTATGCACGATACATTTTATTAGGGCTGCAAATGTGCCTGGTCAACTCATGAGCCAACCTGGTCTCCACCCAATTAGGCCTAGCCCTACAGAATATTTTAGACCTGGGGAGGGTATGTGTGCCAAAAAAATAACCTGTTTGAGATATCAGGTTGGGTTTGGGTCATATGTATTCATATCTGACTTAGAGTCAACCGGAACTGTGTACTAACGAGATTTAAAATAGGTCAATCATTATATGACTGAAGCATATTCAAGAACCTACTCAATGCCGTGAAAGTTTGAAAGCATATTCTCAATATTTTTCCTTTTTAAAAGTGAGGGAGTTAGAGAAGACTAAACTAGGAAACAGATCCTAAGGCCTAGTTCAGAATTGGGAATCCTTGTTTTCGGCATAAGGATGTGCTAAACCAGGCGGGTCAACTCATATCGGGGCCTAATTTCTGTTCAGGAGAAATGCTGTCATGCCCAGAAATTATTGCAGTTTTGTTGTTCTGTATTGATGCTAAGAACAATAGAAGAAAAATAATAAACCAGATGGGTAAGCTGATATCAGGGGCTTGCGATTTTCTTTGCCCTTGGATCGTTTCCAAATGATTTTACAATCAACAATACTATGACATAATATTCCATAATATATACCCTAACATAACATTACATCAGAATATAGTATAATATGAAATTGTATAGTAATATTATAAAATGATTATACTATTATTAAATATGCCATACTATTTAAATTATGAGGGGCATTTCTGGGTTAAAGAAAATCAAATGGGTTTAAACCACCTGGGCATAGCCAATGCCAGCCCTCTCCTGATATGGACCACACCCCTAAGCCCAACTCTAACCAGATCGCATGTTTGGCAGTCATTCCCAGATTGCATGTTTGGCGGTCATTCCCAGTTCAAAGAGGGATTAAATAGGTTTATTCCCAATCCAAGCTGCATTTGAATGCACTAGGCATTTGACCTTAAATACATATGAAGAGATTAATCAAAATTTTATTTGCAACCTACCCCTCAAAACTAGCAATCCATTTTGAAGTATTAATACCTGTGAGCAAGGTATGCCATCTCGGTATCGAGCATGGTCTGCCGTACCGGTTCGGTACGGGCCGGTATGTACCGGTCCGGCCTGAGACCGGTACCGGATCAGCGTAGAATCCGGTACCGGTAGTTTATTGTTAGAGGACCGGTACGGACCGATACGTGACCGGTACGTGACCGGTACATGACCGGTCCGGGCCGCTACCGGTACGCCGACCGGTACCGGTACGACGGACCTTGGTATCGAGCCACGTACCAGTGCCACCCTGTCACTATATTGGTACGCCCGGTATGGGGCTGGTTCGGTGTACCAAGTGCCGGTACGCCCCCGACACTGTAGCGGCACCGAACCTATACAATGCAATATCCCCATGCCGTCCAGTTCGGTACAGTATGGCGCATTGTGCCTGTGAAAATGATTTCATGAAAGCTTTGAGGACCCACGCAGGCGTATGTTTAGTCCCACATTGGTTATTCGCTAGGTAGATTTTGAGTACTTATACAGGATCAAGGAACCCAAATAATAACTTCCGGCTAGCCATTTTGGGTGAGGTTCTGGGTTGTTACAAATGGTATCAGAGCGGACCTGATCCATAACCTATGTGGACTAGGAGACACTGCAGCACGGATCCATTGAGGCTGACCACGGACCAATCGTGGTGTTTGTGATTAGATTTGAATGAATTTGAAGTTTTGAACCCTTAGCCTGACGAGGACGTCAGAGCTTAAATGAGGGAAGTATGTGAGGGTCCGTACGGGCGTGTTTAGTCCCACATCGGTTATTCGTTGGATTGATCTTAGATATTTATACAGGATCAAAAAATCCAAATAATACTTTATGGCTAGGCATTTTGGATGAGGTCCTGGGTTGTCACAAAAGCATTACAAAAAATGAATTGATTCAACTGACTGTCATGCTGCACTTGAAGAGCCCTAATCATTTTTAAGAACTTTTTTTCTTGCAAGGTTCGCCATACCAACCATACCAACGTACTGGTGCGGTCAGGTACCGAAACGGTACCGATATCGAACTGTGCCAAACTGGTATCACACCGAAAGTGCCACAGTGCATAGCACTTAGCACGTGGCTTTAGCCACGCCCTGTCTCCTATGAAGAACACCCCGTACTGGTGCCAACCGGCTCGGTTCACACCAGTATAGGTATGTATCGAACGAACCGAGCCGGTACAGGCCATGAACCGATCGGTTCCGACCCAAATTGGATCAAAACCGATTTCAATAGCCGTACCATACCGTACAGTGTCGACCGGTCGGTTCAGCAGACCATATTCCCTTGTCTAGTTACATATCCACAAAATTTTTAGAGAACTAGGACAATGTTCCATTTGGTATTTCCATATTTGACCTTGGCGTGACAATCTGCTTTCTATTCTTGTAATATCATAATGTTAATCTTGAATCACAATACCTTCATCGAGTCAAACATGCGTGCTGCAACCATTTGACTTCAAGGTGCTCGTAAGGAGGATATAAAGAACCTTTGCAACAGATGATGTTTTATAAACATCTGTTTAAGTGTCATCAGATGATATTTCCTTTGGGAGACATGCTAACGAAATGGGAATTCTAATTTTAGTTAATTAACCCAACAGAACTTGAAAAATCTAGGAGTTTTACAAGGCTGCGCTCTCAATATTCCAGAACAATGAAGGTACTGTGATTTGATAAATGAAAATATTTCTAATCTAGCAATTTTAATACCAAACAAGTATTTAAACAAATGCTAAATTTACTGTTGTGGACTGATTTGATAAATTTCATTCCACCCTAGAGTTGCCCAACATCATTTTTAGTAATTACAGTGGCAAGTAGAAGGATTAGAAGTTTAGAACAGAAGTAATCTATGATCAGTTCTGCTTCTGCTCTAAGATCGTATTCCCCTACACCATACCTTTGGTATCAAAAACATAAACTCTTGGGACTATATAATGCAATGCAACCATGAAGATGTACTAATTACAATAACTGTAAATAGTTGTATAAGTTATTTGTATGCTTGTATATTAAGTTTGTCCGCTAAGCTAAAGGGACAGGATAATAAGATATTTTGTGCTTATATCCACTTAATAGCTGATTGGCATTTTCATTCAATTTAAACCTTGTTCCTCAGGCTGCAGCATTCATCATTCTTCTTATCTGAGCACAAAAGAGCTTATACATAACTCCTTTTGCATTCTATAAGCAGACTGCAGATATGCTCTTTTATGTTTGGAAGTTAAAACAGAACAACATACTTTAGTATTCAAACTCAATAAAAAAGGAGCTCCAATTCATAAATTATATATCAACACGTACTTTTCAGCATTGTGTCACTTTGAGGAATATTTTGCTAACAATAGTAACTTCTGGATATTTTGGTCCAACCTTATGGTTTATATCATATAGAGAAAACTGACCACCCCTAGAATTAGAGTCCACTTCCCTTTTATCTGAAATGTTTTTTGTCCCTCCACTTTATTTAGATTAAAAGTCATTTTGTTACCACATCTCAGTGATACCACCTTCATCTTACTTCTCAATGGAGTTACAGACGGAGTGCTGCTCACAAATGCAACAAAAAAGAAAAGAAAATTCTCAACATGGAAGAACATCTATCGGTATTAGTAACTACAAATGGCCCATTTATTCTCAAATATATGTAGTTGAAGATCTCACTTAAACTTTTATATATAGCATAAGACAGTGGAAGATACTACTCTTAATTCAGAAACCTGCTACTGCTATTATAACTAATTTATATGCAGAGTGATGATGCAGAATGATATACAAGGCACAGTTTAATAGTTGACTTTCATCTGTATATATATATATATATATATATAAAGCTTGATATAGAAAAGTATGCTGAAATAGAAAGACATTGATGGATCCAAAACCCACTGCAACAGATAAGGCCTTGGCAGCCCTCTCCACTTCTGCAAATGCCTCCTCTGCATGGATCCTCTTCACACGGCCTCTCCATGATGATTCCATATCCTCAAAGAACTCTCTAGGAATGAATTCGAATGAATTTATTTCTTGATCGCTTTCACCACTCAAGGAGATTATTTCACCTATCCTTTGTGAAACCAAACTGCATTCATTCACCTAACAAGGCAACAAAACAAAAGTAAGAATTCCAAAAAAAGAAAATCCATATCAGCACCTCTCGTGTCTTAAGATGGCATACAGTTTGAACAAATAAAAGCAAAATAAGTATAGAATTAACCTTTTAAGTAGGGACTACATTATAAATAACAGAATAAAGATAAATAATCTGCATAACTTGAATAATAAGAAATGGCTCACAGCTTCTCATCTTATGACAAAATATTCAAGCAGGGTAGTTTATCAAATGTTGTGTTGGTTGTGCACATCAAGGCATATCCAAGATGGCTTGGAATACAGTGGTTTTGCAGGTGGTTCTAAGCTTCTGCTCCCTGGTCCACACATATAGTTAAACAGTTTCTTGTAACCATGAATTGATGGATCAAACTGGGAAGGGCTACTCCTCATTGTTACAGCCTACAATAGCCTACAGCTAGACTACCTTAAAAAAGAATGTTGTGCTGGTAAGTTGTTGATTGAGGACCAAATTATATTTCAAATGCAAAGAACAACATAACCATAGCCAACATATGCTAACCATCATCTGTAGGGGTAAAAGTGGATCGAATAATATCCGTTCCGATCCATTTTCGTATCCAAAATTATCCGGATATAGATAAAAATTTGAGCATCCAACTAATATCCATATCCATATTCGTCAAAGAAAAATGGATATGAATATGATAGACAACTATCCATATCTGACTATCTGATTACATTTGTAACCCTATTTAATTTTATATAACACTCATAAACAAAGATATACAAATAATATTCAGATCTGAAAATTAATTCCTTAAAGGAATAGATTAGTGCATTACCTCTTTAGATCACCTTTCCTTGGACCTAGTCGAGTGCCCGACGATCTCAATGAAATCTCGAAGTAGAGTCTTCGACGGAGCTTCTCTTGGAACTTCTCCCGACATAGATCTCAATGAAAGCACCAGTGTTGGCCCGCGGGTGTTGCGGTCCCAAATCCCGCGCCAAGGATCCGCCGAGGGAGATGGGATGGTTGTCGTGGGACCGTCTTTGGGCGGATAATGCGACTATCTCTTGCTGCCTCGGAATCCTTGTCTATGCTTGAAAATCCTATCTAAGGGCTCAGCAAGAAGCATCACACGACATGGGGAAGAAAACAATGGATTCAAAGATATATGCCTCACAAAAGGCCTTGGACTTCCTTATATAGACCTAAGACTCATGTGCCATACATGGCTTATTGACAGGATAATTGAAACTACCTCCTAATCAGCCACATGGGGAGAAAATTCAAATTCAAATTCAAACTTCTCCCATGTGGGTCACATGCCGACAATCAAATTAAGAAGGTGAGCATGAAATAAAGTTCCTAATCAGCCGCATGGGGAGAAATTCAAATTCAAACTTCTCCCATGCGAGTCACATGCTGAAAATGCAAAGGGGGAAAGTGCTCTCGGAATGTGCGTGTGATCTTCTTAGGCCGTGACATGTGTCCTCCATGCGGATTGTTGATGTGTCGCGCCTAGGAGAAATTCTTCGGTTGCACTTGGCGCATAAAAATTTTCTTCCTTGTTTGGCGCATGCTCTTGGTTGGCTTCCCGCGGATCCTTGTTTGAAATCTCCCATGTGCTGCACATGGGCGATGATCTTTGGCCTGCTGAATCTGGGCCTTGCTCTCCCGGATCGAATGGCCATGGAAGAGTCCTGGGACTCCTTCACGGATTGCTGATGTGGGCATTCCCGGAATGGGGGGCTTTTCCATTATGCCCCCACACATGGGGCCTTCCGATGGTTGCCACTTGACTAAGCTTGCTGCTGCCCGCGGCTAGCCTTGATGCACGTTGCGACAAGTGTTCTCCTTCCTTGTTTGGCCATGCACACGGATTGCTGAAGTGGTGCATGCATGGCTTGATGATCATTGGCCTGCTGAATCCAGGCCCTTGCAATTCCGAGGTTGGATAGATATAGAAGAGCCCTTGCTTGGCAGGGACTCCTCCATGGTTTGGCTGCTTGACCCATGTCCCATCCTTCTTTGGAAGGGATTTTGCTGCTGCATTTGCGCCTCCTTGTTGGACGCCCTTGATGCTCGCCATGTGGAACACAGATAGCCTGATGTCTCCTAGTCCCGTGGGGGCTCTAGGGTCGTTGGATGGCTGCCACTTGTCTTGGAATTTAGGCATGCTTGCTAGCCGTGTGGTGGATGTGGGCGCATGCATTTGGGTGTGCACGGGTTGATGGACTCAGCCCTGTTGGTCGGGTCCCTCCACTCGCACCCACGTGTGAATAGGCTTGGCCGGATGTGCTCGGTCAGATGTGCACAAGTGTGAATAGGCTTGGTTTTGCTGTCGCCCGTTGCTGCGGTGCTTGCCCGAGGTGCGCGCTCTTGGCACGCCTCCAAGCAATGGATTTGGCTCATCCTTGGGCCGCGGCCGATGTTGGGTTCCGCCGACGTGCCTAAGATTTCGGCTCAGCAGAGCGGGGGTCTCAACAGGCGCTGCCCACACAGCACGCATGCGGCGCACTGTGGTGAACCGACCGGTTCACACCTATACGCATCTAGTATCGGCCAGTTTCGGCCCAGTACCGCCGGGTTTTGGCCCCTAACCGGCCGAACCGGTTCTGGCAGCGGTTCCGACCCCTCCGGTTTCGGCCCAGTACCGCTGGGTTTTGTCCCCTAACCGGCCGAACCGGCTCTGGCAGCGGTTCCGGCCCCTGGAGCCGGAACCGTTTTCCACCGTCAAACCAGACCAGTCAAAGACCGAACAGATTCAATACAGGCTGGACTGGCCGGTACGGGCCGGTTCAGCATTTCTTGGGCTGCATAAGTGTTTAAGCAGAAAAAAATGACGGCTTACATTTGCATGAGTTGTGCCTAAGTGATAAAGCATCGGACAGCTATTTAAGAGGCCACTTGCGCATTTAGTTACCAACTTACTATTTTTTGTAACAATACCCTCGATCTAGTTTTCCACTAAGAATACCAATAATATGAGCAAACATCAAACTTTAACAGGTATTGTCTCCTCCTTGGATATTCCCTTGTCATGTATTAGGCCAAAAACCAATACTGCCTCTCTTTTATCATGCTATAGCATCAAATATGGATGCTTTTTGGTGTCTTATTGACATCAGGGTTACAAACCATGAAACCTACACATAAATATTCTGACGACGTAAGTTATATTTTTCAGAACATCTACTTTTCCCTTGTTCCTCATGGCTATAAGTTTACTTTTCCCTCCATTGAGCTTCATTCCTCCTCTGGTTCCTCTCTTGACTCATGCTTTTGAGGCCCATGACACTTGTCCACTTCTAGCGAGCTGACAGAAGGCAAATAAAATCAAGCAAATAGCCAACATATTGATGCCACAGTTGCTAAATGTACTGCTGGCTATGAGCAAAGAACTCTATTTCCCTCATTAAAATAAAATGGCAAATAGCTCTCCTCAAGTCGTCTAACTAATGCATAAAGTAGGACTTTATACCTAATTAATTTTGTCAATTGAAGCCTATGGATTTTGTTCGAAATGAGAAGCACAAGGAAACTTCGACCATCTATGCTATTAGCTAGATGTTTTAGCATGAGCATTAATATGTGCTGGCAAGCATGTGTGTTGCCAGGCCAACCATTACCCATCATCACTTTGCTAAGAGCCTACTAAGTCCTTTTCAAATTTTTCATTTTGTTTTCTTTTAGGAAATCCTTTGTTATTTTTTTATGCCATGCAAGAAGTTAAAAAAGGCTTAAAAGCCTTTTCACGTCTTTTTTTTAATTTAAAAAGGGTTTTAAATCCATTTCTTATGGTTTTGGCATGGAACAACATGTATGGCAACAGCATATGCCATTCTGGCCACAGGTTAGCAGTACAACAAATTCGTTTCTTTTGCTTCAGTACGTACAGTTGCTTAAAGTTAATGTTAAACAATGCTATAACATCAAGGCACAATATTTTAAAATTAATATAACAAAAATATGGAGCTAGATACAACCATATACAAGTATATCATACTTGTTTAAGAAAACTTACCAGTCTATCATATTCAACTTTCAGTCCAGTTGCAACCCAAGTAGGTTCCAACAGTATGCGTAGGATTGTAGAAAGCTCAGTGATTTTATCCATCTGCAGAATTTCATCAACTACATTCTTTATTCTACAGAACTCTACATGATTAGCCTCCTTCGACTCGAGCAATTTCACAAGCTGCAAGATCACACCAAAATTTATTGGCATAATTAAAAGATAACGTAAATAACAGAGCTTATTAAACAGAAGGCATGCATTCAAAAATCCATGTAAAATAAACAGCATTAGTGATCTATAAAAGAGCCAATTCCAATAGACTTATCAAATGTTCCCACTGGCGTGCGTGCAATAGGAATCAAACCTACTTGCCCTCATTAGGCATTTTCACCCTAAGAATGGCAAATGTAATGCATAACTAGAGCCTCTATGGTAGATTTTTCATAATATCGTATGAACAAAATAACAAAATATAGGTTTGAGGTTTCTATGTTAAAAGTAAAAAAATCCAAATGTCAACTTTCACATTCGCACATTGAATCATACAGAGAAGCACATTCCCATGAGCGAAGGCATGCCTGCACAGCAAATTTACATGCACAAGCACATGCTACACACAGAGATGGCTTATCAAGGAATCACAAATTATAAATTGATGTATGCTAATCCCACATTAAGTCAAACAGCTTCACTAATGTTGAGCAATTATCACAGTAAAATAGGCATCAAATTCAGAAAGATATAGAAGCATATAATCCAGCCAAGTAGATAACAGATGTGTGCTCACATTTCTAGGAAAGCGACAAAAGATACGAACACGATTACATAGAAAAGGAATCATGATGGCTGACTGACCAAATCATGGTTTGCCAAACCATCCTGAACTGCCTAGTTGAGGGGATAACAAACCAAACCAACCCAAAACCAGAACAGTTCAGGCTTTCAAAACCAGGCAGGGAGCGATCTAGGCCAGACCGACCAATTCTACCTAGTGTTGGGTGATACTGACCAGGTTCGGCTAGGCCAAACTAGCCCTATCTTCTTATTAAAAATTGCATCCCCCCTCTCTCATCTTAATTTCAAACCCAATCCCAAGTCCCAACCCTTATCTTCTCGCCATTCTCTCTCTAATTGCTAGCAATCCTTGTGTTGATGTCATACAGTGGCTCAAATCTGAAGCTTGAGATTGCCTTTGCCTCAGTGCCAACCTTGCCAAAGTCACCTCCATTGTTGCTGATCACCCTCCACACCCTCAATCTCCATAGGCCCCACCACCTCTACCACCACAATCTTCTCCATCAACCACCAATAGGATGCTAGAACCCCTGCAGCACCCCCCTCCTCTCATCTTTATCTTCTGATTTTAGGGTAAAACACTAGATTAGGTGAACTCGCATAATGATGCATATCGCACAAGGAATGCTGAATCTGCCCATCTTGGCCGGTTTACTTCATACGGGCGAAGCTGAAACCAGTCGGTACAAGGCCGAACTGAACGGAACCAAACCAGTTCTTTCTAATTCGGCCAGGACTCGGTGCGAACCGACACCGAGTCTGGTTCGATATGTGGCATTTAATGCCACGGCGAGCTGTGGCCATTTTGGCCACAGTGCGCCGCGTGCACGCTGTGGCCTTTTGGTCGGTTCGGTAACAGTCCGAACCTATACTGGCGCCAACCGATATGCCGACCAGTATCGGTTTGGCGATCCTTGATATCACATGTCCATATGATATAGTGTTGGGTCATACCATCCCGATACCCGATCAAGATGGGTCACAATAGTGGTCTGGATAATCTTAGACAAAATATACAGTAGTCAACAAATAACAAGTATATATTGCAATGCATTAAAATTACAATGATTATGGTATGATAAATCATCAACAAATCAAGGTAGAGTGGTGCAAAAATCAAACTTAAAAGCATTTATCGCAAAAATAGCCTTGCAAAACAACCTTTTTTGCGCATTTACGCCTTAAAAATTGACATATGCATACATACTCCTGGATTTCAATTTATTTGTATATGCACCCATGCCAAAATCTAGCTAGCCAAATGTCAAAATATACTAGTTGTTTACCATATAAAAGGACCTTAAATATCCTTTCGCAACAATATCCTCCAAACTTTTCCATCAGTCATATAGTTTTTAAGGATTTATTCCATATTACATAATGTAATGCTATTAAAATTAATATATAACTACAAAAATTTCACCATATATAACAAGCAGAATAACTAAATATCCCAATTGTTTTGTATCAATTTACATAATTATGGTGCACAATTTTATAATATTATAATAGCTACAAATTTATATCTGCTTGCATAAACATTTTAGTGATTTTTGTTATGTATTATTATCCTATATTTATAAGATTAATATATAACAATCAAACATTAAATAACCTAATAACAATTTGTTTGTCAATATAAATAGTATCATATAGTACTCTTACACTAACATAATAATTTTTCTTACTAATTTACTATTAAAATATATTTTCAAGACAATATCTAACAATTTAATTTATATATATAAAAAATTGTTAAAAAAATTGTCATAGTAAAATTGTAATATATTGACATTATAAAATAGTATTACAAATTTATAATTAGTATTAATGAATAATTTTATGAATATTGGTATACTACAAATAAATTAGAAACATATATGTTAATTGTGTTTAAAATTGAAACCCACATATTCTATTTATATTGATGAAAAAGTATATACATATACGACCATTAGAATGACAAGAATATGTATTACTTACAGTAATATACCCATATAGATTATATTACACAAATAATGATATGAATCTGATATTCATGATAATATCAAAATTATATATTATATCGCAAGGGTTCAAGAAACAATTCTGCTCCCATAACAAAATAAACTGTACCAAGCACAATATAATAGTTCAGCACCAAAAGGGACACTAACAACCAAGGTTCGCTATCTCGTTACCGGACCCGTACCGGTGACACTAATACGATGTTGGTACGGTATGATATGGATCTTTTCGGCATACCGAGTGTTGGTATGCCACCCACACTTGCTATCAATATCGAATCGATATGGTACGGTATGCTTCGTACTTTCAGTTCGGACCGATACAATGAACCATGATAACTATCATGGTCTACCGAACTAAGCCGAAACACACATTTCGGGCAGTACCGAGCCGATCAGGTGCAAAACCGGATCGGTTTGGCTTTAATATTTGGTTTTGGCCCCGAACCGACTGGAAACATCCGGAACTGGTGCGAACCAGCCTAGAACCGGCCGGAACCGTTCAAACTCGGTGCAAACCAGCCGGTTCACACCAAGCTGACCCGATTCTAAACCGGGCCCCCTCTTTTGAGTGGTATAAACTTTATATCCATTGTTGCGAAGGCCTTTCCAACAACAGGTGAAAGCGGCAAAGAGGTTTCCGCCGCTCTTCCTCCCCAAAAACTAAAAAATCCAACCAAATTAGCAGTTGAGAAGGAAGATTCAAGCCTAAATAAGATGCGCTTCCTCCTCCCTATCTTATTCTCTTGCCTTAGGGGGCTTCAAAAAATAGCTTGAAAATTGCAAAATAAGAAAAGATTCCAAAATTTTCAATCTGGCTTGATTTTATTGTATGTTGTAGATCAACAGACGATCTACATGATGACATAAAAAATTTTACTTTTCGAAATGTATATAATTTTTGAAACATAAAAATATATTTTTGAATTCAAAAATAGAAAAATAAAAAAATAAAAATTAAAAAAATATGTAAAATCAAAAATGTATATAGAGGCATGCAAGCTACTCTTCATAAAATATAGTATCAATTCATTCAAATTTTGATGCAATGATGCACAAAGTAGTCGAAGCCTAAATTTGAAAAAAATCGAAAAATAAGTAGCCTTTTGATGCATGCCTAAGGGCCTAGAAAAATGTGTAGCATCCATTGTTAAGATCTACATGAATCCAAGCTGAAATTAATTTTTTTAAATATTAATATTTAAAAAATATTTTTAAATTTAAAAAATAATATATATATATATATAATTTCAAAAATTATGAAAAATTAGTAGGACATATTACATAATTCAGAAGTAATTTCTGAGCTAGAAATCATATTTTTCTGAATTTATGAAATTAAACATATTTTTAAATTTAAAAATTAATAAAATATATATAAAAAAATATGAAAAAATAGTATTATGTATTAGATATATCATATGTATTTTCTGAGATAAAAAATTATCTTTATCGTAATAAAATTCTGCTATTTTTAAATAATTGATAAACTGACGTACTTGATAAACTTGCAGAAATGGAGCTATTTAAAAAAAATGAGCCAGAGCATGACATTGGCTAGGATCATAGACCAATGCTCTTGGGTAAGAAGGATAAGAAAGATGTGGTGAGCTATTGGATCCTAGTTCCACTTCAGCCACATTTCAACGAATGTGGCAGATAATACGTACTATAGGTCTGCCATTTTTACAATACAAGTTGTCGGTCTCGGTGTAGATCCTCCAAGTCCGAAGAACATCTACGATGAGCTTCTTGATAGTAATAAGGAGCTAGAAAAATGGATTACCTTCTATAAGAGTAGGTGGCCCACATATGGACTGACGGTGATGTGTGATGGTTGGACCGATCCTACCAGACGTAGCATAACTTTCTGACATATTGTAATATGAAGGCTTTCTTCCACAAGTCGGTTGATGCTTCTGATTAGGTGCACGACCCACGTACATCCTTAAACTGATGGAGGTGATTGATTAGGTAGGAGAGAAAAATGCCGTGCATGTTATCACTGATAATGGGCCACAATATATGGCCGTCGGAAAGATCTTGATGGAACGGCGGCCATATTTTCTGGATCCCATGTGCTACACATTGTATCAATCCTATGTTAATAGACATTGCGAAGATTCATAGGGTACAACAGATAGTGAAGACAACTCAAACCATCATCAGGTATATTTATAACCATACGAGGGTCCTTTTACTGATGAAGAGGTATGCAGGGAGAGAGATCTTGAAACCTGGAGTCATACGGTTTGCTACCAACTATATTGCACTTGATAGCCTTCTTGAGAAGAAAGCAGCCCTACATCAGATGTTTGTTAGTCTCGAGTGGCAGGCAGTAGATATGCAAAGGCCGGCACTGAAGGGAGCAGCATCGAGAATTTGATGACCGGGCGGACATTCTGATAGTGAGCCACTACAATAGTGAAGACTACAAACCATTGTATGAAGTATTTTAGACTGTGGACTAAGAGACCCCCAAATGGGCTTCCTGTATCACATGATGGAAAAGAAGACTCAGATCATAGAGGCAGATCCAATGCATGCCCATGATTACATCATCATTGAGCGGTGGTGGAATTACTAGATGGCTAAAAACTTACATCTAGCATGTAAGCAAAAATATTGAAAATTAGACTGCTCCAGTATTTATACAATTTTACAATGACAATAACGAACTCTACCTGCAGCATACCACGTGAACCCTCGGTTCTAGTACAGCATAGCTGGAATCAATATGGATGACGAACTTCTGGCCGCTCTACGTGATATGATTTACAAAATGGAGCCATATCCAGAAGTTGTGGCTTTATGTCTAGAAGACGTAAGTTAACTTAAATGGCATATGTAAGTTAACTGGTGTCTTCAATTATTGACATATTACAACACGGTTATTTTTCACAGATCAAAATATTTACAGAGAGCACGAACAACTTTGGAATCTCTGCAGCTGTCATAAGCAAGAAAAGTATGAATCTAAGTATGTTACACATCAGAAGGACATTTATCTGGCATTAGATGGTTACTCATAAGGTATTAATATTTTTTTTAATATTTTTGCAGCTATATGGTAGATTCATTTTGGGTTGTCCACGAAAAATCTTAAGCGGCTAACTATCCAGATCCTTTTTCAAATGGTCTCCTCAAGTGGCTATGAGCGCAACTGGTCTACCTTCACCCTCATCCATAGCAAGCAGAGGAACCGTTTGACACAAAAGGTTCTCAACGACCTGGTATATGTTCACTACAATCTAAGATTGAGGCTAAAGTGCATTCAGGAAGTAGCGCTCAAGTACACAGATCCAATCCATAGTGCTTTCATTGATGATGAGGATGATCCTATGATCGGATGGCTTATGGGCCAGCAGCATGAACCAGAGTTTGATGAGCAAAGATCGCCTCCGCGATCGCCAAGTTTCGTACGCAGTAAGGCTAGGGTGGATGCAGGACAATGAGCTGAGAGCAATAATCCACGCATCGTTGTAATTGATTGGTTATTGTCACCGGGGAGTCTGTCACTATATGACTCCGAGACATTCTCTCAGAGGTATGATTGAGAGATGCTTAGACGAGGCCGCTACACAACTCGATCGACTTGGTCAGAAGGGCAACATACATCCTCCTAGCATAGCTAGGCAGAGAGGGACACGAATGGTAAGAAGACAACTGCCCAGCACACCAAAAAAGAAAAACAAAAGGCATCTGCAACCCCAATGGAGAGTCACGAGAAGTCAGTTCACTCGGATACAGAGATCAGTAGTAGCAATTCTAGTGGTCATAGAGCTACTTGCCAGAGAGAGTGGAGGACAGGAGACCATCGTTTATAAGACAGTCGTAGGGTGGTCTTTGATTCATCGGTGAGTTCCAGTTTATGCATGCTACACAGGATAGAGACCATGGTACACGATCTGATAGAGCCCACAAGGATATGATTGCGTATCGAAGACGGGCTCCTTGAGGTCATTTAGGAGGATACAATGCAACTGTAGATGACCTTGCACATGGAGTAGGATCCATAGGTGTATCAAATTCCGAATCGTATACTGAATTTTATTATCCACGGCCACAACCAGCCTATGACCCATACGGATATGAATATGGTGCGTTTGAAGCATCTTCCGGTAGCTACTACCCTACGCAGTATAGAGCATCTTACAGGTCGAATTCTGCTGCTTGCATATTTGGATGGATCCCTCCACAGCGGTATTATTAGCCAAAGGACACCTCTTAGAGCCAGAGCTTCAATGAGAGATCCTGATGCTTATAACCCGCCACACTTTCCTTATAGGATGAAAGTACAAGACTACGCCGCTTGGATAGAGAGGGGGATGATGTGCCGCCCGATCATGCTGATGATCTGAATACCTATGAGGCATCGCCACTCAACCCGATTTTAGATATCGGTATGTATGCATTTAAATATATGTATTTGATTATATTATTTTTTAATTTTCACGTCACTACTTGATTTAAGGTTATTTTATATTGTTCATTGTAGCATGCAACATCTCACGAATCATTTTATGATTTGTATCATTTTAAAACAATAAGATGCATCATTTAGGTTAAACCGGAATCATAGAAACATCAAAAAACATCAAGAAAATATCAAAAAAAAATAGACTTAAAATCATTAAAAAGTTCGAAAAGAGCGATTACTAATTAAAAATTTTTGAAAACTCTCCAAAAAAAGGCATGCAAATACGAAGACCGGCACACCCTACCCGTACTGACATGGTACGGGTCCAAACTGATACCGAACCATACCAAGCGCTGACCAGTACAAGTCAGTACTGGTTCAGCTGACGTTGCCTAACTACCATGTGTTGGTATAGTACACCGAGCAATGATTGGTGGGCAAAATATAATATATTAAATTATTACAGTGGTATTGGTGGGCAAAAACTCAAAAGTCATTTGACAATTGAAGAGATAGGAGGGTTATTCCTACAAATGAAAACTCTTATCCATACCCCTGTTTGAAAACTATTGATGGTATCCATTCTAGCACTCGGAATCTTTTTATCTAGGGTAAAACACCTACTTTGGAATCTTCCCGGACTTCCAAAATTGCACCCGCTTCCTAAACGCTTCCTTGCTAAAAGTGTTTCTAAAATATCCTCCTCGCACTAGCACCATCATCCGCTCTGGATTCTAAAACCTAAGGTGTTAACACAAAAGGGTGTTCATGTCTTTTTAAGCTTAAATACTTAGCTTTCGCCATCGATAAGTCATATTTTAAGAATACATGTATATAACTGCAAATAAATAAAAATTAGAGGTATGTATGCAACAGTCAATTTCATAGGGCTAAATATGCAAAAAGACAATTCCTAGGGGTATATATGTGAAAACATGTTTTTCAAAAGTAGAAAATGAAAGTAAATTTAGAAGATGAGTTACAAGATTTCTTATTTTTCTTTTAAAAAAAAGAAAGATTAAATGACAACAAAACCAAAAAGGTGGTAAGAATGTAGTTACTAGCATTGTTGGCACACTTGAGGTGCTTAAGGGTTTATGTCTTGAGCTGTTATTTTTTGGGTTAAACCATGTCAAAGTTGGGCCTAATACATGCAAAATTTGAGGTTTCAAAAAAGACCAGCTTAAATTAGACAGTTTTTCCTTTTTTCAGTCTATTCCAAAAAAATAACCAAACAGCATCTTAAACTATTCCATCCATGCATAAGATTTGACAACTTTTCTTATTCCAATATTTCTTACCCGTACCGAATGCCACATAAAGAATTTCAACCAAAACAAGCTAATATTGGTTCAGTTTCAATGGTTTGGTTTTGGACGAAACAGTGAACAATGAGCCTTGAATGCTTTTCTAAGCACCATTTAACCATTTAGTATTAGCTTGGGGAGATCTCATCTTTTCTTTAGGTACATAGGCCCTGAAGTGTCAACTGTGGATCATTTTCTTCTTTTACTTGAGTTAAAGGAGAAATATTTGCTCATGGATGATAGTTATAACCCTAACAAGTTGAGACCTTCAGAAAGGTCCTATCAAGGTCCGCAGTCTCGGTACCAAGTATTGTATCAGTTTGTCACCAGTTTAGTATCGTTAGATCAGTCCGGTACTCAAAAGTATCAGTATGCTTTATGAATTTTTCTTAAATAAAATATTATTACAGAAGAAAACAGATGAAACCATGCAAAGTTGCAAACAAAGAGCTTACATAACACAATACTCTAAAATCTTGTGTAGTAACTTTTTAGTATTCTTTTATTTTTCTTCTATTCATTTTTTTCACTTTATCTAGTACCTTTTTTTGGCTTTTACATCCAATTTGATACATTGTGATTCAGGTAACCAAGCATAATGGCGTAAAACTTTGACACACTATTCTCTGCATTAGAGGAAACATAAACTCAAAACCTTCTAACCTTAATGTACAGCTGGTTTAAAATAACAAGTAGCAATAAAACAAGCACTGGAGCAAAACCTGCAGCTTAAAAATGAATTTTCAAATTTTATAATTGACTGTCCAAAATACAACCTTTGGTGCTGATATGCAAGTAAACTCAGGGATTGAACAAGTCACATTGCTCATAAGCCTGCATGCCTCTGCCAGAAAGAGCACTGACTTAGAATAGCATCAAATAAATATAAACAAATCCAATCGAATTGGTATATAATGCACAGAGAAATAAAACCAGAAATAATTTATGGGCAAATAACACCATGAAAGAATCGATAAAAATGGATGCTTTTATATGGAAATGAAACTTGAGGGAAAAAAAATCAAGGTTGGAAGAATGCAATAAAATAAAAACACAGAGAATAAAAGTAATATGTAAACAATTATAATGGCCTACGGGCTATCTATGCGTTCTATATGTTGACTTATGTACAGTTACATACAAATTGACAATATAACTGAATGTTGAATAAGTTCCATAATAAATCGCCTGTCATTTGCCAAGAGCTTCCCCAAAAACAATAAAATGTGCAGTAAAATTACCACTGGAAGTTTAAGTTGACTGGATGCTAGGTCAAAATGATGCTGATGAATAAAACAGTCAGAAGTCTGGTCTGCACCTCAAAGATTAGACAAACAGAAATTTGAATAGCTTTTTGTCAAGGAGATAGCATCAGCACCAATGCCATTTGAGCTTTCAATAATTTGAGCCTTTATATCAATACTTGGCTCAGCATCAAAGTATTTACATGAAGCTCTTGGTGCATCACCAGTAGTGTTTTCCAGCTAAAACAAGCTTAATAGATCAGATGTCTGGATTACCACCGTGTTGCCCATAAACCTCATGAGAGACGGCAACCTCGAGACCCAAGACCCAGCATATATACATACTGTAATAAAGAAGCAAAAGTAGAAGCCCTAGGAGATTTTTGTACTTATCATGCAGAATGAACGTGAAGCAAGTATATCGAAAGGAGCAAAAAATATCCACATAAAGGAACATTGATATATAGAAGCTTGAAGGACACAGCAACCTACAATCTCACCAAAAAAAGCTAGCCAAAATGTGTTTATTTCGATCCTTGGCCCTATTTAAGTACTCAATCTCCCCAATCCAAAACTGGTGTGGGACTAAATACACACTCTCGTGGGTCCGCAAAGAAACAAGGGGAGATGAGAATGGTTCCTGAACCAAAAAATTGACAATATATGGAAATAAAGATGTGTAGACTATAATAATGCTTCCCCCTAATGACATCAACTGCGCAAGCATGTGAGATTGTTTGCTATGAATCAAGGATCGCTGAACTGGTGCTGATAGGCATAACAGTCGACCACCGGACTGATTCGGTACCGGTTTGGACCGAACCGAATCGATACCAAACCGGTAGCACTAGTTCGATCAGGTTCACTCATCCAAAAGCCCAAAAAAAATTGGAACCGGTGCAAACCAACCGAAACCGATCGGCACAGGCAGGTACCATTTTTTAATGCCAACCGGACCGGTTCGGTACGGGCTGAACTAGCCCTATGAATGAAGGATTCCATGAGAAAAGATGATGCTACAAATGATAAATGAGAGCAACGGCACCTGTGCTCAAAAAGGAAAAACGCTAATGGGTCAACAATATTAGCATCAACATTTGAAAAAGTTAGAGCAATCAGGTTCTTTGTGTTGCCATCGTCAAATAGTAGTTAAATCACCCTTCTTTAAAATAATTCAGTTGTCAAATAAAGTCAATGTTAAGTCATGAGTCAACTTCACATTTGTCTTCCCCATGAAGTTTGCAAATACCAACCCATTGCTGCATCTGACCAACTTCAGTGTACGTGGAACGATCGACCAATTATATCCTTCTGCTCCAAAATGGATGTACTAATCTAAATTGGCTACCACCAAAAATTCTAATATTTGGTCCATGTACATAGTTGAGAAAACATATTACTTCCAAATTGTCTCCTGATACAAGCTAGGCTGGGAAAGTTCCTTGGCTTCATTCAAAATAACATAAACTCAGAGGAAGAATAAAAAAGGGATTGCAGAACCGGAAGTAAGGAAAGAGGGGAAAACATTTAGAAGATGTCACCTGCAAGTTAGGAATGAACAAATAAAAGGTCTCACAAGTCGCAAGTTTTTGCTTGACTGTTGACCTCAAACTTGTGCGGTTCTGCCTTCATGGGGCTCCAAAAGAAGAGCACTTGGCCTCCTGGCCTAGCACCAGAATCTTCACCCAAACTCGATTTTAAGTCGCCTGGCCTCTACCAAGCTCCTCCTCTAGAAAACCACAGCCTCACAACATGGCTCTCACACAGCATCTCGCCGCACAAGAAATTTAAGAAAAAACTCATTGACAAAAATATTATTCATTACTTGATGAAGTCTGGTAGAATACAGTGGTATCTGTAGTGTTTAAGGGCCATACATCAGAACGAATTCATGGAATCCAAAATACTCAACTGAAACTAAGAAAATATCAAGAAGGAAAGACAAATTGGAACAAACTTGAAACAGGGCCTATTGACAGTTTTGGGAATTGGATGGCAATTATTATGCTGCTGGGTTTTTACTCTAACCACTAAGAATCTGCTGAAAATCACTTCCAGTCAGATTCAGCTTCAAAACAGTGATATCATACTAACTTTTCCTGAAAATCAGTGACAACATACTGAGTTTGGTGTATGAATGCCTGTTAAAAATGCGACAAATGTATTGGACAGCATTTCAGTTGCTGTCAAGTGCTTCTGATGGCACAAGACTATGTACATGGTACAAATTATGCAATTAGACTATGCAAACAGCTGTTCCAGACTTCCAGCATTCACAGAACAGCCCCAATACCCTTTCATTTCTTTTCGACCATAACTTGCTCCTTCAAAAGCTGGAATCATTATTCAAGATGCGTCTAAAAGCTGACACAATCCTGGACATCATGGAAGTGGTTTGAAGCTCAAATTCTTCATGCTGGTCTTGATGAAGCAATCTTTGTGCAGCTGTGCACACACTGATCATTAGAAGTCTCCATTGCTTCCTGGTGCACCTCTGGCCTGCATCAGCTCTCTAACAGCTGGGAACATTAAAACAAATCTAGGATCACAAAAGCCACGCATATAACATGTACACATTTTTATGCAATCTAATTACCTAACCATAACTATCCAGCCTTTTCCCAACTATCTGGGGTTAGTTTCATGAATCGTCATTCGCCAAATATTCCTATTTATGCTAATAAAAGTTATTATGTATCCTTCGTCGCAACCTTCATCTATAGATACATTAGGTCTTATCTCCTTTTCTTACCACCTTCAGCACAAACTAAGTATCTCTCCCTAGTAGAGCTTCCTCAGGTCTTCGTTTACATGTCCATATCATCTCAATCAATTTTCTATCACTTTTCTTACTTTTTTTCCCTTATCGCATTTTTATACAATCTAATTATGGCATCTTCACCCGTTTAATCAGAATGCAGCCATCCAAATATTCCTATTTATGCTAATAAAAGTTATTATGTATCCTTCGTCGCAACCTTCATCTATAGATACATTAGGTCTTATCTCCTTTTCTTACCACCTTCAGCACAAACTAAGTATCTCTCCCTAGTAGAGCTTCCTCAGGTCTTCGTTTACATGTCCATATCATCTCAATCAATTTTCTATCACTTTTCTTACTTTTTTTCCCTTATCTCATTTTTATACAATCTAATTATGGCATCTTCACCCGTTTAATCAGAATGCAGCCATCCAAACATTCCACACGATAAACTAATAAATACACCTTAAATCCCACCCTTAATGTCTCTCATCGTGTGTAGGTTAGTAAAGTAAGCCAACACCAAACCTGTTAAAACCCTAAAAAGCTTATCATTTTGCAGATTTCACTTATTTTATTTCTCCAACTGTCTTATATCCACCATTGGACTGAGTCCTTCTAAACATACAATAAGAAAATTCAGATCCTTTGCACAGATCTTTGAAGATCAAAAAAAATTATAAGCTCATGACTTTCCCTTTATCTAGAAAACTCTACATTACTTATGCTACTATATTTTTAACTCCTTAGGTAGTTCGATGTCCACCAGCAAGTCAAAGACTGCACCACTTCCACCTTTAGCGGTGCAAACTCCTTTGGCACCTTAATGTTCTCAATCCTACTATGGTCAATAGGGCCAACCATTCGCTACTCTGTGCTCACCAAAAGTTAGCCTCAGAACAAGTTATACAATATGTGCAGAGATTGAGTTGTTCTTTGAGGTTTCTATATCACTCATTAGATTTCAAACAAGCATCTCCTAATAGAGTAACAAAAATATGACATAAAACTCTAAGAAATTCATATGCTGGTTGAATAAGGAATATGTTGCAAACATAAAAGAAATTTTCT
This sequence comes from Phoenix roebelenii, assembly GCA_025769935.1. Taxonomy (NCBI): domain Eukaryota; kingdom Viridiplantae; phylum Streptophyta; class Magnoliopsida; order Arecales; family Arecaceae; genus Phoenix; species Phoenix roebelenii. The sequence continues at coordinate 12,553,596 of JAOXJJ010000481.1, forward strand.
TTAAATTAAACATTCAGCTTATCCCAAATCTTTACGTAAGTTTTAAGGAACATTACACTAAAACTTAAAACCAAAATAAAACTCCCTATTCCTAGAGTAGGTCATAATCAGAACATATTCTTGGCCCTTATTTCAACTTCAGTGTCATGCTCATATTAGCAAGTCGTAAGATGCTTCTTGCCTCCTGGCTTTCAAAGTAAAATCTTTTTTAAAAATAGTAGTTCATTAATTAATACAAATAGATTTTCACCCAAATTTTCCATGATATGGACTATTGGTTTTATTTCTTAATTTTTAATTTAAAAATTAACCAACCAACTTTTAAATAATAGAAATTCTTGTTTCGGACATGTTAACTGGAAAAATATTAACAAATGCACACTCACCTTTTTGACAAGCAGAATAAATATAGAACTCAGTATCTTTCTGGCCACCCTGGCAGGATTCTTAAACAACATATACACTCTTGCAGCTCTAACATGAAGAGATCTTTGATAAGAAAAATTATGAAATTCATGTTGATCCCACATACAGAATGTGGGAGAGGATATTTCAAATCAAATCACCACTACCTTTGCCCAGAGTAGTAGGTGCATGAATGAAGAAATGGAAGAATTAAATAGATGATTGATGTCATGGTACTCAAGGTTTGATGTGCTAATCTGTGAAAGACTCATGATTCTATTACTGCAAGGATGCCCAAGTAAGATTAACCACGCAAGTTTGATTTGTCAAAAAGTTATACTACCCAAATGATGACACCGAGTTGTAGTTCTAAAATTGCAGACATACAAATTTGTTATTCTTCTTTCTTTCAATCTGGGTCAGATGATAAGCTCAACTTACCTTGAATTGCCGAAGCAATCTCATAAGGGGGAGGATTAAGAAGAAGATCTCGAATATACCTGTAAGATAAATAATTGCCATGAATTTGACATTGAAGCATGCTTATTGCTCATTTACATCCTAAGCATGACGATAATTCGAGGCAGTAGAGCACCAAGTATACTAAATAACTACAGTGAGACTGAAATGAAGTATGAGAAAGAGATCAATATTTAGGAAAATGTTATAGACTGTACTTCTAAAATTTTTCAATTACAAGATGATATCCAACTCTTACACAAAAGCTACAGCATCTCTGGGATAAAATCATGCAGAATAAGATCTTAAATTATTTATTTAGTAAAGTAACTATAAGTCCATAACATAGTGAAAACAACTACTTTTCCCACTACACTAACATTTTTCTTGAAAAGGCTAGAATCTCTACCACAACCTCATGATTCCTATCCAGGTCTTTTGAAGCCTTCCTCTACTCTTGGTCACAAAAGTTGGAGCTTCTCTTCTCAACAAGGCCACCTCTAGTCAACTCATTAGTTGATCTGCCACCATTTTTTACCGTGGAGACAGTCCAAACCATCATCAAGTATATTTATAACCATACGTGGGTCCTTTCACTGATAAGGAGGTATGCATGAGGAGAAATTTTGAGACCAAAAATCACACGGTTTGCTACCAACTACGTTGCACTTGATAGCCTTATTGAGAAGAAAATAGCTCTACGTCAGATGTTTGTCAGTTCCGCGTGACAAAAAAGTAGATTTGCAAGGGTCGGCACTGAAGGTGGCATTGTCGAGGACTTAGTGATAAGACAGACATTCTGGCAACGGGCCACTACGATAGTGAAGGCTATTAGACTATTATATGAAGTGCTTCGAGCCATGGACAATGAGAAGTACCCCTAGATGGGCTTCTTGAATCATATGATGGAGAGGGTAGAGATTCAATCAAGAAGGTAGATCCGACATATATGCCTAAGAGTACATCGACATCATTGAGCGACGGTAGGACCACCAGATGAGTAGGGACTTGCGTCTGACAGGTAAGCAAGAATATTGAAAATTAGATTGCTCCAATATTTGTACAATTTTACAATGACAATAACGAACTTTACCTGCAGCATACTACCTAAACTTGAGATTTCAATACACTATAGCCACTCTGCATAATGTGATTCACAAGATGGAGCTAGATTCAAAAGTTGTGGCCTTATGTCTAGAAGAAGTAAGATAACCTAAGTGACATGTGCAAGTTAACTAATATCTTCAATTATTCACACATTACAAAACGGTTCTTTTTTACAGACCAAAATATTTAGAGCAAGCATTGACAACTTTAAAATCTTGGCAGCTATCATAAGCAAAAAAAAATATGAATCCATATATATTACACATCAGGAGGACATTTATCTAGCATTAGATAGTTACTAATATGATACTATCTTATATGTATTTTTCTTAAATATTTTTGCAGCTGAATGGTAGATTCATTTTGGCTTATCCGAAAAAAATTTAAACGGCTAGCTATCCAGATTCTCTTTCAAACAATCTCCTCGAGTGGCTGTAAGCATAACTGGTCCACTTTCGCGCTTATGCACAGCAAGTAAAGGAACCGTTTGACACAGAAGCATTTCAACGACCTTATATATGTTCACTACAATCTGAGGTTGAGGCTGAAGTGCATTCAACAGAAAGTGGAGTTAAAGTACACAGATCCAATCCATAGTACTTTCATTGATGATGAGGATGATCCTATAATCAGATGTCTTATAGGCCACTAGCAGGAGCCGAAGATTGATAAACGAGGATCACCGCCATGACCGGCCAGTTTCATAGCCAGCGAGGCAAGCATCGATACAGAACAATTGGCAGAGAGCAATATTCCACACATCCTTCCAGCTAATCAGTCACAGCAATAGAATTCACCACATGACTTCTTGTCCGAGACATCCTCAAAGAAATATGATCGAGATATGCTTAGACAAGGCCACTATGCTATCCGGTCGACTCGGTCAGAAGGGCGACATACATCCTCCCAACATAACCAGACAGAGAGGCACGAAAGATAAGCGGGCAGCGAGTGACACAAAGGATAAACAGGCAGCTGCCCAACACGTCAAAAAGAAAACAAAATACCTGCAACCCCAATGAAGAGTGTGGAAGAGCTAATTTTCTCAGATTCAGACTAGAAGCAGCAGTTCTAATAGTCATAGAACTGCTGGCCATGGAGGAAGTGGACATGAGACCACTATTTATGAGAGCCACAGGATGATCTTTGATTCACTGATTTGTTCCAATTTATGCATGCTACACAGAATAGGAACCATGGTGCACGATCTAATGGAGCCCGCAAGGATACGATTGCATATAAAAGACATGCTTCTTGAGATCATTCAAGAAAACACGATGCAGTTATACATGACCTCGCACGTGGAGTAGGATCCATAGATATATTAGGTTCAGAGTCGTATACTGAATTATATTATCCGCAGCCATATATAATCTATGACTCATACAGATACGGATATGGATATAGTGTGTCTGAGCCATCTTCCGGTGGCTACTATTCGACGCAGCCCGAAGTATCTTACGGGCCAAATTTTATTGTTAGCTTATTTGAATGAGCCCCTTCGCAGCCATTTTATCAGCCAGAGACACCTCTCAGAGCTAGAACTTCAGCGAGAAATCCGAAAGTGCTTATAACCCAAAGTGTGTTCCTTATAGAATGAACATACAAGACTACAATACTGCTTGGTTAGAAAGGTGGGCTGATGTGCCCCCTGACTATGCTAATGATTCGGATATCTACAAGAGACGTCACCGCTCGACGAAATTTTAGATATCGATATGTATGTTGGACTTTAAAAATATATAATCGATTGTATTATTTTATATTTTTTACCTCACTACTTGATTTGAGAATATTTTATGTTGTGCCTGAAGTACGCAATATCTCACTAATCATTTGATGTTTTGTATCATTTTAAAACAACAAGATGCATCATTTAGGTTAAACAGGAATCATGGAAACATCAAAAAACATCAAAAACATCAAAAAAATATCAAATTAGACTTAAAATCATGACAAAAGTTGAAAAAATTGATTACCAATTAATTAAACTCTAAAAAATTTAAAAAAATTGGGTGCCGGTTATTACGCATGCCGATTCGAAAACAGCACGCCCAAGCGTATCGTGTTTCAGAATGGTAACGAACTGATACCATACCGACCCGAACCAGCACGCCCAAGCGTATTGCGTTTCAATATGGTAACAAACCGATATCATACAGACCCGAACCAGCACACCCAAGCATACTGTGTGTCGGCATAGTACCGAACCAATACTGTACCGACCCATCTGCCAATCGGTATAGATCATGATACCGGTTCGACATACTTAATTCAAGAGTATCCACTTGAACTCAAATCATTTTGAAGTTATCCAATTAGAAATTGATGACTAATTTCAAATAACCTAAGATTCACATTTCCAAAGAAGAATGCATCAAGATCTTGAGGACATGTTATAAACTTGATGCAAGAGCTGTTTATAGATTTCAAATTTTCAAAAAGAAACTTTAGGCTTTAAGCATTGACAAGTATTTTTAAAGTTTCAAAAACAATAGCTAGTCTAGAAAGGGTTCAAACACCAGATACTTCTTAAAATTTCAAACATAGGAAATAGTTCAACTCTAGGATTTCATAAAACTTTCAAGAGCAACTAGGCTTTAGGGTTTCAAAAGAAAGCATAAGCTTTATATTGACTATCAAATTTATAGGACATAATTTGAAAGCCTAAGTTCCCTTATCCACAATCCTCTTATCCTTCCTCTTCTTCTTCCTACTCTTCTTTTCCTTCCTTGGTTGGTCCACCCTTGCCTCCAATTATACGTAAGGTAAATCGGCTAAGTTAGTGGGGCCTGCTAAGCGGCTTGCCTAATTAGGTCAGTTCCCTAAGCAAGCTATTTCCAAAGGTCACAAGAAAGTTCGGTTCGCATAAGGATATGAAACAGGTGATGAGACAACAAGTAAAATTTCCAACAAGGCCCTTAAGAACAACCATCATTTTCATGAATAATATTTAAGTAAATACGAAAGTACCCCTCCCCCCAAACCTTTGAGTTCAATAAAGATACTAAAAAATTCAAATTTCTTAAGAATTAAAAGCTGGTTTCTTAGTGTTTGCTCAAACAATAAATTTCTAATGCCGAGTCAAAATTTCAACTTTTAAAAGCTAAGCTATTTCTAAATCTTAAAATTTCATAAAACTTACTATGCCAAAACATTGTTAAAATTCTAAAGTCCGGTAGGAATTAGACTTCAAGGAATATCACCTATTTCAATATTATTCAACAATTAGCATACTAACAGAATGTTCACATGTCAATATTTCATATCCATACAAGTGTCTAAGTACAAGAGGGTTATTACACATGAGAAGTAGGAAACTTTAATCTAGTAACATGCACGCTATGCACTGAACTCAGAATATTGCTTATAAGGGATAAAGACTACGATGAGAATGGCCAGCTTAAAAATATGTTTGCATGATGAAAGAACTGGTTGAATCTTTAGGAACCAAAACATACAAAACTTCAAAGACTTGGAACAGTTGAAGATCAGAGGTGGTGATTTAGACCCATACTGGGAATTTCATGATGGCATTAGGCCAAATATCACAAACGCACAAGAAGTGCAGTTTCATGGTTGGAGAAAGGCCAACAAACTACGGCTTTTTGTCAATTTTAATGAGATCATAGAATCAATCAGGTTGAGAAGTTTGCACTGTATACAAATTAAAAACTCCAAGGATTTCTTTTGAATTGTTGGCAAAAATGTAAGTTACCAAAAATTACATGCTTTTGATTCAACCAATGAGCATTTATGTTTCAAAAATTCAAATTCACAAGATATAAAGCTTTAGTCAATAGTCCAAAGATCAATATTAATTACATTTGGGTAGAAAAAAAAATTCACAAGCAAATTATACAAACAATTTTCAAAGTTTAAGTTGTCTATGATATGCGCAAAAGATTTTCCAAGATTTCCTTTGTATGCCAATTTCTCGTTTGAAAAGGAAATTAAACAATAACGAAGACTCACAATATTGGAAGGCCAACACAGTTTGCAGGAAGCAAAACCTTCAACAAGCTAGGTATTCCCTCAGTTGGTATGACTCCTGCAAAATGTGTACATGCATCAATAATCAAATGTTCATTAACATTAGCATAATTGGTATTACTTATAAAAAGAAATAATTAGTATCAAATATATTTTTTCTAACCTATTTGAGTTGCAGTTCCAAGATACAAAGGTTGAGGCCTTCTCGCTGAATATACAGTAACATTTCGAAATGTGGTTTCTTGGTCAACACCATATATCTCTCTTACCTTCAACAAATGCAAAAATGTTAACCATAAGATTAAGATACTTTCAGAAAATATAAAAGAAAAATTGAACTATGTGCATTGTATTTTGGAGGAGCAAATTTGAAAATTAGCCAAAGTTATCATTAGAGGAATATGGAATAGTTTGTAATCTCGGTTACAATAAAGGGAAGGACAAAATAACTTCATTTCCATCAAGTTCAATTACTTTGCAGCTAAATCTTAGCTGCAAGAAGAAACTTATCTTTGTTTAGTCTTCAATGCTCATAAATCTACCTTTAATTTTAATTCCATTTTATAATCTGGACTAATAATTCATTTTGTTAATGATCAAATGAGTAATAGAAAAAAATTACTATTCACATGACTTCAATTTTCTAAGATAATTTATTGGGACACTTGAGGATGGCAATATTCTCATATGATGGAAACCATAAGATTGTCTGAAATCTACGATGGCTTGTAACAATCCTTGAGATTGTCCTGCAATTGTAAATCATGATGCTTTAGATAATCTAATTTCTTTATGATGGTTTAACTTTGTTTTACTTTTCTGCATTTCTTGGCTAATTTTTTTACTATGGCTACCTGTTCTTCTAATACAAACAGGGAACAAGAAAAAGCATTTGCAATACTTGACAGTTGGCCAACTACAAAGAAATCAAGATATTCTTAAAATCATTATTTAGTCAAAATATAATTGACACGAAGCGCTGATATCATAGGGCAATGATAATGAAACATGAGTGTGATCCTTATTTTCAAATGGAGCAAAAGTCAACCTTTATTCACTTTAGAGAAAAATATGGACGTATTTATATTCTATGGTTTCCTAGATCTCTTGAAGAATGAGTCAGCTTGCATAAGGTCATTCTAGAAAATCTGCCAGATGTCAATAGAAATCTCTACATTAAAAAAAAATACACAATATCCACATATCCTCAAGTTTTCCAAATAAAAAAAAACATCACAGAAGCAAAGACATGCACAAATTAGGATAGACTATGAACTTATAGTAACAAGACTTGTCATCTAGTAAGAGTAAAAGAAAAGTTGTTGCAATTGTTTGTTACTCTTAGGAAAATGTGGTAACAAATGAGATACACGTACACAGAACCCAATGATTATGCAAACTATGTAAGCTAGGACAACTCAAGCTACAAACCTTGCACAGAAGCTCTTCAACAGGATCACCATGAAACCATTCAAAGGGCTTTCCATTACATTCTCCCCACAAAAGCCCCCCCTCACCAAATTCTCCCCAACGAGAAGTACCTACACAGGATGTTTTGGTCACAGTTATCACCAAACAGCTACCATAAAATCATTAGATATTTCTATTCTTTTAATTCCTTTTCCAGCAACTAAAAGAGAAGTTCTGCCTGTTATAGTTATAAAACAAGCACCATAGAACTTAACCCTACAATCTTCAGTTCTTCACCATAATTTGTTGTACTGGACCATACGACCTAGTACCCTACCATACCATATCGGCAGGGAACCGGATGATACTGGTATCGTACTGAGGCAATACATCCATGTACCCAATGTCTGTATAAGGTATATACCATACTAACACTCAGTACAACGTGTACCGCTACTAGGTCCTGTATCAAGATTCCGAACCTTGATCTTCATAAATTACAAACAAATTCAAATCACCCTTCCATCATGGCGAAACTAGACAATAATGATTTTAGTTATGTGGTTTCTAATTTCAAAGGAAAATTAGAAACTAAAAGTGATCATCATCATCCAAGCCTTTCCCCAGCAAGTTAGCGGAGGCCCATGAACATAAAAGTTGAGAAAGATTCATGTGAGAATTGAACAAATTTTATAACCGGTCATCAATCTGACATCATCCCAATAGAAATTGATTCAAATTCCTCACAAAGGCAAAATTTGGCAAGGGTTGCTTGCCATGAAAACTGTAAGGACAATAGCCAAGTAATAACAGCTGCTTCACAGGTTGTAATTTAAGCTCATATAACCAAGGAGTGACCATCCAAAATTCCCCTGAACTTAAAAATGGCCTACACACAAAGGAGGAAAATGAATGCAAGGAGTTGTCCTCATCTCAAGGGGAGACATGAGATAGAGATCAGTAAAAATAGGTCTCAAAAAATTAAAAAACAAAAAATGACCAGGAAATCTTTGGTTAGCTTCTACTAGATGTGTTTTAGTTTTAATGGCTCTAAAATTCAAGCCAAGAGTAAAAAATTAACTTAAACCAGGTAAATAATATACATAATATAGAAGTTGCAAAAAAAGTCTTGCCGCACAATATTTGAAGAATTAAAGAATCAAAAAGACAAGATCACTTGAAAAGTGGCGTATAAATGCAATGTAAACCTTAATAACTAAGTAACATGGGCAGGAAATATGTCATATTTATTTAAGTAGTAAAACCGTGTGCACGAAAGAATAAGAGAGTAAGACTGATGGAGTTTGCTCCGATCCAGCAAGTTCAATGAAGGTGGTCAGATTGAAGCCAAGAAAGAAAACAACCAAAGGTAAGCAACTCCTTCCACTCTTTTTTTTCCCCGAATTTTTCCATGAAATGAGGCCAAAAATCACCAAATTTCAAAAAACTAACCAAATTTTATGCCTTCAGGTTGATTCTCGGATATTTTGAAGGTTGGGCACCAACCAAAATGCCATGTATTATTTTATCTCGGCTTTGTTTTCTGTTCCTTTGTACTGTTCAATCTAATTACAACAAATATATTGCATTTTTTGCCTCAACTTGATCTAACCCTGATAACAATTGTAAAACAACGCAAAAATTTTAAAAAAATGATGCCAACTTCTAGTTGGCACCACCATATCATGGGTCAATATAGTACAATCAGCATTGTACTGAATCAACCCAACCAATACCAGCAACAGTAACAAGATTTCAGAACTTCCATAAGACACTCATACTTCACCCATAAGATCAACAAGATACAATTAAACAAGGTACATATACCAAATGTCTCTTTTTTCTCCCTCACCCCCTTTCCCACCACAAAAGAAGAGATACCATACAAGATATGGATGATTACAGAGTGTTTAAGGATAGCAGAAGGTTGTAAAATAGCAAAGTCATAAGGAAAAGATGGAGAAAAACAAGGGCAGAGTTCAAATGATGTGTTGAGATAATGTTATAGGACAAACAGCCACACATGATATTATGCCAAACAATGAGGTTTGCTAAAACAAGAGTTTGTAATAATTGGCTTCAACTTCCACGAGTTTGTATAACTGGCTACAAAAAATAGCTGCCTTCGTTCTTACACAAGAAAAACATATTAGAAATGGCTGATAACTTCATTGGCCCATCTATTATTCTTGACAAAGCAACTCCAGAAGCCAAATAAATTTCTAGGCGCAGCAAAAAATGAATTTTTATTATTAAAATATCATACAGTACAGACTTCTTTTAATTACATCAACATCAGCACTACTTGTTTTATAAACATTTCGGCTCTAGCTGTAAATGCCACAGGATGCCTAAGGGAGCAACAGCAGCAAAAGAAGGGAAGTTTGTTAAACAGCTGAATTAAATTTCATAGTTAAAGGACCACACTCATTATAACATTTCCTAAAAATGAGATCTAAACAGAATTAGGGAAAAATATTGGAGTAAAGCTATCAAAGTTCTTGCACACTCAATTTTCAAATGAAAAAGAGGATACATCTAAAGCAAGCATTGACAAGTTTATGCGGTGAATTTGAATATCAAAATCAATAGAGGAAATAAGTTATTAAAATTAGAAGTACATGACCTGGTGAAGCAAAGCATAAATGCATTGAAAATTTATAGCATAAATGTCCACACCTGAAGAATTTTGTCTCAAAGAAGTGTGCAGATATAAATGGTGATACCGGCACGTGCGGAGCTTGGTAACTATTGCTTCTTCTGTAAGGCCATCTTCTGATGAAAATGTTTTCATGGTTTCTAGGACCGAGACCATGCAATATCCTTTTGCAGAACGTGAGATCCCTACAGAAAATTATAAATTTTAATCTCAGAAATAATACTTGAGTTACATTCCCATAAGTTAATCATTCTACTTGAGATCAAAGTAAACTACTTTTAAATGAAACATGGACATGTAAGTATACATGTAAGTATGGCTAACGAAACAATTTATTAATAAATTTTTTAGATATCTCGCATATAAGCTGCAAATAAAACTGTGTGCAATGACATAATAATCAAGCTCAGCCAACATGAAAGAGGAATTTAAAAATATGTACGAAGATTAAATCATTGCAACAAGATTGACCCAGGTCCACCCCAACTTGGGCCAGACCCAACTGAACCCATGCCTCTCCCCTTCCACTTATTTCTCCCTCATGAAAACCCCTTCACTGCTCCCACCTCACATGTGACACCATCCGCCTCTTGCACTATCCCCACTCTCTACCTACAAAGCACCATTGGATGCCATCTCATCAACCCTCCTGCTGGTTGGCCATCCCCTTCTCTCCATTTCCTCTCTCACCCACTCCATCTCCTCCCTCATCCTCTTTCCTCTCTCTACTACATGTCACCCACCCCTTTTTCCCCTCGTCTCTTCCCTTGTTTTCTGTTTCTCCCTCTATTGGGTGATCCCTCTCCATCTCTCCCTCCCCCTTATAAAAGCTTCCTCTCTGGAGAAGTGAGCAATGCATTGGAAGGGAAGTTGGATCAGGGCCTCATCTAAACAACTACATTAAGATGAGTCCAGTGGCAGTCGTAGTGTGCCACATGACCGCTCCCCATGTTGCACCATGTGTATGCCTTCCTTGCCATTAAATGCGGTAAGTGGTAGTGGGTGTTGGCAAGCCTGTGGATATGTCCGGTAATGCCAAGTTGCAGGACGCATGCATGTACTGCATTGGGTCTGGGTACCGGAAAAAAAAGAAAGTCAATCCAGAAACCGGAGAAATAGGAAGAAAAACTCGTTGGCTTTATCTTACGTAAAGGGAGGACAAGGAGCTTCTAGACACCAATAGTGGACATTGAGAAGCACGTGGGTATGTCCGGTAACTTAAGGTTGTGGCATTTGTGCCCGTGCTCTATTGGGTGCAGTAGGAGAAAAACAAAAAAAAAAAGTCAGTCTGCTAGAAAATCGGTGAAATACAGAAATAGAGACAAAAAACTCGAAAAAGAAAAAAAAAAAGGAGAGAGATTGACATTAAAGATGAGTCCAGTAGCGGTCGGAGTGCATGTCTGCTCCCCCGGTTGCGCCGCGTGTGTACCTTCCTTTCTGTTAAATGTGGTAAGTGGTAATGAATGTTGGCAAGCACGTGGATGTCCAGTAAAATCAGGTTGCGGAACGCGTGCACATACTCCATTGGGTTGGGGTATGGAGAAAAAAAGAAAAGAAAATCTGGAAACTGGAGAAATAGGGGGGTAAATCTCGACAGCTTTTCTTACTTGGAGAGGGGAGGGGGTGCTTCTTGACGCAGTTGCGGGCATTGGGAAGCATGTGGATATGCGCAGTAATGTCAAGTAGCAGGATGTGTGCCCATGCTCCATTGGGGGCGGTAGGAAAAGAAAACAAAAAAGAAAAGTTAATTTGCCATGAAACCAAAGAAATAGAGAGAAAAAACTCAGAAAAAGAAAAAAAAAAAAGAGAGATCGGCTAGACAGCGGTAAATCCATGACTTAATGATGAGAAGTGCATATTAATGTCCGTACCTTGCTAAGGTGGGATGGATTTAACCAAACATTCGTGGCAGGTTGTTATTGACCCTGACGAGGGGGCGCAAAGGTCAACACCTCTACGCTAGCCCCCCGGTCCTCTTCTTGATAAGGAACGATGATCAAACATGACCCAACTACCTTGTAGTGATCCATAGGCTGGCCGTGGGTCTATATATTCTTCTTAGGACATGGGTTTTACCCCACAGCGTTTGTTGCCTCCTGCACAACCATCCAGAACCAGTAGGCCCACTTTACTCTTTGCTTTTCTCTACCTTCCCTTTTCCTTCCACCATGTGCACGGGGGCTGCAATTGGCAGCCTTCCTCTTCCCGCTTTTTTTCCATGGTAAATGGGGGTAGGTGAACAGAAAATAAAACAGGACTAGGTTGTTAGGGGATGGCCAGTGGAGCATGCAGACCTCAGAACCAACATTGTTTTTGCTTTTTCCCCCCTCTGTCCCTAGGTAGTCGCATGAGTAAACATCGACCCGCCCCGTGCGGGTATCCACATATTTTTTTGGAGAAAAAACTAGAAAAAAAAATATGATATTCCTTAACACAAAAACATAGGTAAAACCATAAAAGCGTGTCAAGCAGTGAAAAAACCAAGAACCCTCCTCGCCCCCCTTTTTCGGCCATGTATTAATTTTTTGTTTTTGGGAACAAAAATTTTAAGAAAGGAGAGGGGAAGGTGAGCAAAAAAAGAGTTTTGAGTTTTTTTAAAAAAAAAGCGAAAAAAACTGAGATCCTCTTTCCTTTTTTTTTTGAGGTTTTGTGGCCGGAAGAAAATGTGTTGAAGTGGCCGTGTAATATATTTTTTCTTTTCAGGCATGGAAACCTTTTTACAAAAAAGGAGGGGGGAGCTGGTGCCACAGCTTTGGTTTCGGAAAGAGCGAAACAAAGATATAGAAGAGGAGCGAGCCACCAACGAATCTTAGAGCTTCGATGCAGATCCGAGAGGAAGGGTGAGGGAAAAGAAAAAAAGTATTGTTGTATTAAAAAAAGGAATAATGGGGTATGGAGGAATGATCCTACCCAAAATCGTGGTTCTCCGCCGCAAATTTGCCAGGGAAAATAAGGTCAAAAGAAAGAAAAAAAAGTGGAAAGAGGGCAAACTTATGGGAAGGATCTTACCTTTCACGGATGAGATCGAAGAGAAAAATGGAGCGTCATCAAAATGGAGCATCATCACGATAGAGAGTGACGGTGGATCCGAAGAGGGAAGCCACCAAAATGAAGCACGACCGAGCTGGAGATGGCACCGCCTGCTCCGACCTACCACCAACATCACGAGCAAAGAATGTAGAACACTTGTTTGGAGGGGAGAGGATGAAAGAAAACCACCACCATCAGCAGTCCTCCATTTGGGAGGAAGGTGGGAGGATGCTGAAAACCCTAGGTTTTCAGCGGAGGGATCTAGATTTCAAGCATTTTGAGGGAAGGGAGGGAAACGCTGTTGCGTCCATAAAAGAGACATGTGGCGTTCAGCGCATGAAGCGCATGAGACCCCTTTTTTTTCTTTTTAAGATGAAGGTGCCGCATACCTTGTTTATTTACTTTGTTTCATGTGACTAGTATGCAGGCTTCCATTTATTTTTTCCCAAAACAAGGAAGAAAAACTCTCCCATTTTAGCTATTCGTTTTTATAAAAAAAACTCCCTTACCCATACAATAGGATTCTATGTGCAAAAAAAAAAGTTTTTCGATGCAAAATTTTGCAAGAAAAAGGGGTTTCGAAAAAGCATATGCATTACAATAATTTTCTATTTTTTTCCAAAATTTAAGATGACACAAAAATTTGATGCATATGAAGTGGGATTCAAGTTGCATATGGATCAAAAAAAATTGATACAAATGCTATCCACTTCAAGGTGACAAATTTTTTTGGGGAAGGTGAATCGCATAAAGTCAGTTTACATCAAAGTCTAGGCGTCATGCCACTCTTATCTCAAGTTGCTGAAGAAGTTATCAGCTCAACCACTGAAAAGCAGGGTCACACTGAACTTTTTAGAGAAGAAACCCCTGCAAAAATATCGATGCCTCCAGACGAGTAATATACCTGAAGTGTTGACTTTTTTATATTTTACAATTTTTTCTTCCACTTATCATAGATAAGAAATACTAACAAAGAATTCCCCGGTTGAAACCTATTTTTGATAATATTATCAGCTATAATTTATCAACATGCCCAGAGACCCAGCCGCAAAACCTTCGAAAAAAACTGCGTACAAGGTAAAACAACTTCAAATAACACCGAAACAACGACAAATATTTTTTCTATCTCTAAATGTTTTTTTTTCAATTCTGAGCCTTATGATAATCGGCTCTTTGCTGACCTCTCTGGCTAATCGGCTAGATGCAAGCTTGAAATGTTACATTTTGCCCATTACTCCACATCCACCTTAGACTCCCTAGCTCTGAAACTAGCAAGTCGTAAAGGCAATCTTGGCTCATCGAGCTCTGACTATTGCTGACCCTCAAGCCAACCAACATAAGATCCTCATTCTGCACAAAATCATTATGGAGCGAATCATTATACTTCAACTCCACTTCCTCCTGGATACACTTCAATCTCAATCTCAAATTGTCATGAACAAAATCAAAAATTTGTGCATAACCTCTCCACGTTTTTCCGTTTTATTGCCATTTTCCGGCCTCAAAAAGAAGAAAAAAGGAAGAAATGAAGAGGGAGATTAACATGGTTTTTGGAGATTATTGGAGGTTTAGAAAAAAGGAAGAGGCATTGAGAAGGCATGGACCTCTTCTCAGGCCTCTCTCCTATTATTGAAGCGCGGGGAGGGCGATTCGCCCCATACCGGGCAACTCGCACCAGTACGCTCCAAACCGCCCAATCTGAGTGCCGCCCCAGTTCAGCTCGATACGTCCCAAATCAAGCGGTTTAAGACAATACAACATTTCATGTACCATACACACCCCATACTAAGACAACTTTTCGTCCTTTTCTTTTCATTCCTTATCATGGTACCGCCTGAAACTAGGCAATATGGCTTGGTACCAAGCGAAACAAGGTGATTCCACATGATTCAAAATTCAAACCAATTTGGACCAGTATAGACCAAGTTTCCAAGCCAAACTAGCAAATCGTTTCGGCTTCGCACAAGTTCAGTATGGTACGCCCCGAGTTGAGCAATTCAAGTCGGTTTTGCAATTCTTGTCCTAGCCCCTTTTTCTCAGTGTTTATCATGGTATCGCTCGAATCCGGGTGATATAGGATCGTACCGAGAGGAATCTGGCAATTCCACTTGGTTCAAACTAGTTTGGATCAATTTGAATTGCTATGGACTGGTTCCCATACCAAACCAACCAATCATACAGGATTGGGTTCTGGTCCAATATCAAGACCCATGCATGAAATTGAGTTGGGTCAGCGTTAAGCATTCCCCAATCCAACCCGACCAGTTTGCCGCCTCGTACCAAGTATTGTACCGATGTCTAATAGATACGATAGTATGGTACGACACTCAATGCATAAATATGTATCGGTTTAGTACAAACTACAGATTCAACATTTTTTTAGTTTTCTTTCTCTGTTTTTCATTTTTTGATTTTTGAGGGGCAATTCAATTTTATAGATGTTCGAAAGGAAGAAAGGAAAAAGAAAATGAAAGAAAGAAGGGAAAGAAAGAAGAGAAAGAAGAAAAAGGAAGCAAGCAGAAAAAAGAAAGGAACAAAGGAAACAAGAAAGAAGAAGAAGGAAATAAAAAAATGGAATGATATATGCACATTAAGACACCATCACACAAACATGGATCTTTAAAAATAGACAACAAACTTTCCATTAATAACTTTTCTAGTTCTCTTTTTTGATTGAATCAATTAACTGTCATTATGGGGTTGAGGTAGCTTATAGATCAATTAATGTTATTTGGTCAGTGGACTTCATCCAAGAAGTAGCTTGACAAATTATTGATCAAGAAGTATGATTTCAAGACGATGATTTAGGGAAATAATGTAGGTACTAATTAATTCTATCTTTACAAATCTGTCATCTTGTTTCTTACTATATAATAAAATCATGTACAAAATTATCTAAGTCATATGAAGCAGCATTACTTTAAAACTTGTCCTTATCTATCACTATCAATTATTTATAGTATGTGAACTAATAATTGTATTGGGCTTCTCAAGGGAGTTGGAAGAAATGTAGAATTCTATCATAGGTTTGATCATCAGGGTACAAATTTAGGCTGTTTGCCTCTAATGCTTTAATGGTTTCAGAGTTATAATGCATCAATGCAAGATTTATTTGATGTCAGGATATAAATGGAATAATTTGATGTTGAGCTGTGCATGAACTAGTCCAATCTAGTTAATTTTCAAAAGTACAATTAAGGATCGTGGTCCAATTTATATGCTTATTAGCTTGTTGGTTCAAGACTTCAAATTCTAGATTAAATTAATATGGCAAATAAGGTATTGTCACTTTTTCAGACCCCAAAATATATTAAAGCATCTCGAGTTATCTCCAAGATGAGTTTTTTTTTTTTTGCTACTGAATTCACTTGGTAAGGCATTAGGATCCAACACATTCAACCTGATCCACAAATGCAAAATTTAGCTCAGCTCCTATTAAGAAAGGAAGGCAGAAAAAAGAAAGAAAGAAAGGGAAGAAGAAAAGGAGGGAAAGAAAGAAAGGGAGAACAAAAGGAAAGGAAAGAAGAAGAAAAAGGAAACAAAGAAAGGGAAAAGAAAAAGAATGGAAGGAAATAAAGAAGGAAAAAGAAGAAAAAAGAAGTAAAAATATAAGGAAAAAAGGGTAAGAGGTCCGAACTGAGCAAAACTGCCCACTTCCACTCAGTTTGGGGCAGCTCGGGCCCTTACCAAGCTGAACCACCAAACTATCCCGATAACCAACCAATTTGGCTCGGTATTCCCTAAACCAAGCAGTTCAGGATGATTTGGCTTACCTTGGAATCAGCAAGCCAACCTAGTTCCACACCAGTTCGATAAAGTATTGCCCCAAAACAAGCAATTCGGATATGTTTTGCAGTTCTTCATTCGCACCTTTGAGCATTATATGGATGCGAGAATATCGAACCAACCAAAACCAAATGGTTCCGCCTGCACCGAATTGAATCGGCGCTAACCCGAGGTGGTTAAGCCGTGCATTTCGGTTCTAGTATAAAAGGATGCATGATCGCTCCGCTCACTTGAGAGAAGGTTCGAGACTCCTTTCCGCTCTCTTCGCCCTCTCGCCCACTTTCCCTGCCTTGTCGCCCACTTTCTCCGCTCTCTCCGCCTCAAGAGCCTCTCCATCATGTTACGATACGGCCTTCGTCCCGCTATCCTCATCAATCGCCACCCTCGGCATCTCCATCGGGTCACAATATGGCTTCCCTCCCCCTCTACTTGCCAATTGTCACCTTTGGAAACTCTGTCGAGTCACCATAAGGCTTCCCTACCCCTCTCCTCGTCGATTGTTTCCCTCGGCACCATGCTCCTTCACATTCGCCGGCGGTAAGACTTCACAAGAACCTCCCTCTCTTTCTCCATCAGGTCATGGAAAGATCTCTCCTCTCTCTCTCCCCCCTCTCCCCCTCCCTCTCCTTCTTACTCTCCTCCCTCTCCCTCTCCCTCCCTCTTTTTCTCTCTTCCTCCCTCCCCCCTTTTTAATGCAGTCCGGCACAGCACGGTATGGACTTGTACCATACCATACCGCCTACCGACCGATATAGGTCCCAATATCGAATCAGCAGACCTTGTGTAGATGTGCTTTCGTTGATTCAACAATTATATTGATATTGTATAACACATAAAATGCATAGTTAGTTTATTTGCAGCCCATTTGGTTGCAAATTTTGTTTTCCCTTATATGTTAGTACATATCATTGCATTAAGTGACAATAATGCTCATACACATCCAGAATGTGATGTAGAACAACCTAGTTAAGAGAAAAAATTAAAGTTGATTGTGATTTAGGATGTTAAGACTGAAACTATAGATGACCAATAATTCAAAAAGGTAAAGTGCCGTTTATGTGTAAGCAAAGATTTTTATAAAGCGAGATTATAAATTTATTAAGCCATATATGATATGATTCAATCACCTTGGCAAACATATTGATAACAAAACAGTCCAACGAAATTTAAGTGCTTGGAGAAAAATAATAAGCATCAGAATACTAAAGGAAATATGAAAATACCAACTACAGGCATTGGATCAGGAAACTCAACATCATGGTCAACCCCAGCAAGGCCAAATACATAAGGGCTACCTGGATGTGCATGGCTGCAATTTAGAAATTTAAGAAAAAAAGATATGAGAACAGCATACGTTGAAAAAAAAAACCAAAACAAAGATACCAAATAATAAATACTAAAAAGAGGAATTTCCAACAAAAAGTTATTTAATATTGGGATTTCCAGTTTATCAAAAACAAATTGTTACGAAGCAGGACAATATAGCAATATGCAAACAAGGAGTATAATGCGAAAACATTAGCAAAATCAAAATTAGTGCAAACATTTATAGACATGTCTTATTATCTATCCATAACTTGAGAAGAAATAGTGCTACGGACATTAAAAGGAAATCACTATCATGACTTGGGGAAAAAAACAAGAAAAAGAGAAAAATGCACAAGCAATGAGAATCAAAACTTTCTTGGAAAAAAATACTCGAGTATTATTTTTTACAAAATTGATGGTGGTTCTTATCTCTATACGTACACCATCTTTATCATGTTGTCATGGTCTCATATTATGCATATCAATATGTCGATCATATATCATGCATCACCATTCACAGTTAGTCTAAAAGAAAAATTAAATTAAAATTTGGCAAAGTGACACCATTTCACCAATTTGATCTAGCCAATCAAATATTATAAAGATAGGTGCAGATTATTTCCATTTCTAATGATCCACCAAAGACTAAAATTATGGTTCCCACAATGTTTCTGCATCATATTACAAAAAAAAAATCCAAATATTCATCCAGACAACTAATATGAGGTGCCAAAATCTCCCTACGAAGTAATATAAGTTCTTTTCAGCATTTGTAAGTTCATCTTGGTTTTGATCCTAAAAGAAGATTTCAATAATTGAGGATAGGTTTCACTTTAACATATGTAGCAGTAGCCTATTTGCCACCAGCTATAGTCATGCAAAAGATTTTGAATTTTCAATAAGGAATGGATGAAATACACAGGTCAATGTAACTCTGCCACACGCCCACACCCATTTTAAAGTTAGTTAATTTTGTCTCGGAGGATGGACACAGAGTATATGATACAAAAATTGACTTTCAGAAAGTTCTTTCATTCGTCAAATCTTCTAGAAAACCAGAGTTTTGAATATTAAAAAAAAGATAGGATCACACCCTCCAAAAACACTAAGCAAATATGGAAGTACATTCCAAAAGCAATATTACAATTACAATTTTTTATCAACTAATTACCCGGATATAAATCGATCTTTACGAGAACGAGCCTGGGTTGGGCCCTGGACCTCCTCAACTATGCACTGCCAAAACAAATATTAGCATTACAGTTTATAAACTTATGGCAGCACACAAGGTGTATATTCGATAAATCTCAGAAAAGAAAACTAAATTAAATAGCGACAAAATGTTCAAACACGCGCATGCATATATGTGAAAACATGCAATTCCGATATGTACACATAAACAAATGCTTATATTCATATGTGGATGCATGTATTTAAATGCCGCCTGTGTTTGAATGCAAATATAGGTATGGATGTATGGACAAATGTAAATTTATATGCATATACATCTCGCAATTCCAAAACATAAATGCTCGTGGGATATAAATTATTCACATACAGGACAATCAATCAAGACACGAGATCTGTGTCTGATACCTGAGTGGCACAGCTGACAGAAGAAGTCAAGCACTATTGGCTTCAATTGTAAACAACAGAGTGCAACATGAAGTTTGAAAAAAGGATGACACTTGTGTATATTACGCAACCAATAAACAGGAGAAGCAAGGTGTAAGAAATAACAAATGCAAACAGAAGCTGAAACTAGGTATGACATGAGTTCATGTCCAAAAGCTACAAGACCTGTGCCATCTAATCTTAAACAAGGTTAGTTGTACAGGTCCATACCAGTAAGGACCAGTATGACACTTTCGGTTTGTTATGAGTAGAGCCGGTCCAAACTGGTCCGAACTGAGTCAAACTACTCCATATCTCCGCATTCTGTGTTGTATTGACTCATACCGCCCAATTTTGGCTGCTACCATGGCTGGGCGTGAGAGAATGCAGTATTGGTACAATGTGTGTGCCACTTTACTAACCGTATCATATCGTAGTCGCAAGGTACCAATATGCTACCAGTAAAATAGCCAATACCAGCATAGCAAACCTTGACCTTAAATCCTCCTGGATCATCTAACAAGGTCATAGAAATCACAACCAATTGCTTCCATCCACATCCTCATAGGTCCTGACCTCCTACAGTACCCATTGACTATAATCTAGCTACATCAATATACAACGCAAGGTTCGTTGTACCGGTGTGTACCGCCCCATATCGGGCATATCATAAAATGTTGGTACCAACACAAGACTCATATGGAGGGCGTACCAAGTCTCAATATGCCAAACTAACCCTCATACCAGTGTAATGACATTGTACAGCATGATAACCCTCAGTATGCCCACTTTCTTTGTAACATGTAACGACTGTGAATCTGATTTCTATGATTAGCATCTTGCCTAACTTGTGTGTTTGACTTTACACATTTAATTTCTGATCTTGGTTGGGACATAACAAAACCTAGAGCCCAATTCGCAACTTGATTGGATGTGGATATCCTATTTCTTCTAGTACTTCTGGGGTGGTTAATTGCACACAAGATATGTTGCCTCAGTACCGAGCCGAATATTGGTGCCACCCAATTATTGTGTCAGCACGCCCGGTATAGAAGCCGGTTCGGGGTATCGAGTATCGATACGCCCCCGTATCGCATACCGGTACCGAACCGGTATGGTACGGCATGCCCCATACCACCTGATTCGGTACGGTATGGCTTACCTTGATTGCACAAGTTAATATGAAGTATTTTATCGTTTAATGTTGGATGGTGGGGTACATTTACACAATAGAGGGGTGAAGCTACATATCAGTACAAATATAAAATAGTACATGAAAGCATTTATTTGCACCAATGGATGCAAAGTGATAGAGGGACCAAGTTGTATGGTTTTGTCAGGTTATAGGATGTGTTTACTAATTGTATCAAGCTGCAAGTCCTATCAACAATGAATCCTCTTTTTAAGAACTAGTTTGGTTCACGAGAAGAATTTCTCCTCACTGGACCATTTTTTCCTAGGAAGTTGATACATGGGTATATAATGCATGAGAAAGTGATTTTTGCATATTTGGTTGACCATGGAAAAGTGACACATTCTAAAATAGCTTATATTTGGTAAAGCATCTACTTTCCTGGACAAGTTGTGTAAAATACATGTTATGCCCTTAATAAAAGGAAAAACCTTACCCCATTCTATCTAAAAACTTAAGGGCACTTTTGGGGAAAAAATATCCCAATTCCCAGCTAGGAATTAGACTTTCCCATATCCCATCTTGGTTTTTCTTTCCCATGAAATGTGGGAACCTTACTCCTATAGGAAAGCTAATTTTCCATCTCACTTTGTTGAAAACTCCAACGCATATGTCCATTTTCCCAATGACCACATTTCCCCCCTCCTGTTCCTGCGAACCAAACGAATCCTAGGTATCAAAGTCTTTGATCAACTAACATGGCATCCATTATTGCAAGTTATATATTCATATCATTTATTTCATTTGATAATCATGATTATATATTGTTACATAATGCATCTCCTGCACAAGTTTAACTGTCTTATAGCGTCATTTAATTATAGAAATAACTTATCCAGTGGTATTAATTATTATAAGGCATTAAATATGTATCTCTAAGTTGTTGATCAAATGGCAATAAATATATCTCAAAATAACAACGAGAGCCATCTCAGTATATGAAACGATATGTTAAAATGCATTTGCAATGGATATGCATCTCATTAGAAGACAAACTTGCTAGAAGTTGGTAACATTCATCTCTGGAAGTATATTCCATGTTGTGCTAGAATACAATGTTTAAATGAAGTCGTGCAGTACAAGTAATAAAGATAGCCAAATTCTCACAGTAACTCACAACAGAAAACCCGCTTCGAGTCAAGTCATCCAAAGTTTGGCGCAAGTTCTGTGGAAGTCATATCATATCAATATGTTAGAATGCAGTTGCCAAAAAACATAGTAATTAAAGAATAGTCAGTAGAATGCGGCATATGTTATCATTTAAAGATTTTGAAGAGATCATGACCAAGCAATCTAAGCCTAAATTATCAGATACCATGTCACAGAAGAAACTAGATAAGTAGTGAAACAATTTGCAACCTAGAGTTTCTCTTAGAAATAAGTTGTACTGGTTATA
Organism: Phoenix roebelenii; assembly: GCA_025769935.1. Classification (NCBI taxonomy): domain Eukaryota; kingdom Viridiplantae; phylum Streptophyta; class Magnoliopsida; order Arecales; family Arecaceae; genus Phoenix; species Phoenix roebelenii. Next base: position 12,575,955 of record JAOXJJ010000481.1, read on the forward strand.
TAACTTCCCTATGCCACTTCAAAAAATCAAATGCACAGCAGAAAATAAATTATCTAAATTCACATGGCAACTGAAAGTGCCATCAGACAAATATGCCTGACTTTAATGGGGAAGGCTGTAACAGAAATACTAATTTCATCAGTTAAAAACTTTAACAAAATCAATGTCTGCTTTTTTTCTCATTTTGGTGATCTCTCTCATTTTGTTTTGGCAATTTAAAAAAGAAAAAGGAAAAAAGGAAAAGCATCATCAGAGAAATATTGAATAGAATACTAAGAAACAACTTACAAAAGGCAATTGATGATTACTGATTCAGTTTTCGGAGTATGCCAAAAACTTAAAACCCAGGAGAAATGATTTCAGCAGGTGAAATACATACCACAACAGGGCAGCCAGCCCTTGGAATACTATCAGACCGCAACCCCCCAAAAGGATTTAAACCAGCATGCTCAACAAGAACACAAGCATCAAATCCAATAGCTTCATAGAAATCTCCAACCTGAATGAAAGATAGCAGACCATGATAATGTCTACTCATGTCGCTTTTGAACTTAAAAAATATATATTAGCAAGATTAAAGACAGACAGAACTTACCACCTCTACATTGAATGTTATACTAAAATAAAGGGATGACAGATAAAGGTGTCTAAGTTACCTAAATTCCCTGAAAAGCCAATTTTATGCATTTCTGTGAGGTCTGGGCTTGATGCCCTTTTTGTCAATGATGGAATGTCAAGCATAGCATGCTTGCCAGGAGCATATATCCTATGACAGAAGCCAGTTCTCTCCTCAACAAGAACTACAAAATTGCTCATATTCTTCAGTGCAAGAGAAATGAAAGCTAATCAACTGCAAATAGCAGGTATTAGCTACTACTCCACCACAGTATTATACATGTCAAAATTGTAGTTGAATTAGAACATTGAGAAGCAACACACAACAGATGTCAGGGACCGAGAAAAAGAAAGGCAAGTAAAATTGATATTTATGCATCATAAAACATAAACCAATGCATATTAAATGTACCTAAAATACAACAGAATTCTGAGAACCAAGCTTAGCGAGAGGAAAAGCAGTTATAGAAATTAGGTCCCTCATCATCAAGAATCGACATCTAGAAATGAATGCCTCTTATAACTGATGTTATATATCAATATACCATAACACAAGGATTGTGCGGCCAGGGTTTTATTAGTGGTTTAAGCATCAAAAAAAGTAAAACTGAATTTCCTAGATGCTGAAGAGAAGGAATAAGCACACATCTGATAGTAAAATATCAAAATGAATAAGTTGCTGAAAAAATTCATGGATAATAAAAAAGAAAGCTTTGCATAAATATATCTTGTTCAACAGTTTGGATCTTCAATTTGGGGACCAATAATTGATTTTAAAATCATTAACTCCTTTTCCAATGAGTTAACGTAAAGTTTGAATCCAAATACATATATATGCACTTATAAATAAATAAATAAATAAATATATATATATTATGATTTTGTATGCATGTGCATAAGTATATATAGATAGAGATAGAGATAAAGAAAATGTCTGCAAGAGAGAGAGAGAGAGAGAGAGAGAGAGGTAAGTTGGAATCCTATTGGTAGGATGAAGCCTCAACCAAATTATAATAAAACAAAATGATGCAACATCTAAACCGAAAACCGAGCACTGCTGAAATTGATCCAAAACATCTAAAATGCCCAAATATCAAACATCAAAAGTTTAAGATCTTCCACTTATTATCAAGTGTTTCCAAAACGATCAATGTCAGTAGCATGATAAAACGTGATGATTTGATTTGTAGTTCAAAAGCACCCCAATCAGTTGAATCTTCATTAATGTGAACTTTAAGATGTCTAGATTAAGATCAACTGTTTGGGTGCTCAATTTATATGACCTATACATAATTACATATCTTCGCTCTTGAATTCTATTACTGCCTTTTTTCTCGTATCCACTTGATGGATAGGTTAGAAAGTCCGAATGCATGACTTCTTGTTTTTAGATGTTCTAGATATTGCAGATCATGATCAACAACATGAACTCAATTTAAAAGGCCTTTCATTGCATGTATAATCATAATTTTGTAAAGGGAATACGGCAATCAGTAAAGTCCTATCAAATTCATAATTCCATACATCCAGATCATGCATGGATGAGATTCACATTTGATTCATATCCATACTTGTCTTGATCAAATATGAATATTCAATTCAAAATTATGTCGGTCTGACCTAATCTATTTTGTGGCTCCACTACCTTCACATATTACTAGTTCTTTCTTTTCTTTTTGTCATTTAAGTGACAGTATTTGTTATATTTTTTGCCTACATTCGCTTTATAGGCTCACTTTGTCTAATCAATTTTTTGAAACTTTGTTTTGTAAAATCAGATTGATAAAAAATAACTGATATAATCAATCCTAGAGAAAGTAGATATAATGAAAAAGAATAGCTTTGGAAATTAAGGAATTTGTGATGCATCAATATGGTTAATCAAACTAGGATTAAAAAAAATGTTCACTTTTGAGACACAACAAATAAACTAAAAAGCACATAATTTACTAGTAATAATCAATAGAGCCTGGAAACATACTCTACATAGTAATATTTCACGGGGAAACCTCGATTTAAATTGCAATAACTCCATGTTGAGAGTTCCTTCTTTTAAGCTGCACAGAACATAATCATTTCTTCAAATTTCAAAAGACAGAAAGAAATATTAACTTATAAAAAATAAAATGATCTTGATGTTATCGCTGAAAAAGACACAAGTATGCTTTATGGAGCATCATATCTAAAATAAACAGCTAGAATTAGCATAGCAAAAACCTGATGAGATTAAACCAAGAAATTGATCTCAATCATTACTTAATGCAACTTCTGCCTATAACCCAGCCTCATGGTCTGGGCACAGTGCCTGGTTCCTATTAAGTTACAAAGGCCATCCAATGACCACGGTCAAAAGTTTTTTAATTGTTAAATACAATATCAGGCCACAAATTAGGCAAAAAAATCATTTTTTTTTATTTTATAATGGATATCAGATAAGTAATTACTAGTTATTACTACATTTTGCATAATCTAAACTAATGATATTCCTTCAATATCTAATTGACTAATTTATACTAAAATTTTAATAATAAGAAATGAATAGTTTAATTTTAAGACAGTGTCAAAAAGCACAACCATTATAATCGTTTTACAGTCATTGTATTGTTTATGAATTATAGCGCATATATAATGGTTGTATTTATAGGGCATTATTTCAGTTCATAATGTAATGGAGGAATATGGGAAAAACTATAATGGTTGCTATAACATCATAAGTCTTTATGACAAACATGATTACATCCAGGAGTGGCTGGCCAAGATGAAGTACCTTATTATAAGATGTGCTGGATAAATGACTAAAACTTTATAGGTGAGATAGAAATGTAAAAAGGAATGGGAAATGCCAGTTTCCCTTCCAAATGAATATCAGATCTATAATCCACAATCCATACATATCACGTATCGATCATATTCTACCAATCATTATGTCTAAATGCAAAAACAAATAGGTAATGCAATTTTCAGAAAACGGAAAAGATAGTCCAATTAATATGTCCAGCATATTGGGATTCTCTTTAGGAAAAAACTGCAGTATATCTCAATATATAAGCGCAGAATTGAATGGTTACAATGTTTTTTTTTTTTTTGCAATCACAAAAATTTATATTTTAGAAACATTATAATGCAAAGAGAATTTTCTAAAAGCATAAAAAATATTAAAATACTCAAGGAAAGTTTGGTCTTGACTCTTGACAACTAACTTATGCAAACAATAGGCTGAAAGATAACCGAGAAGAATGAAATATCGAGCAACATGAAGCAAAAAAGGACGGACACGAAGAAGAACGCAGGCAGCGGAAATGCAAAAGAGTTGGACAAAGATTCCCGACCCAGAGTTCAAGACTCAACCACAAATCTGTTGAATAAAGGGGGAGCTTGGTCTCGGGCATCTTCTCTCCAAAGCCCGCCCCAAAACATGTGCAAGAGAAAAATAGGAAAAAATCAAATGCAGCAAGAAAGTAGCAGGAAACAGTGATTAGTGGAAAATAGAAACCAGATGAAAGCCAGACAATATATTGTGTCCTAGAAAGACAAAGAATAGAAGGAGGTAGAAAGCAAGCATCTCCTGTTGAAAAAAGCATCAACATGTCATGAGATATATAGTCATTTAGACAAGGAAATAGAAAGTCTTTGGGCCAAGCATCTATTAAACAAGAAAGCTGAGGGAGAAAGAGAAGATGGAACAGATAAGTTACCCATTTGAAGACAAAAATGTAGATACAGAGGTGCAAAGGAGTTTACGTGAATAGGCACAAGAGAGTAACTATTCAGCAGGGAAAATTTCAAGACAAACAAAAGAAAGAAATTTCGTTATTAATTATATAATAGCCAAGGTGACAATATGCTCAACTCAAATCACTGAGACCAGGAAACAAAGAAGAGTTCCACATGCATCATTGTATACCTTCATATCGAGTGCTGACTCCGAGCCAAATAAAGCAAGTCAAGAGGTACACAGTTTACACGGGTATGAAGATAAATTACCAGACTCAGTTGGCAAAAAAAGTGAAAATAAAATAAAACAAGTGACTTTTGGGAGTTATAACATGTGCAGTTGTGTTGCAAAGACAAGAAAATAGTAGATATAAAATATGTCATGAATTTAGACAATATTGTCTTCACCTTCCATTTCTCAGGCTAACATCCAATCCTAATAAATTTGTATATGTAAGCCTCTTAATCAGCTGAACTGAAGAAGGCTTTTTGCACATCTGCATTTTCTGAAATTAGAAATATAACATTAGAGAGCAGAGAACATTCCATGCATTATGAGCCATATAAAAAGAAATCCAAAATTCAATCCACGTACATACCTCTTTCCACCACAAAATGTGAGACTGATTGTCTACCTCATAAAGAATTTTTGATTGTTTTAATCTTCTAGAAGCTTTAGGCACTCCAACCAGAATTTCATGTGAGTTGGAACAATATTTTCTTTCTACAAGCTTGCAACACCATCTAAGAATGCACAAGCAAGACAATGAATAAGGTAACGTGTACTCTGAACAAACCCCACAAGAAATAGATAATCATATATTAGTTAATCATCAACTAAATCCTAAACAAACAAAAAAAATGTCAAGATATATGATATCCAATCTTTCGGAGGAATAGCAGGAGAACAACAAAAGCTACTTACATATAGAAGAAATCTTCATGTACAGATCTAGACTGTATTATGCTTTTGTCACATGCATATCTCAACCAACTCTCATAAGATATCTCACCATTCCCACGAAAGGACTATTAATGTGAAATATCAGTCCCGGTACAAGTGTGTATCAATATGTATCTGAGAACGGGAAGAATATAAACAATGCTGATATTATATGGAGATCATATAACAGAGAAGAAGTATATCATGCCCTTGGATATCCAAAAAAAGGCTCTGTCAAAACAGGCAGCCATAAAATGTCTGTCAGTCAATCTACACTACTCCTTTTATCTTTCTTCTTCTTCTTACAACCCTTTGTCTGCCCCTCTTCACCCATATTTGTTTCTAGAAGGCATCAAACCTTGACCCACGTTTAGCTCATCTCTCTAATATTTTGCTTTCTCCATTTCCCTTGACACTTCCAGACATGGTTTAAAGTAGGGACCAAAATTCCAAAACTCAAATCCAAAAGTTCAGGTCTGAAACTAGAGTTATTTTTGGAGTTGCCAAGAGTAATTTATGGAGCCAAACATTATCTAGACAAGCACAATTTAATAAAAATATAGGCAATAATCATACTCTTTTCTTATATCCTTTTTGATCAAGCTTGCTCTTGTGTGATAAATTTGGCTTTGAAAGTGTTTTTTCAGTACTTAAAATACAAGCAAGTAGATCTTGATTTGCAAGGTATTCAGGGGAAATTTTTTCTTGAAATATGTTGCTATATTATTATTTTACAGTGGTTCAAATTTTAAAATCTCTTACACAATGTAAAGTATCACAAAATAACCAAATTTCATAAGAATATACTTTTGAAAGGGCTAAAGATGCTCGTGTTTCAAATGCATGGATGGATTATATAAGTACCTAATTGGAAAAATTGTAGTTTTTTCAACTCGGCTCATATCTCTAAGCAAAGTTGTCTCTCTTATAGTAAGGTAGTGTTCCTCAATCAAGTTGTGTAGGAATATGACTTGAGAAAAACCCAATTCTCCCAGGAAACCATTGAAATCGATCTGCACCCCCCCCACACACACACACAAAAAAAAAGACCAGTTATCAACAATTGGATTGTCCTCATTGCCTACAACATTACATATGCTGGGGCCTACTACATTACATATGCTAGGGCCTACTACATTACATATTTGAGGCCTACTGCACTACATATGTTGGCAAAGGGCTCACAAAGCAGTAGGTTGCCGACCCACTTGGCCTTACCAAATCTGATAGTTCCAATCCCACAACTTCCAAGCAAGACTAAGGGATGTTACATTCTTACGCTAATCAAGTGCTTCAAAACAAGACCTGTGGTTGAAATTCCTACAACAAGATCTCTAATGAGGATCTTTATCTAGCAAGAGTAAATAATCTCTTTTCAAAAGCTACCTTTATTTGTAAAAAGCCTTCTTTGCAAGCCTAATTATAGCAAGAATGAGTATTCAGTAGAATATCAAGCAAATGTCTAAAGGATCCAGTTACTTCACTTAATGGTAAAAACAATGATGATGCAAATCCACACAATTCATCACAGCCTTGCGATGGATGATAATGATGATGATGACGACATGATCTATAAATATTCAAAAAATTTGTTGAAAAGTTTCAAAAGGTCATTCTAGAACGTCATAAACCATCATGATACGATCACTAAAACCATTTACCAGATCTTGAGATGTAAAAACCACTTTGCAACCAATTTGCACCTCCAAAGTACCAAGGTCTGCAAAACAGACCCGAAAAGATATACCACACCGAACAGATGCAAAATGTGGAACTGGGTCATTTACGTGTGTTGATTCGGGGCAATACAAGAAATGGTCCAAACCGGTCCGAGCTGAACTTTTCGGTTCCACTCAATTTTGGTCGATATTGACCTGATTCAGCAAAGCCAACCAACCGATCCTTTAAAAATAACCTGATCTCTTCTCTCCTCTCTCTCTCTCTCTCTCTCTCTCTCTCATTCTCCGATGCCTTGATCTCCCGATGATGGCTCGAGCTAATATTCCTACTAATCACACTCACCAACTGCCCCCATCAGTCGCCCCTCCAATCTCCACCGCCAATCCCCTTGCATAGTTTCCCCAAAGGATCACCCTAGGTATGCCCTAAACCCTAAACTCCCCATGCTTCATCCTCCCTGGCATCTTGCACCTCCATGGCTCCACCATGTCCGGCACCACCTCAGGTACACCCCCCCTCCCTCCCCCTCCGCTCGCTCTCTCTCTCTCTCTCTTGTAGTTTAGGAATACTAGCACAGCATGCGATCATGCATACTATATGCCGGTCAGTACCATACCGTATCGCACCAACCTAGCACCTGATGAGTATGGTCACCGATACCGATTTTGCAAACCTTGTTCCAAACCATTAATGCAGTTTCTAGATGCTTGTAAGCAGTAGTCAATGGATGGTTATTCACTTTACCAGCCAAATATTGCACGAAAATGGGAGGTTAATTCTAGCTGATCAACATACCAAAAAAGTGTTTAACATGGGCAAACTTATGTCAGCCCCACTCTTAGGTGAAATAAGTTTAAGCCCTAGAACTCCCTCTTCTTCCTCTTAGTTTTGCACTTTTCCCACAACTTAACCATTAACCCTCAAACTTCAACCAAACAAGGGATATTACAAACCCAAGGATAAGTGATCAAGGGAAAGTTACCCAGAGTTAAAAATGTCCACCACCCAGTTAGCTATCCAACATTCAAACATTGCCTAAAGCTTCTCAGCGATTACTAGCTTGAAAATTTTTCTTAAGATATTTCTTAACTAGTATATTATGCACTCAAATCTTAAAACCACACATCGAATCACTTTTTCATCAGTAGGTTAGGACTTCTTTGGCTGCATTAAGCTACACCCCGATATAAGCACACTAAGGAACCTCAAGTAACATGGCACATCTAACTATTTTTCCAAGGCAACCATATTCTCTTTCACTTCTTCAGTGTTGTACTTACTCTGGCTGGAAATGGTGCATATATGACCTAAACCCCAAAAGTTTTGGCAGAAGCACCTAGCCAGAACACTTGTAATTTTCCAAGTAGCAAGACCTTGCCCTAACACCTTATCTCCAATGCATTTCCCCACAGTTCGAACATATGCTTTGAAACATTAACCATAATTATGATTTTCAGAATGCATTTGCTATTCTTTAGCAGTTAATGTAAATTAGAGTAATTCTTTTTTCAGGCCATAAACTTACTTGTCTGGATTTCGGATTTTAAGACAAGTGATAGACATGAGCACATCCACCAGCCCATCAAGAACAAGCACAATGCCATCAACCAAGAAAAAACACAACCGTCAGCAGGAATTTGGTACTAATACATGGTGTTTAAAGAAGAACTGATCAAAACCACCCAAATTCAGAAAACTCTCATATGCTAGGGTTCTTGAAGACTGACTAAAATCACCAGAAATCGTACATTAATGACAAATTCCTTCCAGAACCCAAGAAATACTAATAATGCCCTCCGATTGGAGGCATCGGAGATTGAAAAGAACTTCTCTAAACACTATCAATGACAGCGTAAGGGGAAAGAAAGGCAAGAAAAAGGATTAGAGGGGAAGATTAGAGAGCGATTGTGGACTCAAACTCACGTTGGAAACGGCGTTTTGTAGAACCTCCGGATGGTGGAAGATCGGAGAAAACCCACGAGTGAGAGCCAGCGAGGTGAGGACGCCACGAGGGAGCTGGTTACCACACGGTGCATGCTGGGGATTGGGGTTTTTCTAGGGATTTTGGTGGGGAGAAGGAAGAGGAGGGAGGGACCGGGCAAGGGTTTAGGGCTTTTCTTGGTCCCAGACGCCTTTTACGGGGTTTCGTTCTTCCCGCCAGAACAAGAATGACGAGGGGAAATAAGGGGGGATGGCATGGGGGCAATAAAACGCCACGCTGCGGATATGCGAGCTGGCTTTGATATTTTACTCGAGAGTAATGCTATGCTCCACCCCAATCCAAAGGGGGGAGACAAAAGGAAAAAAAAACGAGGTATATTTTTTAGAGAATTTTTCTCCTAATTTTCAATTTTTACCGGATATAAAAATTTAGCAATTTCATGTATTTTTCTTGTTCTCTTTCGGTGCTGCCGCTATCATTCATCCTTTTACTAATAAAACAAATTATTTATATAGCTTATATTCCAAAATTATGCCAGCAATATCAATAAATTTTATTCCAAATCTTTTTGACCTTGCTCCCTTATGCATTAACAACATTGTCATAGTAGAGCTCGAATACACCATCAATTGCTGGATTGTAGCTGGGACTCTTGTTAGGTCATTTACTTTTGTTAGGTGGTATCTTGTCTAATTGAAAATTTAATTAGATTTAGATTTAGTGATAATTTCAATGATTCTGCTCCTAAGCGCAGGGTTCTAAATTTATATTTCAAAAGTAGCAAAATCATTATTGTTATATTATTTTTTTTAAAAAAATATATTCTTAACCTTGCATGCATCAATACTTCTGATGGAATCATGCTCTCCTTTGTGATCTTGTTGAGAAGCCGATATTTTAGGTTTGGTTGTCCTTAGGTAGCATTGCCAACATTCACATCAAAAAAAGGGAATTGGATCTAAGACAACATATATCAATACCTCGAGTTATGGATCAACATATCCCTCGAACCAATTTTGTTTCAAATTGTTATCGGCCTCTTATAGATTTAATATAAAATCAAGAATATTTATTCTCACAAATTTTGAAATGCATAATCAATTTTTACATTATGATCTCTGATACCCAATGATTGCTTTTATCTTTCCAAAGACCATATTGAATTTTAAAAATTATACATCCAGTTTTACATAGCTTTTTTTTCGCGTTTGTACGTAGACGTAAAAAAAATTGTAAATAATTTCAAAAAAACAGTATTTTTGTATTTATAAAAAATATATTTTCTAATAAAGAATGAGCTTTTGAACTTTGCTAGATCTTTATATCTTCACTCTAAAGCTACTAATTAGAAAATCTTTATGCATGCCATGTGTATGCATTTTAGAGTCGGACGTAACGATCCTATAACTACAGAGCAGGTTGGAAAAAAATATTTTATCCAAAAAAGAAAAAAAAGAATAAGAATCTATGCTTCAATATACATAAACAAAAAGATATTTTTACAAAATCTCAGTAATCAAAATATATTAATTTTCTTATATAACCTTATTATTTCTTTAACATTGAAGCCAACACCATGTGCCATGTGTATGATATGCATTTGCAAAGTAAGTTATTGTTGGGGAGAAAAGTGGATCACCCGGAGCACATGGTCAAAGCAACGAAATCTGGTGGCGAGCGTGACAACGGCAAGCATGCTCTCGGCAATCACAACCTCAGCATGTACGACCCTAGCGCTCACGACCTCGGCAGACATGACCTCGTAGGCATGACCTCGGCAGTCGCAACCTCAGCAGGCCTGTCCTCGGAAGGCAAGATCTCGACAAGCATGGTCTCGGCTAAGTTAAGATCGATTGATCTCAAGGCCAAGAAAAATCCAGCCAAAGGGAAAAACTGACCCCCACTCCACCGAAAATCAAGTCCCACGTATCCGGGATCAAATCTCGCAATCGCCGTCTCAATGATTGTCAATGCTTGAATTCACACGATCTCAACCGATCGCCAACTAACTCGAAATTTCGGACTTTTTACGGTAATTCATTGATTCGCACAATCACATCCGATGGCAGGTAACAGCTGCACCCCCTCCTGCAATAAGAAGGGGGAAGCTCTAGAGGGATCCTCCTCTCCTCCGGCTCAAAAACAAATCTCTATTCTTTCTCTCCATAAAAAGTTCCTCTCTGACTTAAGCATCGGAGGGCCTTCGCCAAACTCCCGGCCAAAGGCTTCTTGCAGTTTCGCCGGAGACAGCCGTCCACCACCACACTACAATCGGAGCTCCTCCTCCTCGGTCCGCGGTCACCCTCCGGATTCAATTTCCAGCAACAGTTGGCGCTAGAGGAAGGGACCGAGTCGTGATTATGAGATTAAGGAGCAAAGAAGACTCTAACGCCTTCCGGCATTATGCACCAAGCCCTGGCCGCTCAGTCCAAAATCCACCACTGAGGCCTCCGGCAGATCAAGTTTCGCAGATCCAACCTAAGCAATTTAACATGCCGGTGCAGCAAGTTCAGGCACTAGCAGCAGCAGTCCAAGGCCTGCAACAAGTGGAGACTCCTCCTGTGCCGCCTCCACGGGATCACGTTCGATTGGCACTTCTTCCGATGGGCTTGTGTCCCAAGGCCAGGATCCCTGTGACTCTTCAAGGATCAACAATATACAACGACGCTATCACCAGGGTTCTACCCGAGCGTCTTCCCGGAGAGAGCCGCTAAGGAGCCACCAGGATAGAAAGCTGCAGCCTTCGGAAGCCGAATTGACCCCAGGTCAGTCAGTACCAAAATGGACCACCATGGCGACTTCCCAAGGTGGAGAACTCGACAAGAAAGTCGAAAAACTCGAGCGGCAAATCGAGGTGCTTTGGGATCAAAAAATCAGGCGCGAGGGCGACCCCGATTTCACTGCCAAGTCGTCTTTCTTCTGCCTAATCGAGGACGAGCCGATCCCACCAAAATTCAAGATATCCCAAATAGAACCCTATAATGGGACCACCGATCTTCTGGATCATCTGGAGAGTTACAGAGCCCTTATGGCACTGCAAAGATTCTCGGAGGCTCTATTATGCAAGGCTTTCCCTGCAACCCTCCGAGGAATGGTCCGGCTCTAGTTTTCCGGGCTAAAGCCAAGCATCGTGCTCTCCTTCGAGCAGCTCGGCAGCAGTTTACGGCCAACTTTGCCGCCAGCAGGCTTCAGCGGCGAATGTCGGATTCTCTTCTTGACATCAAGCAGAAGGAAGGAGAATCTCTGAAAGACTACATCGACTGCTTCACTACCGCTACTTGGGAGGTTCGCGAGCTCGATCAATCTATCGCCATGTCGGTATTGAAGATGGGAGCTCGCTCTTACAAGTTTCTCTTCTCCATTGAGAAGAATTTTCTGCCGACTTCACGGAGATACTGGCCCAAGCTTGAAAGTATACAAAGGCTGAAGAGGCCATGGCTTCTTCGCGAGAAGCCGCTGAACGACCTTCGAAGGGGCAGAAGAGGCGTCACGAGGAACGCGGTCGCCCGAGGAGCCGGTCACCTCGCCACGAGAAGAATTTACCACGATTGAGGAGTCTGCATCGCCCGAGACCGCGACCCTGACCGTGATCACCCCCTCGGCAAAGAACACCATCAGATAGGTACAAAAACTATACTCCCCTCACTGCTACTCGGTCCAAGATTCTTAAAGAGATAAAAGGCCGAGGCTATCTCTAAGCTCCACCACCAATGCGAGAGTTGGAAGCTTCGCAACGCTCTAGGAAGTATTGTCGCTTCCATCGAGATCACGATCACGACACCGAGGAGTGCTTTCGGCTCCGAGACGAGATTGAAGTACTCATCCATCGCGGAATACTCAACCAGTTCGTACGAAATCGGCATGACGAAGAAGCACCGGCGGAGAACGTCGTGCCACCTGAAGGTCAAAACGATAACATGCCCGTTGCCGGCACCATCAACACCATAAGAGGAGGCCCAGCCAAAGGGAGCTCGGCTGAAGAACCAGCTCGGAAAGAAGCCCCCCCCCGCGAAGCGTTAGCACACAAAAGAGGTTATCTCGTTCTCGGATGAAGACCTGAAAGTAGTTGAGACTTTCTAAGATGACGCTGTGGTCATCTCTATGGTTGTAAACAAATTTGATGTAAAACACATTTTGGTTGATAATGGAAGCTTAGCAAACGTATTATTTTATCATGTTTTCCAAAGAATGGGAATGACGGAGGGTCAGCTCTGAAGAATGAATGCTCCGCTGGTCGGATTTACCGAAGATTCGATCCCAGTCAAAGGCATAGTTAACTTACCTGTCATGGCCAGGCTCACCCCCAGGGAAAGTACTGTGAGGATAGACTTTCTAGTGGTCCGCGTGGCTTCGGTCTACAACGCTATCCTCGGCAGATCAAGACTCAATGCCCTCCGGACTGTGGTCTCGACTTATCATCTGCTCGTGCGATTCCCAACCAAACAGGAAGTCGACGAAGTTCGAGGAGATCAAGCAACAACCAAACAGTGCTACATGGCGACACTTAAAGTAAATCAACCGATTGAAACGCCAAGTCAAGCGGAACGACTGACTAAAGCGTCAGCCCCAGTCTCGGCCCAGGCACTGCCCATCAAGACCTTGGAGGTACGAGACGAGCCTAAAAAGCAACGGGCGGAGCCTAGCGAGCTTCCTCGAATTTTCTTGAGAAAAGATCATCCAGAGCAGACCGTATAGATCGGCTCCGGCCTGAGCCCTCACGAGTATGATCGTTTGATCAAGTTTCTCCAATCCAACACGAATATATTCGTCTGGTCACCCACCGATATGCCAGGAATAGATCCTGAGGTTATGGTTCATCGACTCCAGGTAATGCCAACCTACAAGCTCGTGAGGCAGAAAAAACGGAGCTTCGCACCAGAACGACAGCAAGCAGCGGTCGAGAAGGTCGACAAACTTCTTGAGGCCGACTTAATCCAAGAAGTCTCTTATCCGGACTGGCTCGCCAACGTAGTCCTCGTAAAGAAAGCTAATGAAAAATGGCGCATGTACGTGGACTACACCGATCTAAACAAAGCTTGCCCAAAGAACAGCTTCCCCCTCCCTAGGATCGACCAGTTCGTCGATTCCACTTCAGGACACCAGCTGCTGACCTTCATGGATGCATTCTTGGGATATAATCAGATCCGGATGGCGCCCGAGGATGAGGAGAAGACGATCTTCATCACTGACAAAGCAACTACTATTACAAGGTAATGCCATTCAGGTTGAAAAATGCCGGGGCTACCTATTAAAGGTTGGTCAGCAAAATCTTCAAGGACCATATAGGTCGGAATATGGAGGTCTACATAGACGATGTGCTGGTGAAAAGATAGACCGTCGAGCACCTATAACCGACCTTAACGAGGCATTCTCCACCCTCAGAAGGTACTAGATGAAGTTCAACCCCACGAAGTGTGCCTTCAGAGTTACCTCGGGCAAGTTTCTCGGTTTTGTGGTGACTCAACGCGGAATCGAAGCGAATCCTGAAAAGATCCAAGCATTACAAGAGATGACGCTACTGTGGATGGTTAAAGAAGTACAACAGCACATCGGACGAGTTGCGGCCTTAGAAAGGTTTGTCTCAAGATTTGCAGAATGATGCCTCCCATTCTTTAAGATTCTCAAATGACCGAAGAACTTCGTATGGACCAAAGAGTGTCAACAAGCTTTTGAAGAGCTCAGACGCCATCTCGCCTCCCATCCATTACTCACAAAACCTCAGCAGGATGAGCTCCTTTATCTGTACATGGCTGTCTCCCCGATAGCAATGAGCTCGGTCATAGTTCGAGAGGAAGACAAATCTCAAAAATCCATATACTACACCAGCCAGATTCTGCGGGACACGAAGACCCGATACTCCAAACTAGAAAAGGCAGTCTATGCATTGCTCATCTCAGCCCGAAGGCTCCGACTGTACTTTCAGGCTCATATTGTGGCCATATTAATCGATCAACCCATAAAGCAAGTTCTGCAACGGTAGAATCGCGCTGAAAGAATCGCAAAATGGACGGTTGAGCTCGAAGAATTCGACCTCGAATACCGCCCGAGGCCAGCAATCAAAGCACAAATGCTTGCGGACTTCATAGTGGAATGCACCCTGCCAGACGACCCCGAGACTGAGTTCACACCAAAAGAGGATACCCCAGAGCAATCATGGATTCTACACGTAGACGGCTCCTCAATCTCGAAGGGTAGCGGTGCAGGCCTTATTCTTACCAGCCCAAAATGGGTGGTCGCGGAACAAGCCCTACACTTCGAGTTTCCAACCTCTAACAACGAAGCAGAATACGAGGCGCTCATTGCCGAGCTTAAATTGGCAAAAGAGCTCGAGGTCAGAAGCCTAAAGGTCTTTAGTGATTTCCAACTGGTCGTGAGCCAGGTTTTGGGAGATTTTGAAGCAAGGGAGCCGTCAATGCAAAATATATCTAAAATGTGTGAGATATCACCTCCACATTAAGCACCTTCGATATCCAGCACATCCCCAGAGCAAAGAACGCGAGAGCTGACTAGCTATAAAAGCTGGCAACTTCACGCATGAGCGAACTTCCGAAGACCACAATGCTCGAACACCTCAAAACACCAAGCACCGAGGAGCCTGAACCAATCCTCTGCGTTGAAACCGAGCTGAGTTGGATAGATGTATTTATCAACTTCCAACGGAATGAGATTCTCCTCGATGATGAGCTCGAGGTTTGCTGGATCAAACGCCAGGCTTCTCGATACCTCCTGTACGAAGGCAAGCTCTATCGCAGGGCATAAAAGCCAGACTCGACAGGTCCAAAGGGCAATAGGTCGAAGATTTATACAATGTATTCTGGGTCTTACTGGAAATTGGACCCGAGGGTGACCGCGAACCGAGGAGGAGGATATCTGGTTGCGGTGCGGTGGTGGAAAGCTGTCTCCGGCGGACCTGCAAGAAGCCTTTGGTCGGGGTTCCGACGAAGGCCCTTCGATGCTTAAGTTAGAGAGGAACTTTTTATGGAGAGGAACTTTTATGGAGATATGTTTTTGAGTCGAAGGAGAGGAAGATCCCCCTAGAGCTTCTCCCCTCTTCTTATAGGAGGGGGTGCAGCTGTTACCTGCCATCGGGTGTGATTGTGCGAATCAATGAATTACCGTAAAAAGTTCGAAATTTCGGGCTAGCTGGCGATCGGTTGAGATCGTGTGAATTCAAGCATTAACAGCCGTCGAGGCGGAGATTGCGGAATTTGATCCTGGATACGTGGGACTTGATTTTCGATGGAGTGGGGGTCAGTTTCCCCCTTTGAATGGGTCTTTCTTGGTCTTGAGATAAATCGACCATGCTTGCCAAGGTCTTGCCTTTGGAGGACAGCCCTGTCGATGTCGCGACTGCCGAGGTCATGCCTGCCGAGGTCGTGAGCGTTGGGGTCATTCATGCCAAGGTCGAGCGCGTTGAGGTCAGGCACGATAAGGTTGGGCATGTTGAGGTCGGGTGTGCTGAGGTTGTGACTGTCGAGAACAAGCTTGTCGTTGTCACGCTCGCCATCGGGTTTCGGTGCTTTGACCATGTGCTCCGGATGATCCACTTTCCCCCCAACACTGGGCCTACAGAACTACATTCCAAATCCCTACCGGCGAAACCTCCTTCAACCTGGCTTATGGGATAGAAGCAGTCAACCCTTTGGAGATCAGGCATGGAAAGCCGCTCGAATCCGCTTGGTTAGGTATCAACGGAAAGCAGCACAATATTAAAATTCTAGGGTGAAAGTCAAGCTCTTCAAAGCAGGAGATCTCGTTATGAGAAAAACTGAAGCTTCTCGACCTATGGAGCAAGGAAAACTTGCCCCGAATTGGGAAGGATCGTATCGAGTTGCTCGGATTCAACGACCTAGAGCATACAAGTTGGAGTTCCTTGATGGGACCCTCATTCTCCGAAGTTGACACTCCGAGAATCTCCGGATGTATTATCAATGAAGCCCTTCTAAGGGTCTCCAATGTTTGAAAATCTAGCCAATAAGGCATTTTTCAGAAATTTCTCCTAACTATTCAAAGCTTCCTCTAATGATGATCTGCTTGTGAACCCCAGGATGTCTCTGAAGTATCTCGAGCCCTTAGGAAAAACCTAACGACACCCCGACCAAGCTCGGATGCCCCGACCAAGCCCGGGATGCCCCGACCAAGCCCGAGATGCCTCGACTAAGTTCGAGATGACCCGTTGTAACGACCCCGGGTTCTATCTAATGACCTCCCGACCAAGTTCGAGATGCCTCGCTGCGTCGACCTCGAGCTCAGTCTCCCTCGACCTCGAGTCCTATCTAATGATGCCCCGACCAAGCTTGGGATGCCCCGCTGCGTCGGCCGCGAGCTCAATCTTCCTCGACCTCGGGTCCTATCTATTGACGTCCCGACCAAACTCGGGATGCCCCGCTATGTCGATCGTGAGCCGAAGCTCCCTCAACCTCGGATACTACTAAATGGAAATCAGAGCTATAGTTCGAAACACTTAAGGTAGAAACTGTGGGTCGAAGAGCACTCAAGTTCCAATGGCCGAATAACAGCCCATCCTCGACTCACACTACAACTAAATCTGAGCCCGAAGACTTAGCAAAATTCTTCAAAAATCCGAGCCCGAAGACTTAGTGGAATTCTTCAAAAAATGTCGGAATCATATGCGAAAAGTGAATGATGCGCGAAGACGGTCAAAGACAAAGGTTCGCTGAAAGCACAAGGAGAAACAAGTCTAAAGACACAACGACATTAAAGAAAGCATATATTTCATTAATGAGGAGCCTTAAGGCTAAATACAAAATTTTGGCTCTGAGGCCGACACACTCGGCCGCGCAATGGCTTCAGTGGTCGACCTCATTTACAAAAAGAAAAGAAGAAGGAAAGCTATGTCCTAAGCAATACAGAGGCAAGTCCAAAGCGATAGTTATGACAAGTGAAGAAAGCTGAAGTTTCATTGATAAAAAGCTAGTAAGGCTAAGTACAATATTTTGGCTCTGAGGCCGACCCACTTGGCTGCCAATGGCTTCAGTGGCCGACCTCATGTACAAAAAGAGAAAAGAAAAACTAAGTCTAAAGATATCTTCGGGGTGGCGATGGTCTCGATGTCGACCTCGGGATCTCCTGCAAGAGCAGCCACGAGATCCTCTACTGAAGCAGCCTCGCGAGCGTCTATAGCAGCCTTGGGTGAAACTTCACAGGCGACTTCTGGAGCAGCCTCAGAAGCCACTTCGGGAGCACCCCCAGCAGCTTCTCCATATGAGACCTTGCGAGCGACTTGCTCAGCCACCTCGGTCTTGGCCTCGACGACCGCCTGATCGGTCTTGACTTCGGGGCTCTCGGGTGCACTGTCAAGCGTGCTGTCATCCTCAGCGGCCCCGAACAGACGAGGTTGAAGGCCGTTGAAGTCGAGCTTGGGGCAAAGCCTTCGAGCGTGGGCCTGAAAATCTTCAAAGCCATGGATAAGCCCATCGACTGCCTCCTCCTCTAGCTCTTCTCGATACTCGACCGACTCGCGGAAGATCTGCACCGCGTTCCGGGCGTGCTCCATCGCCTTCCTCTCTCGAGCATCGAATTGCTCGATCTTCAGACGAAGAACTCTCACCTCATATTTTTGGCCTGCGAACTCAGATTGGGCGTCGGCTAGGCGTGCCTCGGAGGCACGAAGTGACAACCTGGCCAGGGCATGTGCAGTCTCCTCCTCCTCAAGATGCTCGGCTGTAGACTTAAGCTCGGATTCGACGGCCCTCGCCCTCGCAATAGCGTCCCTGCATTTAGCCTCGGCCTCGTCGATCTTTTTCTCGGCATCCTCCTGCCCCCTCTGACTCCTTTAGGCCTGGTTTTGACACTCGGCTGCCACGGAGACTAGCATATCAATTTCGTGAAGGTGCTGCGAGGAAGAAAAATGAAAGTGAGCCAGGATTGAAAACTTAAAAGAACATGAAAATGAAATAACTTACTCGGACGGCGACGCAGTAAGCCTGGTCGACAAAACTACCGACATCGCCAGCTTTGAGCTCGGCTCGGTCAGCAGGAAGCAACGCGCAGTGAACGATTTCGCGAGCGACGTCACTATTGTGGAGGGCCAAGTCATCATCGCCTAGGGCAGAAGGGTCTCGTCTCGGGGCAATCCTCAGCCCTCGATGAGCTCGGGAGAATGGGTCTTGAGGAGCTCGGCAAAGAGATGTGGGAAGATCTCGGGACCCCGAGACCGCTGCCTAGCTCGGGACCCGAGCGCCGCAAGCGGACGACCTTGCGGGGTCGTTGGGAAACCGGGGTCGAGCATGCTTAGGTCGTTGGTTCTCTTGCGGCCCCGGAAGAACTCGCACGCTTGATGGGAGGAGCTTCTTCCGGTCTGCTTTTTTTGGTCCACTTTTTGCTGTTCTTCCAAACAAGCTCGGAAGTCTCAGCTTCAAGGTCCTCAACCTCTATAGGAGCAGAGGTCGAGGCTAGCCTAGCCCTCTTCTTAAGCACGGGGCGAGCTCTACCGGCTTCGGCTGCCCTCTTATTGTATCTGGCGAGGAGGGTCTCGTTGCTGGTCACCATCCCTGCAATTTCTAAGAAGTAAAAGAGACTCAAGTGTCAAACCGACCTCGTTTACAAAAAGGGAGGAAGAAAAATAGGAAAAAATAAAACAAAGAATGATAGAAAGAAGGAATGAGCAGTACAACCACCCTTACCCCCAGGGCATGCCGAGCTCAGGCCAATATTTATTAGGGTCTCCTCGCTCAGAAGGTCATTCAGAAGGATATCCCCCTTTAGACCGCGAAGAGCTGCAAGGATTTTCTACTCGCCCATGGATAGTTCAGGGGTCTTATTATTGGCTTTAACTATTGGCAGGCCCCACGACGGGTTGAACCCCCACGGACGCTCGGAGGAAAGAAAGAAGAATTTTTCCTTCCATCCACGGATGGAGATAGGAGCACCTCGAAATTGCGGCCTACCTCCCCGAAGGGCAAAGTAGAACCATCCTCCATCCGCGGAGTTAGATTTCAACATGAAATACTTACGGAAGACGTTTACCAAGGTCGGTATCCTATGAGCAAGATAAAGAGACAAGAAGTCAATTATTATCCTCTACGAGTTCGGAGCGAGCTGCGTTGGGACGAGGCGATACCTCTCCAGGAGCTTGTTCACGAACTCGTATAGGGGGCATCTCAGGCCGGCCCGAAGTGTCTCCACATACACTCCAACTCGACTTGGAGGGAGCCTCAGGACTCGGTCTCACTGCCCCGCAAACTCAAAAGCGAACTCGTGTGGGAAGGAGAATTGGGTTCGAATCACACCCAATTCTTCCATGGTCAGGCTTGACCCAACCCCGTCTGGACCACGACCCAACTCTGGCCCGAGCTCCGTTCTGTGAGAAGAAGAAGCTCCAGCAGAGGGAGAAACGTCACTCAACATTGTCTCACTCACAGTATTAAAAAGAAGAAGAATGGAGGAGCAAAGAAGAAAGACTAACAACCCTCCGAGCGAATGTGAGAAGAAGACCTACCGTGGACCTCGTTGGAAAGGCCGACGCTCAGAAATGGAAAATTGAGAGATATCGCCAAAGGGCACCCCGAAGCACCTCCGAGGAAGACCGAACAACAATCAGGAGAAGGAGAAAATGAAAGAGGAAGAAGACAAAGGCTACGACGGCCAAATGAATGTTCTTATGGCTGGCTTGAACCTTATATAGACTCCCCCAACGAACCGGATTGACGAGAGTAGGCCGCGCCTCCTGCTCAGATCATGCCATGTGCCGGTCTCAGAAATCGAACCAGTATACCAACCTAGACCATCGCTTTAAAAGTAGAATCGAAGCGGCGTCTCTTCGAATCCTGGAGTCTCATCATGAACCCACGGCACGAAATTATCTCGAAAAGCAAAAAGCTGCTGCCTCGCGCTCTCATTCAAAACGCTCAAAAGCACCCTTTCCCCTCTTTTCGAAACGACAAAATAATTTGAAGTCGCCTAACCTCATCAGCATGATGGAAATGGCTACTTCATTCACCCGAGCTCGAAGATGGCTCGAACTCGAAAGTGAAGGGATAGTATTGGGGGAAAAAGTGGATCACCCGGAGCACATGGTCAAAGCATCAAAACCCGGTGGCGAGCGTGACAACGGCAAGCATGCTCTCAGCAGTCTCAACCTCATTGCGCCCGACCTCAACTTGCTCGGCCTCAGCGCGCTCGACCTCGGCATGAATGACCCCAGTGCTCACGACCTCGGCAGGCTTGACCTCGGCAGTCGCGACCTCGGCAGGCCTGTCCTCGGAAGGCAAGACTTCGGCAGGCATGGTCTCGGCTGAGTTAAGCTCGATTGATCTCAAGGCCAAGAAAGACTAAGTCAAAAGGGGAAACCGACCCCCACTCCATCGAAAATCAAGTCCCATGTATCCGGGATCAAATCCCGCAATCTCTGCCTTAACGGCTGTCAATGTTTGAATTCATACGATCTCAACCGGTCGCCAGCTAGCCTGAAATCTGGGGTCGTTTACGGTAATTTATTGATTCGTACAATCACATCCAATGGCAGGTAACAGCTGCACCCCTCCTATAAGAAGAGGGGGGAAGCTCTAGGGGGATCTTCCTCTCATCCGTCTCAAAAACAAATCTCTATTCTTTCTCTTCATAAAAAGCTTTTCTTTGACTTAAGCATCGGAGGATCTTCGTCGGAACTCTCGGCCAAAGGCTTCTTGTAGGTCCGCTGGAGACAGCCGTCCGCCACCGTATCGCAGCCGGAGCTCCTCCTCCTCGACACGTGGTTATCTTCGAGTCCAATTTCCAGCAATAGTTATATTTTATACTGGATGCATCACGTCAGCAATATATCATGTTAGTCAAATTTTTCATTCATACGAACTCATCTATAATGTGATTTGTCTCCCGTTACAGAAATAATATCATACATGTCATACATTATGTAATAATGTACGTCACTAATTACGACTGTTTATGAGTATTCGATGAATCGGGCTTTGGGACGCGTACATCTATTTGATGCATGCCATATAAATATAATTTTTTTTATATTTTTTTTTATCTTGTTTTGGATTGTTTCTGCGGTGTGCGGTCGATGTTGATATACACGGCGGTGCAAGGTAATGATTACTCTGGCAGAAATGGGCCGTTCCGGCTGAAACTCCGAAAAAAAACAAAACAAAAAAAAAAAATCCTGCCCGGATGACGCCAGAGACCGCCCATCGTTCCCACGCAACCGCAGATAAAGATCCCAGCGCGATCCCTCCCCTTGCTTAAGTCTTAGAATGACTATTCTACCCCTACCAACCGCCTTTCTATCATTTTTGACACTTATACCCCCTCCATTTTCAAGACATGTCTCATCAGTCATACACCGAAAATCCCCAGCCGTCCATCACGTTGCCACGGTCTTAGCGGGTATGGTTAGCCGCGGATGACTGTAACCACCACCGTCATTGGTCGTGCCGCTAATCTGAACCGTTAATCAAGACTACGTCGCACAAATAAACAATATCAGCTGTCAAAAATGTCAGATAAGGATATTAAAATATCGCATTTAGGATATAATTAAACAGCCGTGGGTTAGTTTAAAGTTTAAACAGTGCCGCCATCTGCGGTGCCACAAATCTGCGTCGTGAATCAGAAGAGGACACTTAGCAAGGCAGGTCAAACGGCCGGTGATATAGAAGAGTTTTGTTAGTTATTAGAGTTCGCCGCGAGTAAGTATAACGATGAGTTGGATCGCAGTTAGAGAATCTACAGGATTTGGACATCAAAACCATCGCAATCACCTGGAAGACTGGATGGCGAATCTGTGAAAAACTCATAAAGCGGAGGGTAAAAGAAAACAGCTCACTTTTCTTAAGGCCTGATTTTTAAGCAACTCCGAGAGCAAGAACTCATTCCCCAGTTGCCGGAAGGGTTTTCGTTCGGTGCTTCTCTTCAATGCCGGGGACCGATAGCGGGGGAGAACGGAACGAGGAGGCGGAGAGGAGGAGGACGAGGAGGAGGAGGAGGAGGAGGCGGGAGGAGGGAGGGAGAAAGGCGGCGGTGGCGTCGACGGATCCGCTGGTGGTGCTGGGGCCGGACATAATGGGGAAGATATTGGGATTATTGGACGCACGCAGCGTGGCACGGTCCATCGTTGTTTCTTCCGGATGGTACGAGATTGCCACCAGCAACCGCCTCTGGGCCCCAAAGGTCAGTCTTTTTTTTTGATTGAAACTGGATCAGATGTGCTGTTTTTGGTTGGAATCCTTGCAGGGATGTAGAAGATTAAAGTTTGGTCTGGTTCTGCTTTAGTTCTGTTAGTTATTTGGTTGGATTTGTTTGATTTTGAATCGATGGAGTTTTTCCACGGAAGCATTTATATGATTTATGTGCAATATTTTGGTCAATGGCGGAAAAGATCTTTGTGCTTTTATATAGATGGAAAAGATCTTATATTTTTGTAAAATGGGGTAACTTTGCATGCAAAAGTTTTGACTGTGGTCATTGATTGGTGAATTTTTCTTGGCTGCATGATACGTAGCTTTGGTTTGTTGATTTCATTTGATTTAACTCGCGGGGTTTCCCCTTTAATGGCTTGAAATCATGGATTCTATGAGGAGTTAGAAATGTTTGTGTTAACATGGAAGCTGTCCAGTGTCACGTGCGGGGCACCCGTGCCCACGTGGGGGCCACATGAGGAGAGAAACATAGGGCTCTTCTGCAGGCTTTATGCAAGCGTCCTTCGTCCATCCCCGATTTTGTTTTCCACCCAAAATGCGTCGGCAGGATTTGAAAACATCCGTCTCATATGCTCAGACTCTGAAACAAATCTTTTCAATATGGGACTATTGAGCCTCACATCCTTTCACCATCGGACAAGAGCTGTTCTCGGCTCTGATATCAAATATCATGTCCCCGCGGGGCACGTGAGGCACCTAGTGCCCACATGGGGGCCACATGAGGGAGGAAACACGGGGCTTCTCTGCTAGATATTGTTCTGTTCCGAGGTTTCATGCAAGCGTTCTTCACCCCTCTCCGGTTTTGTTTTCAATCCAAAACACGTCTGCAGGATTTGGAGACACCCGCTTCATTTGTCCAGATTCTGGAATAAGTCTTTCCGATTAGGCCTTACATCCATTATTGTCCATACTAATCAGTAAGTAAAAGGCCTGTTGGTTATGTTTTTTTTTTTCAACTGTTGCTGAAATTTGTTTTTCTTTTTTTAAAAAAATCTATTTATCTGTCTATCTATGTATTTATTTCATGCATTGGAATTTTATCAATGTTGCATTTTTAGAGAACAAACATATGTAATAAAAGATTCCAGTTTTTGAGTTTTGTAGGCTACCCAAGTATTTGTTGTTTACTTTTTTTGTGATGCAATAAATATCTAATGCATAGTTATTAATTGGTAAGCTTTCTCTGTATCATAACTTTGATTTATGTGGTGTCGACATTTAGTAAGTACTCATGGGCGTGCTTTTCTCTGATTTTGGTTTGCTATATGTCAGTTTCCAGTGCTTCCATATTCTGTTATATGATTATTTTTCCTTGCAATTTTTTTAGTACCTTTTACCTTGAAATGGTTAGCTTGGTCTGGAATTTTCAATCTTGGATGTTTGTTATTGATTCGTAATCATTTGTCCCATGCATACTGCTTCCTCCACAATTTCTCCTGAATACAAGCTTTTTAAGGATTGAATTTGCAAGCCTTATGGGTCTAGCTTGACTCATGATGTCAATGCTTGCTTTCAATTTGATAGCCACCTTTTTTTGATAACTAAATAGCTGAACTTTTGGTTGCAATCTTGTATGTCTTCAGCCTCGGTCAATAATGTCTGTTCAGAATGAAGGTACATTTCTAATACTGCATCTTCCGAATAACAACCTACAGTGGAATGTATAAGAGGATTATAGATGAAGCAGGTAAATGAAGGTTTGTTTTATTGAAGAACGAAAAAAAAAAACTCAACATGGAACTGAAAGCAACTCAATATTATTTAATTTGGTTATATGACTATGGACCACTTTGGCAAGGTTTCAGTGGCTCAACTTCTTTCCTTTGCGAGTGATGCTGGCCTTGTCCTTTATTGCCCCTCCGACAGATAACTGTGTCGGTTCTTTTCCCAAAACCATGGTTATTCTTTATGAAGGGGGGAAAAACATAGAGGTCAATACTAAACTAATACTTTTTGTTTCCAACATTTGGGCAAGATTTGCTCTCTGCAGACAAAGTGAATTGATCAGGTGCATGATTTTGAATTTAAATAGAAAGATTCTCATAGGCAAACAATCTCCACCAAGAAAATTCGTGATTGCACTGCTTGTCATTCCACAAGGACATCATTGTAAGGAACACATTATCATTACAAGTGAAGTTTTCTAGGGAAGAACTCGATCAGTTAGAATTTAGAGATTTTGTTGTGGCTTCTATTTCCTTAAAGCATCGTGATTAGGCTATAAAAACCATTCTAAATGTCTATGCATCTTCTCTTTCTTTTTGGGAAATAGGATCCTAGAGGGATTAAAATCTTGAATTAGATAGACCAGCCTGTTTGTCATTGATAAAAGGTGAACTGGATATAATAGTCTATGTTTCAGATATAATAGTCTATGTTTCAGAGTTGAAATGTAAAAATTTTCGAGTGCATATCTTTATTTCCACCAACTCAACTTTGTCATTTCCCCCACCCACTAAAAAGTTTAGATTTATGTAGTCAAAACTTGAAATACACTGGCATCTTCTGTGGTGTCCTCTATACAAAGGAATCTTTTTATAAGAAGATATTTGTGCAACACAGTGGCAGGTTAAATACTTTCTGATAGACAGATCATCATTTTTTCCCCTAGTCTGGAACTTTTCTAAAGTTAAATTATTAAGATTACAATTTTCTTTACTATATGTTTGTTCAGTATGTTTGTTTCGAGAAATTTTACCTGTTTCTGTTTCAGTGTGAGGAATTGTGGAAGGGAAAGGCACACATACCTCGCATGTCAAAGTTGCGAGGATTATCAAAGCTTGCGGCTTATTCTCTATCCATCATGGATGGCAAACGAGTGAGTTACAGCCTTATGTTAAATAATATTGCCAATGTTCACTTATTTCTTGTTGCAATTCTGTATTTGGTTTCACAATGTATTTGTTCTGGGGATAATTTGGATTATCCATGTTTTAGATCATACCTTCATGTTTCCCGTTATTGTGATATATGATGATGGCACCTGCCTTATATATTTTTAAAATTTTTTGGGTGCATTTGCATGTACTACAGTACCATGTATATTTTTTTCTTTAGGAATACAGAACATTGCCTGCAACTAACAGTGCTAGTATTTGGGTGCATTTGCATGTACTACAGTATCATGTATATTTTTTTCTTTAGGAATACAGAACATTGCCTGCAACCAGTGCTAGTATTCTTTTCTTTCCTCACCATTCTTGTGCTAATACCCTTTTTATTATAACTAAACGTAGGAAAGGCCCCTTTTCCTCACCATGATTTGGAAAGGCAGTATTTGAAATACTGATTGTATCTAAATGGACTTGATGTGGTCATGCATGGTACGTTCTTGTAATATATGTGAATCTTTAAGTTCATATGTGGGGCTCCTGGCCTGTCTAAGTGCAATGTGTTGCAGTATCTCCACCAGTTGGTGGCTTGTTGCATTATCTCCATCGGTTGGTGGCTTTACCTTTATGGCCCGTACGTGACCATTTAGCCATGGAAACCAAAGATTGATATCCACTTACAATTTATATTAAACAAACAAGGCCACAAAGGTTGCTATCCACTTACAATTTTTATTAAACACATCGGACCATAAAGACTTCTCACAACCTTGTCAGCAGTTGTTTGTGTGGGAAAACACGATTTCTTCTTAATAAGGAAACTGTGTGTGTGTAATAATAGAAAATCAGGGAATCATTGTATTTATGGTGTAAATTGTTATGCTTTATTTAGGGGATTTTTGTAGTTATGACAATCCCTTAATTGTGGTGATTTAAGTTGGGATAGTTTCCTATTTTAGTTAGTCTCCCTAAGTGTATAAATTCAAAAAACTGTGCAGCAGATTTGAATAAGAAGGAGAATAATTTTCTCTCAAATTCTTCACATGGTATCAGAGCCTTGAGCTTTTTGGGAATTACCCTTTTTTTTGCTTGCTTGGCCTTCATTGCTGAGTATTCTTGATTCCATTTACAGCCTTAATTGCTGTTTTTCTTTCTATTTTCCTCTTTTCCTCTCTTCGGCCACTGTTATTCTTGATCTAAACAGATCTCTTTCTTGATCTTCTCATCATCTCTCCAACAGTCATGGCAGAAATCACATACAACACCAACACCTCTGAGATGCAGAATATTGAAGCAAATTCTGCTCCATCTTTAGGAGATTTACAGAACCTGCAGGTGGCATATAGATTGAATGGAAAGAATTACCTAAAATGGTCGCAGGTAGTTCGAACGTTCTTGAAAGGGAAAGGCAAATTGAGTCGCTTGGTACGGGACCTAAAGCAAGTGATCCCAGATTTGATGCTTGGGATGAGGCAGACTTTATGGTGATGTTCTGGCTATGGAACTTAATGCTTCCGGAGATCAGTGACACATGTATGTTCCTAACCACGGCGAAGGAGATATGGGATACTGTTGGACAGACTTATTCCAAGGTTCGTGATGCTGCGAGATCAAGATCAAGATTTCAGCCACCAAGCAAGGAGAATGTACTGTCACAGAATATGCCAACCTCTTGACGAATTTGTGGCAAGAAATGGATCATTATGAATGCATTAAACTGAAATGCAGTGATGATGCAGCCATGGTGAAAAGACTCGTAGAGAAAGACAAGATTTATGATTATCTTGCAGGTCTAAATCTGGAGTTTGATCCAGTCAGAGTACAAGTTCTTGGAAAGGACGATTTACCCTCATTAAATGAGACTATTGCAATAATCCGAGCAGAAGGACGGAGAGGAGTAATGGTGGAACCTCAGGCTGTTGAGGCATCGGCTATGGTCTCAAAAGG
>JAOXJJ010000481.1:12608822-12618982 GCA_025769935.1 Phoenix roebelenii
ATACATTGTGTCTCTTTTATAGGATGCCGCCACTCGGACTCGAACCGAGATGCTCTAGCACTGCTTCCTAAGAGCAGTGTGTCTACCGATTTCACCATGGCGGTACCGGCTGGTACCAGTACCGAGGCCGGTACCGGCCGGTACGGGCTCCGAACCGGCCTGTACCTGTACCGGCCGGTACGGGCTCCGAACCGGCCGGTACCTGTACCGGCTGGTTCGGCTAAAAAATCGAAAAATACCGATTTTTTTGTGGTTCCGGTACCGGTCTAGGACTGGACCGGTACGACATTCCATGGATTGACCCTTTGAAATCTCTCTTACTGGTATTGGATGAAATTGTAGACTGTTGTCCATGAAAATGCTTGTTTAAGCGGTCCGTTGCTGACCAAGTGTTAGTCTGTCATGGCAAGTCTTCCCAAGAAAGAATTTATATATATGTGAATGATGCAAAATAATCTGGGCAAGGGCGTGCAAGAAATTGATAAAAACATTTTAGGTTCTTTTTTGTGAAATGAACCACGAAAAAAACTGCTTCTATGATCTGCGAATGTTCGTTGAACATCTTTAGTTTGCAGACAGCTCCAGAATATTGGCGGAACCTGGACCCTTCATGGAAGGGAACTGGTCCGCCAATGCGCCGCTACTTCCACCCTGATGGCTCCCAGACAGCAGATCCCAATGACGCAGTGTGGGGTGGTCATGAATGTACATTCTCGATTATTACTAGCTACATTGGTGAGGGGAAAATCAGGAACCACTATGTGAGGATCAACAGGTGGCCTCCGATGACTGTGTCGAGGAGGGAAGACTGGAGCTGGGAGATGGCTAACCACCTGTATTGCTACAACAGTGTTCCTGATGCTGAGAAAGGAGGAGGCACTGGTCCATTCTTTCCAGTCTGGTAAGTTGACAACTACTAGTTGTACAACCACTATGTATACTGCTGCTGCTATGACTATAATTGGTGCTGCTTCCCTGAAGTCTGGACAAAAAGGTTTCATGACACCTATCTGACTTCTTGTTCGTTGAAGCAGGCCTGCTGGTGTTTTGTGTATATACTATGCTGAATAATCATTGTGGCTTGTCAAACTTTCCTATGTATAATATATAATAGGACAAAATAAATGACCCTGTTATACTTACATTGCTGTTTCAAGCCTAGTATGCTGTAATGCTGGGTTCCAAAATCTTTGGGCAATTGGTGTTTCTTAGTTGTTCTTGCTGGTAGAGCTCTTCGTGAAAAGAGCTCTTGAACTTCATTGTATTCTGGCCTAACCAAGCCTACACTTGATTGTCTATTGGTGACCTTATTGAGGCCAAAGAGAGATCCCTGATGAGTGGAAATCTAATGAGAGAACTTCACAAATGGTGCCAATTTGGAATACATCACGCTCTGAGTTGGAAGAGTTTCAAACCTATCAACTTGTTTGGCCTTTGCTGAAGTTATAGTTTGTATGTTGTATGCTATAGTTATCAGACTTGTGGACACCATAGAAAGGAGCAGTTTTCTGTTTCTGTACAAGATTAAAGTAGATGATTAGCTTGGTTGGAACTAAGGGCCATCATTGTTAGGTGAAGTAATAAAGTGGACGACAAAATGAGGAAGAAACTTGACGTATTAATGGCTACAAACAGAATGTTGACGGTATACCTGATAAATAGATCCTAGTTTTGAAAGGCGATGTGGAAAGTGAGAGATCTGTGAGAAGCAGGGCTGCTTTCTCTTACTTTGGTTGGAGTGGAGACTTTGGTATTACTTATTTCTCGGTTACATTCGGGACAAAGTCTGGTATAATATAGTTAATTAACATTGTAGCATTGCCTATGCTATTGATTCATTATCTAACAGCTTAAATTTTTGAGGATCAATGTTAGCATGGCACTCAACCTTAGGTTGTTGGAGATCATGAGTTTAAATTGTGTGTTTAATTGTCTCAGCTGTTATCTTGTCTCCATTTCCGTCTCTATGCATGTAAGTTGGATCAAATGTGATTAGGATGGTGCCTTTGGAATCAAATAGGTAGAATTCATTTTCTCAAGCTATAAACCTTTCCGGGGCTACCTTATCTTTGTGCCTCTATTGTTCTGGATTGACAGGATAAGAAAATATGAAGAAATTATGTGGTATGGATGTTGTCCTTGTGCCTTAAGTTGATTTACGATGATCTACAGGCTTTCCGGCCTTCAAGAAGACTCTTCAAGAGCTCAGCACCTGCATGCATGATGCTGTACAAATATATGCTATTTTCCCTAAATAATCAAGTTTCAACCTACTCACAGTAGTGGTTCAGAAAGTTGTCAACATGCTTTGAATTTCTTTTCTCCAAAAACAAAAAAGTAAAATGTAATATCACCTTTTTAAAGTGTATTCCCTTGATGAATTTTGTTCTTTGAAACCATATAAAAGTGTCCGTTTTTTTTTTTTTTTTTTTTTTTTGAAAACCTCTGTTGAAGGATTGTTGCTGTCGGTGCTCCAGCACATGCAGACTAGATCACAACTTAGTTACCCTAACAAGTTTCTCTCAGTTTTTTTTTTTGCCTCTTTTGTGCTAGTTAGTTATATCCATGGTAGGCTGTTCCATACGGTATCAAACGTCATCGGTGCAAGTTTCGGTACTTGTAAGATGAACCTTGGTTATATCCATACCTCTTTTATGTTATATTTGTTGAATGAGCCTCGAATTGAAACTAATATTGTAATTTTATGCTTGCATGCATTTCTATTCAATGTTCTTCTCTTATTTGTTGAATAGTTTGTACTATTTGATTCCAATTCAATCTTAGCATTACATGGAGGGGTGGAGATCTCAAGTTCTCACTCTTGTTGTTATAAAAAGATTTAGAGAAATTTGTGATTGCATTTCTTTTCCTTTTTTGAAGAGGATGTAACACCTCAAGTAGCATAATTTTCTTTTTAACCAATCTCTAAACCATAAACAAGGTAGTTTGTCCATGCCACGAAAGTTACTGTTACTAATGATGTAACAACCTAGGACCTCATCCAAAATGGCTAGCTGGAAGGTATTATTTGGGTTCCTTGATCCTGTATAAGTACTCAAGATCTACCCAGCGAATAATCGATGTGGGACTAAACACACGTCCGCACGGATCTTCACATACTCGTTCCGTTCAAGCCCTGACATCCTCGCCAGACTAAGGGTTCAAATTCATTTAAATCTAATCATAAACACCACAATTGGTCCGTGGTCAACCCCAATAGATTTGTGCTGCAGTGTCCTCTAGTCCACATAGGTTATGGGTTGGGTCTGCTCTGATATCATTTGTAATAACTCAGGATCTCATCCAAAATGGCTAGCTGGAAGGTATTATTTTGGTTCCTTGATCCTGTATAAGTATCCAAGATCTATTCAGCGAATAACCGATGTGAGACTAAACACACGCCCGCACGGATCTTCACAAATGAAATAACAAAATACAGGAGGACAAGTGGTGATATAATGGAAAATGCGGTGAAGATGGATCATGTATACACCAGGACGCTTAATTCATTTGGAATTTGAAATTAAAAGATGTTGGTAGATAAAAGTGCACAATGACTGGTATTATACAAGTTTCAGACTTGGGTACTTTGACTGGTTGCAGAACTGAAGCAGGCGACCTCATTTCACTTCCTGGATCTCATCCAATGCATAGTTGTTTGTCGAGACACCTGCATAGTTTACTTTGTTGAATCGAACCACAACAGGATAGCGAGTCCTTGGGTCCTGAGTTATAGGATTTGTCATTAGAGATCGAGTGAAGGCAAGTAAAAATTGATTTTAGGAGGGAGAGACAGAGAACCTGATCTACAGTCACCACCGATCCGATGCCGTTGTACCAATAAGATTCCCTCCTGAGGATCTTCACCTGAGCAGAGAAACAGATGAAGAATGAATAAACTAAATCTAACATAAATTTTCATTTACAGCAAACTTTGCAAAGGTAATACCTCTCATGCTGCTTAGATTGAGGATTAATAGAGTTGCGCATCAGCTGTCTTTAGTATTTTTATTTTTTTATTTATATTAATATATTCTATTAATATTTAATATTTAAAAATATTATTAAAATTGAAATAATTTAACGATAAAATTTATTGTCGTCCTGATTCATAATCTCTTTCAAATAAGAGAAAGAAATATAAATTTATTCCTGGATATTTACAATATGTTCTCTATGGTGACTAGGTTCATGGATTATGGTCAACAAACAATACGAGCTGCAAGGTTTATTGGTAATATTTTTATGTTACTGAGGCATTTCTCCATTGAATTTGTTTCCAAATAGCTTCAATACGGTGCATGTTTTCTCATTTAGTATCGTTTGAGCTAGTTTGAATGGTTTCATTTGTTTATGCAGACAAAAACTAAATTGGTTTCAGTATTCAACCATTGAAAACCTTACAAGCCAACAAATTGCTGTTTATTTGACTGTTATAATTAACTGCTTACCATCAAGAAGGCGGACGGTGGCCACCTTGTGCCTAATAAAAAAAATTGGATTTCTTTTCGGTGGGAAGTGCAACCTCTCTAAATATTACCCGGCATACTTTATTTTCCAGATTCTTACATCTCAACTGGAACATGGATTACACGAGTATGTTAGTAGTTTGGATAAAACTAAAGCCGTGATAGAAAACCGAGGCACAACTATATATATATCCTTAGTTGATGGGATGGGATTAATATTGGTCATCAAAAAAAAAAAAGAAGTCATGTTACCGATGTTTATAGTTATATATTCAAATCTAGCATGAATACATTCAAAACAGAAATCAGATCAATATTTATAGTTTAACAGATTACTAACAGTGCATATTGGATGCCTTCTAACACATTATTATGGCCACCCAGGAACTAATACTACGACCGTGCATACCTTTGCACCCCTCTTCGGTCCAATTGGTGGTGGCGGAGGGGGCTTCGCAGCCTCCTTGGGTCCATTCTCT
The DNA here is from genome assembly GCA_025769935.1 of Phoenix roebelenii. NCBI lineage: Eukaryota > Viridiplantae > Streptophyta > Magnoliopsida > Arecales > Arecaceae > Phoenix > Phoenix roebelenii. The sequence continues at coordinate 12,613,771 of JAOXJJ010000481.1, forward strand.
TTTGTGGGAGCCGCCGCCGGCGGCGGCGGCGCCGATGCCTCTTCAGCTCGGATCGCAAATCTTCTGCTGGGCTTGTAGAAGGTGATGGAGTTGGAACGCGAGGAAGTGTTGGTGATGGTGGAAAGGTTGGACGTGAACACAAAGTTTGAGGCCGCTGAGGCCATGCTCGAGGTTGCCATAAAATATGAGAGCTCTCTTCTTTTCTGGGCTCCCTCTCTCTCTCCTTCTCTCTCAACTTTGGAAGCTCGACGGTTCCTCCGCTGTGTTAACGTTAGGATGGTCGCAAGAAGGAAGAGTGAGGCGAGCTAATGGCCTCAAAATGGAGGTGTACTTATCTCCACCCACCGTCAGGGGAATGCGATCATTTCCTCCATTGAGGTGGTGTCACGTGGCATCCTATCCACTTGATGTGGATAACGTCATCTCCAGAGATAAAAATGTTTTTGGTAGAATAAGGAGCTTTTTTGCTGTATTAATAATAAATAAGTAATAGTTACAAAACCAAGATATACAATAACCTATCCCTAAAAACAAAAGTCAGCATTAGCTGTACAATATAAGCTAGTAGAGTGAAGAATATATATATATGCATGCATGTATGTATGTATGTATGTATATATGTATGTATATTCCATGGGGCCAACTCAGTACCGGAGGACTACAAGTGCTCCCACAGGGCAGGCCAGGCGGGGGGCATCCAGTCCCTGCATTTAATCGATGCCCGCATATTTCGAATCTGTACCACTTGTGTGGAAACCAAGTTCCGTTTCAGTTGTGCTATCATCTTAGTGGTAGAGTGAAGGATATCGGTGTAATAACTAAACACAAGATAATGAGAGGAGCAAAAAACGAGCGGAGAAGCAAAATACGAGTACGAAAATGTGATTTACTCATAAGGCACCAAACACGACTAGAAATATTATAATCTGGGCACCTACAGAAGTTCAAATCTTGTGCAACCGGAAACAATGGAGTGCAGAAATTTGGTGCCTCATGTAGGAAATAAATGCAAAGAGAACTAGAATAGCAGAGTCATTGATTGGCAGATATTTGAAATCTTGGTAGTCACTTGGAACTGATAGTCATCTCCAGAGATTAATGTAAGGTTTATGTGGCTCCAACACACAAGATGAGATTTAAATAATTTAAAATTGTCCTGCAATCCTAGTCATAAATTAGGAATTGAGAGTGAATGGTAGTTCTACATTACTAGAAAGAATTTCATTAAAAACTAAAGTATCATAACTAAGAAGATAATGTAGAAGATGAATTTCATTGCTGTGGATAAGGTCCTTTCTTTATGACGACAACCTGATATTTATAAGTGTTCTTAACTAGTAGAATGGGTGCTAATACTTAACTTTAGATACTTGTCCTCGTTGTTGTATGCCACACGAACTATGATTGCTAAAGTATACAATGTTTCCTTTCTTCTCACGCCATGGTAGTGGAAAGATGGGCATACAACAACGAGGTACTATTACCATACTTGATTGATGGTGTTAGTCTCTTCTTATGTCATAGTTAGTGGAGAGATGAGTGCTACTATTAATTTTTGGATACTTATTCTTTCTATTGTGAACCACATGGATCATTATTCCCACTTATGGTAGAGAGTATAACTATTTCTCCCACATCATGGGTGGTAGTAATAGTTGGCTAGTTACCATTTTAAGACTCTGCTTCATTAAGGCTTCATCCTAGAATAATAACTCTCGCCTTCTAGGTATACATGTAAGTTTTCGGCCTGCATCCTTGTATTTAGGTTGATAGGCATATCGGCTTGCATCCTTGGTGTATCGGTTTACATCTTTGGTGTACCGGCTTGCACCCTTGGTGCATTAGCGCATATTCTTGGTATTTCAGATTGCTTTTGTGATACTTGGTCTAAGGTTGGCATCTTTTTGGTAGAAATTGGCCTAGTAACTATGTATTTAATCAGGTTGTCTTGGTACTTCGATCTACTGATATAGTATAACTTAGTCGACTAATCGAATGATTTAACACGTTGATTATGTTGTCAATCTGTACCTTGATATTTGATCGAAAGTTGACATCCTTTCAGAACCTCTTATTCGATCTACAAAAAATATCCCTTCAGAAGATGTATTTTTATCTAATATATACTATACGGCCTTTTTGAGGACTGCTATTGGTCGATCTTTATATCATAACTATTGGTATAAATGTGATGTAAATAATTGGCTTGGCCAGTTTTTTACCTAACAAGAATTAGCTTGAGTTTGAAATATCAACCAAATTTCAAGCAGATTGAGCATGAAAACTAACATGAATCTCATACAAAAACTCCTACAAGCTATCATGCATGCCCACGATATCCCAAACAGATCCGGTCTAAATGTGCTCGACTTAATGTGCAATCTAATCAAGACCTCATCATCGGCTTTTCAACGCCCCATCAACAATCCTTGCCTTTCAACACCCCATCAACAATCCTTGCGAGCATATGTTTGATCCCATATCGGTTCCATGCTGTGCAGGGCCGAGATATATGCTACTTTGTCTGGTTTCTGCCAATTGGCACTCAATTGGCCGAGTCCGAGTCGAGATTGGCACTAATGGGAGGCGACAAGGTCTATGCGTGTTCCGTGGCTTGCAAAGGGAAATTAGCGTACAAATAACTGCAGCCTGGTGGATCGACCAGCTAGTTGCACCTCAGATAAAAGATACTGGAAGTGGGGTGTGATTAAATCCTTGGTTATTATGATGTCTGATCTGTCATAAAGATTTTACAGTTTCTTCTTGGAGCCTCTAGGTTTATATGCTTGACAATGGTATCTGACATAGCCAAATTAATAATCGAGTCATGTTAATCAACGGCATTAGTGTTATCAAGTTATTAATAATTTTCCTTAATGAATAAAATGAATGATGTTTCATATTGCAGAATTTTTTATTTTATAATTGTACAAGATATAACACCATTATATATTTTGCTTTAGTAGGATATGTGCAAAAGTTGCAGGTAACCATATTAATTTCCTTGATAAAAGTTGCACAATTTTATATTTTGCTTTAACCAAACGACGCTTGAGTGGCCATATGGCTCAAACCCAAAGTAAATGTTAGTGAATGCGGAATAAGCTCCAATTTGGACCAAAATGCCTGCTTCCACCCTGAATTCTTGAGCAACAATCCAGCCTGCGATTTCCCAACAATCAAGCAGCCATTGAGTACTGAAAAAGGTTGTCCTCCACAAATTACCACAGTTGGGAGTATGGATGCAGAGACCGACCCAACCACCAGCACGGAAAGTCCTCTACTCATTTACATCCCTGGCAGCAAACCCAGCTCCAAACTGTCAGCAGAAGTAACCATTTCATTTACCTTTTCGACGTTTCTGAATTCCAACGCAATTGGAGCAGTACCACGTTCCTTTTGGTTGTTCTTTCAAACCAACGCATCCAAAATGAAACCACTCAATCTTGCACTGCCACAAGAAAGTAAAACAATAATTAAAACCAACTTTTGGACGATAAAATTCATGAAAGGAGGGAAAATAATGGAAGATAAGCAAATCATACATCAGGGTTGTCACAAGCAACCATCTCCCCGTAGCTAACTTGGTTGCAGAAACAGTACGTGGGTTCATTTGGGTCCACTGGCAATTCCAGGCCTATGCTTCCTGGCTCTACTGCTAATTGTGATCTGCAGCCAAGAAATGGAGTGTCAATCTTGCCTCAATGTCATTGCTTGATAAAAGTCATTCTGAAAGAAGCATACTTCTTCCGCCCCCCTCGGCTGCTTTCGGCAATCCTTCGAGATCTTGTACTAGCATCAGCATTTGATGCACCAGCACCTGCTCCAGTTGCAAGTTCCCTTTCTGTTTGCCAAACATAAAAACACACAAGCAGAATATCAGTTAGAAAGTTGGAACCATTTGAAGGATTGCAACAGCATATCAGATAAATGCCACTGAAGAGAGGAAATTCTGTAAGTACCTTGCCGGAGCTCTTCAAGCTTTCTCATGTATTGATCAAGTTGTTGGATGTGTGCATCTACCTACAGCACAAATTTATGATCAATAATGGCAACTGATAGTTCCCTCGTTCAGGGATTATTATAAGAAACAGTTGGATTGAGGCCACCAGAGACGTGAAACCTGACAATCCAACAGGTTTCAGGTGATTAGCAAGAATCACTTGAAAGAAAAGCAACAGTTGGGCCAAGCACATAGATAATAAATCAATGTGTGCACTCCCCTATAATTTCAGAAGTCCCTCATCAGGAGTCGAAGGAGTTTGCTCAAGGGAAGAGGGAATGCTCATGATCATGAAATGCAAGGATAAACAATCAATGGAACAGAGAAAATAAATGTTGATTTTAAGTAAAGTACAGTGATAAAGGAGTTGTAGAAGCAAGTAAACTGTAAACCAGAGTTGGCTAGTGTTAAAAGGAAAAGAATGGATCCTGTTCACCATATTTCGAAGTATTAGATGTCTAGACTCTGTTCACCATATTTCGAAGTATTAGATGTCTAGACTATGTAAGGTGATCAGACAGCAAAACAAAAAGGAGAATATAAGAAAAATACAGGGCTTCATTATTTTTATTGCTAAAGTATGCCTTTGAGGTGGATAGGAGGCCTTCACTGATTAGCTCAGACTTAACTGCTGACAAGTACCGGTCTTTTCAAGTTCTGTTGACATTATATATATAAATTTAGAAGCAATATTATTACATGGACACGTTCAAGGCGACATGTCCAGGTGTCTAGAAGAATCTGAAATGGGAATCTTCTAAAAATTGGACACAGAGACATGTCTGCATCTTAGATGCGTGCACAGAAAAGTATATTGGTGGATGCATATATGAATAATGAGCTATATATACATTCTTTTGAGTCCATAAATTTGACAAAATGCTTTCTAACTATTATGTTAGACTTAATAATTATAATATAAAAGTGGCAAAATTAGACACATAATGATGATGACATTATGATATGATGCTGTTAAGTGTCATGAGTATCCCTACTCAGGGGCGGCCCAATACATTTGGAGGCTTAAGGCGAACTCATTAGAAGAGACTTTTTTTATTATTATTTAAATAATAAAAAAAATTAATAAGTATAAAAATATTTTAAAATTTTATTTAAAAATAATTCGTTTAGTTTTTTGAGAAGCAAAATTACTAATTAAATTTTTATACTCAAGATCCATTAAAATACTATTTTCAATCGATAATATAG
>JAOXJJ010000481.1:12619082-12658654 GCA_025769935.1 Phoenix roebelenii
AAATCAATCCACCTATTCATGCTAATGATATGTTCATTAGTTGTTTCATGACTTTTAAGCTTGATACCTAGATTTTTTCAATCCCTACTTCGTTCATTGACTAATTGACTCGTGCTAGGCTTTAAATCAAATAATTTACAACAAAAATAATATACTTTATCCAAATCTTTCGAATACACTAACCATCTTCTATCATATTTTTCACTATTAGGTAACTTACGAATGTAATATATCATAGAGAAGTGTCTATTGTTTTCATCCTTAGAAAAATGAAAATCCTAATCTCTAATTGGACCTCTTTCCACGATTAGATCTCTAAATTTTGTATCAATATTTTTTCATTGACTAGGATCATAAAAACTTGTAGAAATAGAACTAGTTTCACAATCTTTTTTCTTATTTGTCCTATCTCCATCTGATTCTTCATTGTGCTCTTCACTAGATATTGTTTTATTAGCAATCTCATTTTTTAACTCTATTTCGGGTGCCTGTTCTGTTGCTAATTCCTGAGTTGAATATGATGTGATGTTTTGTTTGTTTGTAACAACAAATCTATCTAGAGCTCCTTTTTGAGATTGAATGAGTTTATCGATTTTTCTTTTTTTTTTAAGTTTTTCATACTTACAGTCATATTTTCTATTAGACATTTTAATTTATAAATAATATTATCAAACTAAGCAATTAAAAAAACACCACAAATAAATCAAAATATAAAAAAGTTAAAAATGTTAAAACTTGATTGTGTCAAGAAAAACAAACTCGGGTCCCAACAAGTAGTGCCGAACTTAATTGTGTCGAGAAGAGGCCGAATAGTGCCGAACTCGATAGCAAGAAGAGGCCAAACCGCCGAAGTCACAATCAACCAATTGGATCCAAAAAAAATCAATTCTAGTATCTCTATTTTGACTAAATAAAAATTAACTGGACCAAAAGATTAATTAGTAAACTAGCTTAGAAGCTAACAGAGGACAATTATCTAACTTGACTAAATAAAAATCAATAGAAATGTCTCACCGGTCACCACTGCCTGGAAGAGTGGGAGGCTGGGATGAGAGATCAGATTCAGTGGGATGCTCACGGTCCAACGGAGGACAGAGGACGGTGGACTTTGGAGTGAGCCGAGCTGCCGAGGAGGTCGGAGCGGCGAAGCCCGAAGGTCGGAGGAGCCGAGGATGGCGAGTAGAGCTGGAGAGGACTCCTCTCAGAGGAGATCTGGCCGGCAGCTCGCCACTCGCCGGGTCTTCCGTCGGCCGAAGTCCGGAGGTTGGAGGACGGGGGAGCCGAGGACGGCAACGTCGGCCAGGAGAGGAGATCCGGCCTGCGGCTCGCCACTCGCTGGGTTCTGCCTTCTTGGAGCTGGAGGAGGAGGATCGAGTCACCGAGGACGGTGGAGAGATGGAGCCTCGGAGGTCGGAGGCTTGGAGTTGGAAGAGCCGAGGACGGCGAGGAAAGATGGAGCGGTGCTGGCGTGCTGCGGTGGAGCCTGAAGAGAACTTCGGAGCACTGAAAATCGAGCTTCCGAGTCTGCCGAGAATCAGAGAATGGAAGATTGGGATTTGGGAGAAGGTTCACTGGTTCAGCAATAAAAAAGAAAGCACCGGCGGTAGAGAACTGAGAAGGGGGGAGAGAAGGGGGCAGAAAATGCCCGTTGCTTGTCATTTGTCAACTGCCGTAGCCGTTGCCTAGCCAGCCTGTCGTTGGGGAGACGCCGAAGGGCCGAAGGGGATGCACTGTAGCCAGGGCCGGTACTGGTAGTCGTCGCTTACTGCCCAGCTACGACTAGCTAGCTTTCGGAAAGGCTGAAACTAAAAGCTATGCTGCCTATCTGGCTATCAGCCTATGCATTAAATAAACAAAAAAAAAGTGCGGTGGGATGGGGGCCTTAGGCGCGAGCCGGCCCTGTCCCTACTCCCTAGCATCCAAGGGACCAACACACCAAAATCTCAAAATTTGATATCAGGTATTAGCTGTTTAGCGAGATGCCACAGCTATAAAAGTTTAATATCTATTCTAATTAGGAGTTCATTATCGTGATGTCACATGTAACTATATAAGGATAACTAATAGTATAAAAAGCAAAAACAACATGTAAAAAACAAAACTCTCAAGGCAGCTGGATGGCTCCTAATATCCCAGTAGATCTGCTAAAAGTGAGAACCTCGTGTAGATTAATACTTGACAACCTACTTAAAACCCCTCAGAAAACTTCCTAACTATATAATGATCCCAGCAATTTTTGTTTGCTTATTTAGACCCGCAGAAAGCATTGGGAAGAAGTACAACAAAATTTTTCTCTGCAAACTGTGGTTTCATATCTTGGCAAGACCATTATTTTTTCACTGTTTATCAAATCATTTTTTTAATTCAAATTTCCATACTAGTTAAAATCTTTTTTACAGTGAAATCAGAGCAAATACAACTTATTCTACCATTATTTCCTTTTATAATGTCTAATAACAGCTGTAAAATAAAATAAAATAACAAACCATATATGAATTGGAAATCAATAGATGAGGTCTGCAAATTAATATCCTGTTTAACCATGTAGATTTCAAGAAAAGTAGAAAATCTGGTGAATATGCAATTATCAAATGAGTATCGGATGAATATAAAAATTGTCACAAGAGGAAGTTTCTGTTAGATCAGAAATTCGTGTTTGCCTAATTGCAGGCTGCCACTTTGAGACTGAAAACAAGATGATTACAAGTGTGATCCAACAAAATTTGATTTTTATAGATGGTGAAAAAGTAAATTGGGTACTTATATACCATATCATAGGCCTGAGTGGCCAAGGCCACTTTTTCATCAGCAATCCTGATGCAATGCTTTTGTTCATCAAGAGCCTCATCAGAAAATCTGATAAGTGATGATCTACTACGAGTAATGTTACCAGACTCAATGCCCTGCTTAATATCCTTTATTTCTTGCTCACAACGTTGTTCATTCTGCTGCTGGACTCCTGCATGTATTTCCAAGAAACATTGATGAACTGAAGAGCTACCCTACCTCAATGCGTTAAACGGCTAAAAGAATGCTAAAAGTTGCAGCCATCAAAGCACACATACTCAAACAAGTAATGTGATGTTAACAGAAGCACATCCATAATCAGACTGAAATATAAGCACCCACATATATGTAAACCACAAAATACCATAAAACACCTTTCCATGTGTGCAGATATGCCTTGGCAAGTCATATAAAACTTCGAAGTTCAAATTACTCTGAGGAATTTATTTTTCTGTTTATCATCAAAATTCAAATCACTAGATATGGACGAAGTAGTAAGGAAGGATTAGATATCTCATCACTTTTAGAAAGTATGACCCTAAACCGAGCGGAGTGGAGGGAAAAGATTCATGTAGCCAACCCCAACAAGTTTGAAATTATGGCTTAGTTGAGTTGAGTTTATCATCATCAAATAGGAAATGTCTAGAGATGATTTTTTGATATGTGAATAATCTATAAACTGTTGCAAATTATTAAAAATTTAGAATCTCATTAACATCTGCCCTTCAATCGAATCTATTGTATTCCATGTCATTGTTGATTTCATAAATATCCATGAATTTCTAATTTCTCCAGTTATTTTGCATTCATTGATTAATTAAAATTATAGAAGTGACTGCATGCTTCTTAAGATTTATTAGTTGATTTAATATGTTATTTTATTGAGGCTTTAAATCTAATTGGCTTTAAGATGTGAGTATTGGCCCCACATATTGTTACGTGAATACATGCTATAACAGCTGGCTCCAATGAGGATATTTTATCTTCTGGGCATTGAGTGTCTTCTACCCAATTGTTACATAAACAAACAAACAGAGCCTCTAAAGACTGTTGCCTTATTCAAGGTCTCTTTATCCTTCATTCTCACCTCTTTCTTTCCCTTCTCCTCTCAACCTCATTTTATTCCAGTAGATCTTCTTTTATTTATTTATTTTTTCATTTCTGGTTCATTTGTTTGCCATTTTTCCACAGGGCTGCAAGATATGTGAAGATCATAGTACCTTTAAAATTTGTCTTGATCCAATATTGAATTAAATGTACAAGGCCTGAGTCTAACATTGCACCAGAACCAGGTTGCAGGTCCTAATGCCATCTCTAATCAGACGTTCAACTTGCTTCGCTCATTCATCTCCTAATTAATCCATTGGTGTGAAGACTGCCTTGAGGTTTGTTCAGCCCTTTTGCCCCCTTTCTTATTGGCTATGTAAAGAATCTGCATGGTATGTCAGCTTTGGGTGAAGCCCCTCTCCACTCCAAAGGCACAAAGCCAATCAATAAAGAAATGATGATCCTCTCAGAGTTTGGCATATCAATAACAAGGGTCCTAGCATGCTTACTGAAATCTAATATCAGGGAATTCTCTGATGTACTCAATTTTAGAAGATTTCATTACAATGACATGTTAACTAACAATCCCTCATGAATGTAGTAGTTGTGTTTTATGAAAAGCTCTTTGAAACTACTTGGTCATTTTATCCTCAAAAAATACTCAACTCAATGCTACTCTATAAATTTCATAATGCTTTTGTATTTTTATCCTTTAAACTCCAGTTAATACAAGTCAAAAGGAATTATATAACTCTCCTATTCTTATATCCTAAGAATGAAGAGCCAGAAATAATGCATTATCACCTTGTCGAAGTGGAAAAGTCATTATACTCGGCCAGAATCTTCCTAATTCATATTGATGTAAGGCAATCCTAATTGCATCCAAATAGCATGGCATTCAATGTCCATAAGGGGTATTATTATCAAACATCAAATTGTCCACATCATCCCTTTCCTATCTACTCTAGACGTGTCTGGTGGTCTACTTTGCCTGTGAAAATGGGCCATGGGCAACAAGTTAGATGTTTCTCTTTTAGCTCAATCCTACAAAGCATGGATACTTCGAATCGCCTACTGTGTTTGTATCATATCCATATCAAATACCAATACTTGGATATTTCTCGGATACGTATCTGATACTTATGTTAGATATTCCATTTTTTAAAATTAAAAAATATTCTGGGTACTTTTTGGATATACTTCAGATCAAGGTTCGCAATCTCAGTACGATTCCCCATACCAATACCATCTCGATATAGTGTCAGTATTGCCCGGTATGAGGTTGGTTCAGGTTCTGATACTTGGTATGCCCCCCATACGGTGTACTAGTTCGATACCAATAAGGTATGGTACACCCAATAAGCACTGATATGGACCAGTACAGCATATCATGTTTTAGAGTTTAGATACTTCCCCGATTCCTCCAAAATGAGGGAAAGGGTTAATTTTGTAGTCTATGATATTAAATTTAAAATATGAAGTATGGATTACAGTCCCTAGAATAATGACTAAATGATGAGCATGTAAAAGTTAATGCTGCCATATAAAATATGGACAATGTTATTTTGTTAGGCATAGCATATGATTGATGGATTTTTTTTTTATACACATACATATGTATTTGTTTGTATGAATCCATGTATGTATGTATAAAATATCACACACACACACACACATATATACATACATACAGTATCTTACTTTATCAAATTTTGCCTTATCAGTGTATCCGTATCCCACAAGCATGGCCATGCTTCAGAGGATCAATCCTTCTTGGATACTCACAAAACATAAGGGACACACGCATTACAAGTTACAACACTAAATAAAGGATTTTTAGGACTCAAGGTAGAAATTTTAAGAGAATCCATCAGTATTTTGAAGGACTGAAGCAGGGATATAGCTATTTCTGCACTCATATTGCCAGTAAATACTCAACCCAATAGTTCCCTGCTTATAGCAGTCAGCCACAATAGAATAGTTATAATACGTGCAATATGCAGATTCAGCTCATCAGTGTCATATAACCATATCTTTAGTCAGAAAAATGAATGACATTCCCCTCAAAATAGAGAATAAATATAAAAGCATCCAAGTTTGGAACAATCATTTCTTATATTTTTGGTGAATTCACCAGCCAATGGATATTTCAACTAAAAAATAAGTAATAGTTAGCTTTGTTCCCCCTTTTCATGCATCTAATAACAGCCAGAAACATCTAATGGACCTGTAATTAACACCTATCAAGAAATACATCCCCATACTCGAAAAAACATGCACGTCTTCTTTTTTGGCAAGCCCGTCATTTAGATGAGCATAAGAACATGCAGACAAACATATATCCATATTTGTAAGTGAACTTGAGTGCAGCATATTTTAATTTGCCACCATAATACAGACCTGTAAATGATCCTTGAAACACATACAAGCACTGCTACCTCCTTACCTATCCATACTACCAATGTACCTGAAAACTAAGCATAATCTATAGTTCTACACAAACTTCAACACACTAGCTGCTTTAAATAAAGTCCTGCCTGAATTTCTAAATACTTTTCTTCATGTGTCCAATCAGTATGATTGATTGACTCAATCTACTCTTAATCATCTTTTAGATACACATAAGAATCGACCACATATTGCAAGTAAATGGCCAGATGATTGTACGAAATCATACATAAATGTTGAATTAATCAGAGATATGAATAGATCTAAGCTATATCCTATGATGGGCGTTGCATACCTCTATTGCCTTTGCGTGGGATCATATTGTGGTAGAGCGGCTTGTGTTACTGCATAACAATGTTTGCAGTACTGACGCATACTGGCTAGTAACACCATATATTGTACTAACCCAATACCAAAACCTGGTACAGCTGATATCTCAACTCCAATAATGTACCATGGGTCGGCATGGACGTGTATTGTAATGATCTAACCCGATCTGGTAAATTACAGGTATCATGTCCGGTATCGAGATTGAAAACCTTGGTGCATATCACTTTTATATGCAAGATTTAGGCCAAGATATAACAGGATGAGGTTGTATTCTCCTTTCAGACCCACACACAACCATTTGGAATAGCTTTATGTTTTTATTGAGGAGCTTCCCTTTATTTTACTTCTTTGTACGATATGAAGGCATAATTCTTGAATTGAACAAAGGAATGACGTACATCATGATTCTACATCAAATAAAAGTCTAATGTCAATATTAAGCAATCGTTTTGCAATATTATCAAATAATATATTCCTTTCACCATCGACTTTGAGCTCTTATATTTTACTGATATATAAACATTAATATATATATAGTTTTTTTTGTATGATATATTAATTATAAGTTATAACTATACACTGCACATGATAAGCAATACTCACCATGAATATCTAAGAAAATTATGATGTTAGCTTTCTATAAATTAGTCCAAAATATCTTGTTTGAAACATATCTATACAATATCATAAAATAGTTAAAAGTGATCTAGGTTAAGAAAAAATTGAATAATGGAGCACATCTAAGCATGCAAATTATGAATCTTTTAACAAACTTGTGTATCTTTCTCTATTCATGACTGCCAAGTTTCTCCTCAGTACAGCACAGCATACATACCATTTCAAGTTTTCAACCCTAAGGCAGCTCAAGCACAATGAGCAATATGGAACAGCTTTAATTATGAGAATATTATACACACTAAATTGAACTGGTTCTTGTTGTTCCTGAATTGTAATTGTCATGTTTCACCAATTATAATGTGTACTTCTAACTTATATGTGTATTGAGTAAGAAATGGAACATGGCCACCAATTCTTGAAATGGCAATATATATCTCCGAACTTAGATGACTCGGCTATGTTGAATGTTATCCCAAATGCTTTTAGAGAGTTATGATGTCTTTCTTAACCTTCTAAGCAAGTGATAACTCTTTGGTTATGTTGATTAATTTAATTAGAATAGCATGCCCATCATGACATACAATGATTCTTGCTCGACAATGGCATGACTAAACAGAGGTGTAACGGGACCATGAACAAACCACAACAGTTGAATCTTATGCCTTATCTGACTGAATTAATCATCCTATCCTTTCGACAAGGCCAAGATGTTGAAGAGGCTATCTAAAATAACAACTTGTTTATACAGATGTTTTAATTTTATGGATCATATACTCATGCTTCATGAACTACTTGCTAGGATTTGACTTTCATGAATGCTTGCATGATTCCGAACTCATGTTAAAATAACATGAAATCTACACACAATCATAGAAACAAATGAAATACACATTTATCCTGCTAGCTGCAAGTAATGATAGTAAACATTTCTGGATTCACCGAATTGATGGACCAATTCTAACATGTTAAAGGCAGATTTTTCACAGGAGCCAATCAGAAAATGTCAAATCTCCTCTTAAAAATAACAAATCACCCAAAAGTCTATAATCTATATCAATCAGAATCAAGCTATGGGAGAAGGGCATGCGTGAAAACCGACAATTAAAGTACTATAATACTATCAAAATTCAACAAGAAAAAAGAAAGCAAACATTATATTATCATACTAAAACTAAAGTGATTTAAATATACTCTCAGCCATCTAACACAGTTGATGCAGTAGGCCCAGTTTACAAAAAATCAACAATCCACTAAGATAGAGATAATAATCATGTAAATGACATGCATAAGAATTGTTGCAAAGAACCTTAAAATACCGATACAATATTCAGCCATAACACGTACCCTGTAAGCTTTTATCTAGCTCTCGCATCAGTCCATAATTATGTTCCAGCAGTGTTGGCAAGGATTCAAAACCTGGAGGAAGGACAAATTACAGTAAACAAAAAGTACATTTTTTTTTCTGATAACCAAGTATAATATTCAATATATAGTAGAATTATCTAAGAACATACCAAGAAAACTAAGTTCTGTGCCTTGAAATAACTTTCACTTTCTAATAAGTTCTAGAAGGCAGTCTTTGGAGGTACCCATGAGGAACTCCTTGAGTAATGCATTAAACAAACACTGGGTATAGCCAAATCTCATTCAAGTTGTTACACTAGGCAGGTGGCTCGTTTAGATGTCAACAAGGGCAATGATCTAATCTTCATCAATTTTAGATTGTATCAGAAAATGCAAGACTTTGAATCTTATTTGATAGACAGTTTGATTCCTCAACTAAGGCCTTTGTTATGAACATCAATCTTTACCATAAGGCATCCATACCTACTAAAGCTAATACTGTGACCCATACCTGAAACAAATTTGAAAACCTTAAGCCAACAGAAAATTTTTAAATTATACATTAAAAAAAATAACAGATGCAGCTTAAATTTTGCCGTGTTTTATTCCTCTTTAAAGAAAGATATAATATGTTGACCCTAATTTCTTAATTTGAACTTTGATAGATGCCAATATACAAAGGGAGATGGGATGGAACATGAATTGGATTTCTATAATAAATTATGCCTCGCTAAACATCAGCTCATTTTGACAAGATCTGCACAGATTGCTCATCCGAAAACATGCGCATGATCAATCAGACAACAAGAACATTAGAACGTGAAAGTGAAAGGAAAGCAGAAAATTAGTCTTTTTTTTCGTTTGAGAATTGCCATTAGACTCCGAAGGGAGCAAGAAGCACGTGGACTAAATTTCCATAGACTTAATAATTGGAACAATCTAGCCTACTTAAATACCCAATTCCTTCACTTCATCACTTCAGAAGCTCAATAACACAAAACAATTCGAAGAATCCTACCTTGTCTATCTCTCATGGATAAGACTTTCCAGGGGAACAAAAAAAGCTAACAAATCAGTTTTTGCTGCTTTTATGAAGCTATGTGAAAATTATAGGCCTTCTCTAAAATTTATTAGGACATAATTCTGAATTGGAAACCAAGATCTTGTTCGAAACTTAAGGATATGAGTGGATAGCTGATCCTCCTGCAAGATGGGTAAGTCCTATCGATAGATAATTTTTTCTCCTTTAAAAGTGATATGCAATGTCTTCAGGATCTTGTGTTCAATTAATGTTGTTTGGTTACCAGCTTCCGTAAGCAACTGAAATTATACCCATACAAACACACTTTCGTATGAAGGAACTCCATGGACCATTGTGGGGGTGGGGTGGGTTTGGATAAGGAAGTTTTCCTTTTTCTTTTTTGCTGATGGTTATTCATGAGTACATGAAGCTCTTGGTAATGCCTTGATATCATGGCCTAGTCTGTGTAATCTTGCTAACCTAATTATCAATATCCTTTTCTTGCTGATGATGAAAATAACTAATAGTATCAAATGACACTGAAACAGCTTCAATGATCCAAAATGCTTATCAATAACAACAACAACAATAATAATAATAGTACCAAATGTCTCTAAAACTGGTTCCATGATCCAAAGGTTTCCTTATAAAAAAAAAATTGCTACGATGTTATGTTGGTAATTGTCCATAATATCTTTTTTGCCCTGACAAAGAAACTGTGGGAAAAATTAATGGCACGTGGTTTATTGGAACGCGTGCGCATTTGAAATTGGAAACACACATTGGGCGTTTTCTTTTTTTAGAAGAATCAGGCGCACGTTGCCAGAGCCCGTTGTAAACTTGGAATTAAAGGTGGGCATTTTGGTCATTTTGCGGACGTGTCCGCGGTAATTCCTCTGCCAGCGAAATATGGCATTTCGCTGAATTCAAACGCACGCGGCCCGAATTCAAATACGGAATTAAAAGGGAGCTGGCATGCGTCCGTGGAAAAAACCCCCTATTTCATCCTATTTTGGATACGAAAAATTTGAGAAAAATATTGGAGAAATTCTGGAGAAAAGTTCTTCCTCCTCCTAGCCACTTGTGATTTTTATTATTGCTCTTTTATATTTTATTTTATTATTTTACTTTTGTTCTTCGCTGGATTTGCAAGTCCGATCGAGTTCATTTTGACTTTTTCCGAGACGTACCGAAGAAGAAGTTGTAGGGTCGTCGTATCTCAAAGAAGGATTGTCGGAAGATCCGTACATGGGGGCAAATAGTTCTTTGGGACAACGTCTATGCGCTTCGACCTACCTTCAATCAAGCTACTTTCTTCTACCTTTATTTCTAATTTAATATTATTAGATCTGTAGGATTTGAAATTCTATGATATAAATTTATTAAATGAATAGATTTATTTAGTGCTAGAATAGATTTATTTTGCATTAAAATATAATTATTTGGATGCCGAATGATATATATATATTATTCCTTTTAAAAGTTTCTATTAATTGCATTTATAGATTTATTTGTTTATGTAGATGATATATTGCTAACAATCCAAAGAAGTATTTGTTTATTTTCTGTTAGTAATATATAATTCATTAAATCCTTTATTACAATTGTGACATATTAGATTTTAATTAAAATAATTGTTTTGCTATCATAAAAATTAATAATCAATTATTCTAAAAAGATAATAATTTTCTTAACCTCCAAGAGGTTTATTATACCTCCATTTGGACTCCTTAAGGAGTAATTTTCAGATCCCATTTAAACGAAAAATTTGGAAATTGGTTAATACATAATAATTTAATTTATTGAATTGACTTATTAGATCTCAATCAATTATTCTAATAAAGTAATAATTTTTATAATTCATTGAATTAACATTTTAGATCTCAATTACAATAATTGATTTGCTGGCACTAAATTAGTAATCAATTATTCTAATAAGAAAATAAATCAATTCTAATATATATAATTCATTGAATTGACAAATTAGATTTCAATTACAATAATTGTTTTGCTAGCGTTAAATTTAGTAATCAATTGTTACTAATTCGGAAAATTCAAATAGAAAATTCAAAAATTAGTTAATCCATAATAACAAATTTAAGTTTGCATTTAAGTTTTTCTAAAAATTAAATTTGTGTGATTTCTAGTGACTATCCACTAACTAATAGTGTCAAAAAAAATCTTGTCAAAAAGGTATACGTGCCTAAGAAAGGCTAGTACTTAAGTGAGCCTAGTGCTCCACGACCGATCTGGAGCTAATCTGGCCATTAGTTTTTTGGATATATCAATTAGACATTCAAAGTTCAATATAAATATTAGTGCAATCTTTTGACATAGACTTTTTGCCTTCATTCAGGTTTCTGTCTCTATTCTGTAACCCTGATCCTATGGCCTCAAATACTAGTGACTACCTTAGTGCTAAACCTGAAAAATTTGATGGTTATAACTTTAGGAGGTGGCGAAACCAAATGCAGTTCTGGCTCACCACATTAGGGTTGATCTCAGCCATAGGTGAAAACACTACTGAAGTTGATAACGGGTCCAACCTAACTACTTCATGATATGCTACTTACCAAAACTCAACCTCCTCCAACACTGAACCTTCTGCCTCCATCAGCACACTCTTTAGGACACCTGATGAGATAGATTATCATTGCATCCATAGAATCCTAGGTGTTCTTTCTGAGAGGCTGTATGATATCTATTACACAACAAAAAATGCCAAAGAACTCTGGGACATTTTAGATAGCAAATATGATCTTGATGATGCTGGGGTAAAGAGGTTCAAGGCCCCCGACTTCAATAATTTTAGGATGGTGGACTCAAAGCCTATAAATGACCAAATCCATGATTTTGAAACCCTGATCTACTAGCTTAGGGCTAATAGAACCAATTTGGATGAATCATTCCAGATAGACTGTCTGATAGATAAACTACCTACTTCCTGATCTGATTTTGCTAAGACCCTGAGCCATACCTAAGGATGTCTCACCCTAACCCAAGTCTTGAACTTTATTAGGATTGAAGAGTAACACATGCTCAGGAGTAATACCTCTACTGGACACAAAAATAATGCTTATAATGTAGAGGCTCCACCTAGGAAAAATCAGAATCGACACTTCAAAAATAAGCATTACAAAAAGAAACCTTACAACCCTAGAAACCCCAACCACCACAATGGAAAACCTATCCAATCCCAAGAGCAGCAGAAGAAGAAAGAGGATGGTGGTGTCTGTTTTTGTTATGTGTATGGTCGGATCAACCATTTGTCTTCCCCGTGCTTCTATAAGAAGACTGCACCTCTTCAATCCAAGAAGAAGGGTCCACACACAACTAGTGCTCAAGTCAACATAGTGACTTCCGGTACTGGCTCCTCTGAGACAGCTTTCAGGTCTGTTTCCTTCACTCCTAAAGTTAACATGACTTTACAAGCACTTGATTGTAGATTGATATCGGAGCTGATATTCATATTTGTTTGGATCGCTCCTGGTTTTCTTCTTACCAGATCTCAAGTGGAGGAGCTGTGATCATGGCAAACAGCTCGGAGGCGCGTGTGCTAGGAGTGGGACGTGTGGACTTAAAGCTTACCTTTGAAAAAATCTTATCCCTGCACGGTGTCCAACATGTTTCAGTTGTTAGGAGAAACCTCATTAGTGGTTTCTTGCTTGTCCAGCAAGGCTATCGTCTTATTTTTGAGTCCAATAAAGTTGTAATTTCTCATGGTGTATTGTTTATTGGAAAAGGGTTCCTAAGTGAAGGATTGTTTAAGTTGAATATAATAGCTCCTTCAATGAATAAAAAATCTTTGATTATGAATATAGAACCTCCTTCTACTTGGCATGGTAGATTAGGTCATGTAAATTATAATTCAATTAAGCAACTTATGAATCTAAATCTAATACCAAAAAGTGATCTTAAGAACCACGAGAAATGTCAAATTTGTGTAAAAGCCAAACTCCCTAGGAAGCCTTTTAAATCTGTTAATAGGAATTTAGATCTATTAGAGTTGATATATAGTGATGTTTGTGACTCGGGTAGAACTTTTAGGAAATGTAACAGATACTTTGTGACCTTCATAGATGATCTATCTAAATTTTGTTACATCTATCTAATTAAAACTAAGGATGAGGTGCTCAGCAAATTTAAGATTTTTAAGATCGAAGTTGAGAACCAACAGGAAAAGAAAATTAAAATCCTTAGATCAGATCGGGGAGGTGAATATACATCTAATGATATAACTCAATTTTGTGAAGATGATGGAATCATTCATGAAGTGACTGCACCCTATTCTCCCCAATCAAATGGAGTAGCAGAAAAGAAGAATAGGACTTTAATGGATATGGTTAACTCCATGCTTATAAGCTCAGAAGTATCAGAGAATTTGTGGGAGGAAGCTTTAGTTTCAGCCTGTTATATCCTTAATAAGATTCCCTCTAAAAATAATGATCTAACCCCATATGAAGTTTGGAAACATAGAAAACCTAATCTTAGCTATTTGAAAGTGTGGGAATGCTCGACAAAAGTGAAAATACCTGATCTTAAAAGAAAGAAAATATGACCTAAACAGTGGATGCGATATTCATAGGATATGCAGCCAATATTAATGTCAATAGATTTCTGATGATTAATTCAGAAGAAAATGATATTAGTAACAACACCATCATAAAAGTCAGAGATGCAACATATTTTGAAGACACCTTTTCACTTAGGATTAGAGTAGATAGTGGTATAGCTAGTAGCTCTAGTAGAATAAGAACAAGTGAAATAGAAGTAGAAGCAGAACCTAGGAGGAGTAAGAGATCCAGGATAGAGAAAACATTTGGAGATGACTTCTATACCTTTCTCATAGAATACTCTCCAACTACTTTTGAGGATGCAATGAAATACTTAGATTCACCTTTTTAGAGAGAAATTGTGGACAATGAGATGCAGTCAATTATCCAAAATTATACTTGGGAATTGACTGATCTTCCTCATGGCTGTAAAACTATAGGGTGCAAATGGATCTTTAAGAAGAAACTTGGGCCTGATGGCTCTGTAGATAAATTTAAAGCTAGATTAGTTGCCAAGGATTTTACTCAGAGACCTGGGGTAGATTTCTTTAATGTCTATGTACCTGTAGCTAGGATTACAACTATTAGGATCCTTATAGCATTAACCTCTATCCATATATTACTAATTCATCAGATAGATGTCAAGATAGATTTTCTAAATGGAGACTTAAATGAAGAAATCGATATGGACCAGCCAGAGGGATTTGTAATCGTAGGCTAAGAAAATAAAGTTTGCAGACTAGTTAGATTTCTCTATGGTTTTAAACAAGCACCTAAACAATGACACTTGAAATTTGATGAAACAATAATAACATTTGGATTTGAAATCAATAGCACAGACGAATGTGTATATCATAAGAGAGTTGGATACAAATTTGTGATCTTGTGCCTCTATGTAGATGATATACTGATCTTTGGGGAGGTGCTGCTGTGTCTTGAAAATCCATTAAACAAACCTTGATATCTAGAAATACCATGGAGTCTGAACTGATAGCTTTAGACACCACTAGCACTAAGGCTGAATGGCTTAGAGATCTACTAATAGACCTTCCTGTAGATGAGTCACCTTTACCGCCTGTCTCCCTACATTGTAACTGTAAATCTGCAATAGATAAGTGCAACCAAGAAAATGCCAATGTAAAAATGAATAGGCACTTAAAAAAAAGTGCGTCATAAATCATTAAGATACAAATTGAAAAATAACGTTATTGCTTTAAATTTTGTAA
The DNA here is from genome assembly GCA_025769935.1 of Phoenix roebelenii. Classification (NCBI taxonomy): domain Eukaryota; kingdom Viridiplantae; phylum Streptophyta; class Magnoliopsida; order Arecales; family Arecaceae; genus Phoenix; species Phoenix roebelenii. The sequence goes on from JAOXJJ010000481.1 coordinate 12,634,457, forward strand.
AATTAGAAAATAATTTGGCTGATCAGCTTACAAAAAATTTGTCTAGAACAGTAGTTCTAGAATCGTCGAGAGGGATGGGGCTTAGCCCATAAAGATAGATCACCACGGTGGGAACCCAACCTTAAAAGATTCAATGGGTAGAAACAAACTGGAGTGTGACTAAGAGGAGCACTGTTTTATGTTTTCCTCATCTCTATAGCGCTACTGCTCATAAAAACAAGCGGTAGGACAAGTTTGTTTGTATAACTCTTAATAAGTCTGAGATCCAAGAGATAGGAGCTTCCTTGCTAGCTTGCTTATTAGGACTCACCTATATGTGCAGTCGTGAGGCCACGATTATATAAAAAAGACGATTTCCTAAAAAGTACATGATAGATACATGCGCATGGCCATATTAGCGCAATCCGCTTAGAACCTAGATCGAGCTATATTATGTGTGCTGTTGATTCAATCTGAGCCATGGACTGAGGTTCAACGTTAAGACCACCTTGGTTCCACAGATGTAATCAATTGTCACTAAGTGAAGGTTCAAACCGAAAGGTACCTACACCTATTACATAATATAAGAAATTCGGCATTTTGTTTTGATTTTAAAATTATTTAAAAATTAATTTTTGTGGAAGATTGTGGGAAAAATTAATGGCATGCGGTTTATTGGAACGCGTGCGCATTTAAAATTGGAAACGCCCGTTGGACGTTTTCTTTCTTGGAAGAAACTGGCGCACGTTGCCAGAGCCTGCTGTAAACTTGGAATTAAAGGTCGGCTGACCACGTCCGCGGAAACAACTCCCTTTTAATTCTGCATTTGAATTCGGGCTGCGTGCATTTGAATTCAGCGAAACGCCACGTTTCGCTGGCAGAGGAATTACTGTGGACGCGTCCGCAACATGACCAAAATGCTCAGATCAAATACCCCTATAAAAATCCCCTATTTCATCCTATTTTGGATACGAAAAATTAGAGAAAAATATTGAAAAAATTTTGAAAAAAAGTTCTTCCTCCTTCTAGCCACTTGTGATTTTTATTCTTGCTCTTTTATATTTTATTTTATTCTTTTACTTTCGTTCTTCGCTGGATCTGCAAGTCCGTTCGGGTTCATTTTGACTTCTTCCGAGACGTACCAAACAAGAAGTTGTAGGGTCGTCGTATCTCAGAGGAGGATTGTCGGGAGACCCGTACGTGGGGGCAAATAGTTCTTTGGGACAGCATCTACACGCTTCGATCTGCCTTCAATCAGGCTACTTACCTTTATTTTTAATTTAATATTAGTAGATCTGTAGGATTTGAAATTGCATGATATAAATTTATTAAATGAATAGATTTATTTAGTGCTAGAATAGAATTATTTGGACGCCGAATGATATATATACATATATATTATTCCTTTTAAAAGTTTCTATTAATTGCATTTATAGATTTATTTGTTTATTTAGATGATATATTGCTAAGAGAAACATTGTAGACTCTCAAGCTCTGAACGAGGAGTAACAAATGGTGGCATCACTTTCTATCCCAGAATTTTTAAAACATCAGGACATGCATTCTTTTTCCAATTTGAACAAAATATTACCTAAATCAGACAACCAAAAGGATATTCATATACATCTTTGTTACCTATAAACGACTTGAGGGAAGAGATTCTTGGCATTTCCCATGACACTTGTACGGGATTCCAGCAGCAGAACCGCCAGAAAAAGAAACAGGATGAAAAATTAAAGCAGAGCAATCTCTACGAGCCTTCTTGACGTTACGGTTTGTCACAGACCACAATCGACAGGATACATTCCCCATGAAACAAAGCATTTCTTTCGAGGTCATCAAAGGCATGACATCAGTCCCATTCCCCAGGAAAGAGAAGTATGGACAAATCACCAACAAACATGATTTATTATGTAAAAGAACCAGCAAAAGCATCAAGAAATTCTTGCTGCGACGGCGTCTTCCTCGCTATCCCTGTTTTTTCACGCATAGCCATAGAATGAAGGGCCTGGGACAGTCCTAATACCATCAAGCCCGCAGCTTTTTGAGCCCTAACAGCAATTCTTCACTCATAGATTTCGACTAACTAACGATTGTTTTCTTGACGACCATTACAGCCACGCATTCTTTGAATGAAAGGAAAAAACCACACTTCACCTATGATCTCAGTGGGAAAGTTTCAGGGAAAAACTACCTAGTCTGATCGAATTCTCAGTCCTAGATGAGATTTCAACGGCAGCAAGAGGGGGGCAAAGGGAAAAAAGTGAGATGATCATAAGGAAGAAGAGTAGGAAGATGGAGATCTTACTGGCTTGGAAGTCTTCGAGGAAACCCATTCTGGTTTCTCGATTCGATTTCCGACTCTTCTTCCCGCCCTACCGTTGTTTCCTTTTGATAACCCCTTTTCTTCTTCTTGCTGTTGCCGAGGTTGTTACTGACGCTCTCTTCTCGGCCCTCGAGCGCAACCGCTCTGCGCTTTATATAGACAAGCAGAACTCGGCACGTGTGGGTGCACGTGTCCACCTGAGGAGGGGTTGGGTTTTTTTTTTAAAAAAAGTCAAAACCGCATTTCATTTCCAATAAATTAAGACTGAATACATCATGCCAAGTCAAGAGAAAGTAAGCAATGCAACAAGTGGGGAACACCTGGTAGACTAGTTCAGATGATGTCCCCAGGGTGACGAGCCATATATAAGGCGACCCAGTCTGCAGCTCTGTTCACCTTATGATACACATGACCAATCTGGACAGTTAACATCTCCTGAACCATTCTGCGAGTATCCCGAATCAAATGATGGCCATCACCATATCTATCCATTCCCCGTATTCGGTCAATCATCGGGGCAGAATCTCCCTCAATGCACAATTTGTTGACCCCCAACACATATCTCGCATACCGGATGCCCTTCCAGGTAGCTCGTAGCTCTGCCCCAACAACTGTTAATCCTGGTGTGCGCCGATCTCCAGTTGCAATCAATCTACCATGCTGGTCCCTAATAACAAAAGGGTTGGCCCTTTGGGCCTTGTAAAGTGTAACCTATCGAAGCCCGAACAAACCTTAAACACAAGTGGGTAGGGTTTGCTTTAAAGGCCACCGAGGTGGGCTTAAATGAGACCCCCGAGGTGATCATAGACCATTGATTCTTTTTTCAAAACAATCTGATTCTTAATAATCTAAAATTATTATATTTGATATATTCTTTTGGTAATGTATTTAGTATTCCATAGAAATATAAAAACACTGACTATATAATACCAAAACTACACCTAATATATTCCATAAATATATTTATTGATCATATAAAATAAATTATAATATATTTATAATAGATTAATTATTAATATATTCATAAAAATATATTTATTAATTATATAAAATTAGTAAACTTATATTAATTATTGTTGTAGATTAACATTTTTAATTATACTTATATTATAATATGTTTTTAATAATAATATTTATTTTGATTAGAAAATAAGGCGAATAGAAGTAATATATTAATAATTTTACAATATAAATAGAAAGTAAAATATATATTTCTATTATAATTTAGAATTATAATTGAATAATAATATATTATAATATAACATATATAATAAATATAAATATACAAGATGAATATAATATATAATATAATATTGATACAATAGATTAGATAAATTGATATACCATTTTTTTGTTGGACTAAGGGGTATTTTTGTCTCCAGATTTCAATACAAGATCACTACTCTAGAGTGATCTTGGATACTCGACCTCAAGAATAGATTTTCCATCACTAGTTGGATGGTAATTTGAGAAGTGGAAGTGATTTAGAATTATTACCATATAAGATTACCATGGTGCAATCAAATGTAGTAATTTAATCGCCTCGACTAACGTCATCCTTGGCCTTGGGATGATGACCCACTATAGAGGTTTTGGAACCTGGTATGAGAGGTGCTCTAAATTAACCCAATCCGATAGCACTCCTCTATATCATCATAGGTATTAATCATGAATGCTCTATTTATCATTAAAAAGTTATAAATATGAAGAAGATTTTAATAAAATTCTCTCAAAAAAAGTTTTTTTAAATTTTTTTCATGGATTATACCTGGAGTATATTCGAACCAAAAAGCAAAAACAAAAAAAACAAACAAACAAAAAGAGAGAACTTTTAGCATTAGCCTCTATCCTCTTGACTAGGTGAGGACTAATTGTGTTCTTGAGTAGTTCACACTGATGCATGTTAGAAAGTATTTAAAAGTATTTGCAAATAGTATAGATTTTTGTGAAAATAGAGCCTATCCTTGAAAAGCCAGAGGGTTTTTGAGATCAAACTCAATTACAAAGAGATGCTTTAGATTTTATCATGTTCTATAGGCGAAGCTGACACTAATGTTCTAGAGATACGATGCAATGTATTTTTTATTGCTCAAATGGCCTGCAAGTGAAATATTTGTTATAATCTTTCCCTGTCTGTGCCATCTTTTCGCATGCACGAAGTCCAAGCTTGATGATTATTCATTATTTTGCATTAAGATAGTAGCTTTATGTTGAAGATCGCAGGATTTCCTTTGAAAAGGATAAAGAGATTATATGCTCTTTTTGCAACAAACCAAATAGAGTTAACAGTTATTTCTAGTCTGATCGAATGTTCGCAATAGTAGATTATCGAGATACTCCATTAATGCAGAGCCAGTCTACATGCTAAATAGAGGGGCATTTTACTTTAATTTTTTTTTAAAAAAATACAAAAGGAGAGAGACCCGTCCATACTATAATTACTCAAATTTTAATTTTCGAAAAGCACGATCCAAGAATCGAACCTGAATCTTTATTACTAAACAAAGATGTGAAACTATTGAGACAAGTTCCAATTTATTAACGAAGCTAATTAGCAGCTTTGGTGATAAACTATATAACCAAGTTCACATCAGGCATAACATGTTATTGTCTATGTAGCGTACTAATAACAAGTAGGAGCGATCATAAAAAAAACGTTTTTGTAGTAGGTATTTTATGGTGTACTAGTATGCGGCACCACATTATGGTCCCACTTCTTACTAAGGCATGTGCGCTGATTATCGCAAAGAATTTGCATTTTTAATGAAATAATTAAATGATTGAAAATATCTACATGGAGATATAGGGCAATAGCATCACATACATGAAGTCGGAGTCATCACCTTTCTTGACACTTACCTTGTTGTCATATGGAAAAAGGAATTGGATATATTTCTTGCCACCCACAGAGGAGCATTTTGGTTTCTTAACTCCAATTCTGAATAATCTCGGTGGGAGAACCTCATAGGCTCTCTTAGACGAGTTAGGGACAACTAGGTCCATAAGATATTCCTTTATGACATGCATCATCCATTAGAGGCAGTTGAGGAGATTAGGATGGTTATTATCTCCTATTTGAATTATGATAAAATAAGACAGGAACTCATCCCATATTGTGACCACAATCTACATCTTATCATCACATCAGAGGCCTTCATCTTAAATGCAAAATCTAGATTAAAATCCTCTAAAAAAAATTAAAAAAAAATGCAGTGTTAGTGTGGGCCACATCTAAATATGATATAATCGGATCAAATCAAACACTTTTTCGTATATAGGATTATTACAACTCAAATAATGATTTCATATACTGGTAGATCAACTAGAATAGCATTAAAATACATGGAGAGGAGCAATATGAGGTTATTAGAGTATCTTAGGACATTCTAACCTTTTAGATTTTAGAGGCTACAGCTGGGGTTTCCATGGAACCAAATAAGATGATGGTCCAATTTCAAAATTACATATTCCAGTCACTTGAGGTGGAAAAAAAGCCCCCAATAGATAGCTTCTAGCCTTCTACACCATCATAGGAGGATGCAGTTCCCCAAGTAGACTTCGAATTTGAATATCAAATAAAAGAGCTATTTTTTGAGACATATGCAGGATTTAAATCCATCAAATATATGAAAAAACAAGTCGAGCAACTCTATCAACTAAACTAGCTAGCGTCGATCAAATGAGGAAAAAAAAAAAGGGTCGAGAGCAAAACTTTTAACGCAGCCTAGTTCTGATATCTTCGGGTGCCCCATAAAAAAAATACGTGGAATAAACTAAAAATGGAAAAGTCACGAGCGCACCACGCAAGGACTTTGATGGATACTTTTGACCTTCTTACGAGAAACTTTGCATTAAATGTGAAGCGATAGCGATCAGGATCAGCCCGGTTACGTTTTTTTCAAAGAAGTACAGAAAGGCGAAGAGGAACATCCGGGCCCACCTGTCGGCTGGCCGGCCGGACACGCTAAGCAAGCACAAATCACCTAGCAATCACATCGCTGACCGTTAATTTGTGGCACCCCCTTAGCTCGGGCGGAATCGCCGCCGTCCGTCTGACTACCATCTCCACGAACTCGTCCAACGCCCTGAGCGACGCCCCCTTGGCCTCTCTGGACTCCGACACCGCCGCCTCCATCTCCGCCGCGACCGCCCTCGCCTTCCGGAGTACCTCCCTTCCCCTATCTCCTTCCTCCATCACTTCCGCTACCGCCGCCGCCGCCTCCGCTGCGCTCCCCACCACCACGCACACCCCGAGCTCCTCCGCCATCAGCTTCGCGTTGCACGGCTGCTCCCCGACAAGTGGCCACCCCACCACCGGCACCCCGTGCCGCAGGCTCTCCAGCGACGAGTTCCAGCCGCAGTGGCTCACGAACGCCCCCGTCGCCGCGTGCCCCAGGATCTCTACTTGCGGGACCCACCCCCTCACCACCAGCCCCACCCCCTCCCCGGTGAAACTCTCCGGCGCCTGGTCCGCTGCCGGCGCCGCCCAGAGGAACGGCCGTCGCTGCCCCTCCAGCGCCGCCACCAGAGCCGCCGCCTCCGCGGCCGGCAGCCGGTTCTGCGACCCGAACGACACGTACACCACCGATCCCGGCTGGTGTCGGTCCAGCCACGCCAGGCAACCGGCCGCCGCACCGGCGGCACCTCCGTCCTTGATGCCGCGGCCGGAGGGAGGCTTGGGGATGGCGGCGAAGAGGGGGCCCACAGCGAAGACGGGGAGGCCGGTGCATTTGGCCCACGCTTGGAGGAAGGGCTTCTCGAGAGCGTCAGCGGTGTTCCAGAGGGTGGCGTCGGAGCGGCGGCAGCGGTCGGCCTGCTCGCGAACGAAGACGGAGTTGGGGTGGTCGGGGGAGGTGGCGGAAATCATGTTGCGCGAGAGCTGGGAGCGGCGGACGGTGACGCCGGGGAGACCCGGGACGGCGAACTCGTCGGCGTCGGAGAGAGCGTGGGGGACGTGGCTCCAAAAATGGTTATAGATGGACATGGCGAAGGGGCCGGAGGTGTGGAGGACGGCGTGGAAGACGCCGAGGGAGCGGGCGATGGGGACGGTCCAGCCGAAAAACATGTCGGCGATGAGGCAGAGGAGAGGTGGTTCATCGGATGCGGTGGAGATGTCGGAGAGGAGGCGGCGGAAAGAGGGCTCGAGGGATAGGGTGGCGCGGTGGAAGGGGCCGATGAGGTGGGCGGGGAGGGCGAAGGAGGTGTCGGCGTCGGAGGGGAGGCCGTGGGCCGCGGGGTCGAAGGGGAGGTCGGCGAGGCGATTGGAGGCGAAGAGGCGGCGGAGGTGGGGGAGGTTGCCGGTGGTGGTGACGATGGTGAGGGTGAGTTCGGGGTAGCGGGCGGCGAGGAGGCGGGTGAGGTCGAGGCACGGGTTCATGTGGCCCTGGGCCAAGAACGGGAACACAACGATATTTCCTTGCATCCTTTCGTTTGAGACGGAAAGGGGCCAAAGTTCGCCGGAGAAAAAGTGGCTCGAAATAAAAGTTCCAGCATAACGTTCCAACGATTATGTATATGATCCCGGATCCCCACGGCATGGAGTTTGGAGCGTTTTGGGATCTGTGCAGTAGATCATCAATGGCCAGAGCCTCATTGAGAGGGAGTCCACCTAAGCGTCGGTCATACTCTGCCCATCACCTATCAACCATCTGTCACATACCTACAAATCTCTCATCAAAGATACCAACATCCGCAGCTACTCTAAGGTGAAAGATACAACCCTATCTCATCGGATTGTCCATGTGTTTGGCATCTCAGTGTGATGATGCCCTTCATTTTCCAGATGAGCAAAAACAATTCATTTTGTATACGAAGCTAAAGGAGGTTATTGGAATTGAATTACTTGCTTTTGATAGTCTTGCTGAGTTTCTCAAACATTTAATTTTGTTGGCCAAAAGAAACAAAAAGAAAGAATCACTCTGGCGAAGACATTCCTCGACTACTGAACAAGAACTCAGTTCTTCACTCTGATTACTTTCGCCGGGTGGAAGTTCAATAATACAACTAGTGAGGCTTATCAGAATTATTCCTAAGTCCTACGGAGGGCAGTATAAATATATGAGTATACATAAGCATAAATAATGTAGAGTTGAATATCAATTTAATCTTTTCGTGGAACTGAAAAAGTTGTACTCTTTGCGGAAAGTCCAAGGGAAATATAGCAGCAAATTAATAACCCAGTCCAAAATTATTGTGTTGTGTCAGCGTGATTTCACTGGAAGTCAGTTTAGCTCATAGCAGGATTTTGGCAGCGAACCGATAAATTTAAGGCTTCAGATTATATTAACGAGATGCTTAGGGCATAAGCCATTATGAGAGCAACAGCTCCAAGAATTTTTATATCAGGCTTTCGTTGGGTAGGCATATAAATATAAGTCCATCCCCTTCATAGAGTCAAAGAAGCCTCAGTGTAATTTAAGGCTGAAAAGTGAAATCAAATTAGGTACGGATCAAATACTAATATATTTATATTTATATTTATTTTATTTAATAAATATAAATATAAATACAATATTTTTTTTCTTTCTCTCCTTCCCGTTTATATGTAAATGTCCAAGAACAAGGAACATTGATAGGCAACATGGATTTATTGGACCCATTTATCGGGCATATTCCAAAATATGACACATAAATTATTATATTCTTATCATATTTAAATTAATATCTTACTTTCTACAAGCGTAGCTGATAAGAAGGTACAATTCGAGATAGATGAAAGGGTATCCCTGGTTAAAAAAAATATCAGATGGAATCAAAAGAGTATTTCCTTATTCCAAAACTATCATTTCCACTGGCAACTGGAATATTAAAAAAAAAAAAATAGTAAAGAAAACTAACGGCATTGAGAGACAAAACACGTCTGTTGAGAAGAAGTATCGATATTTTTATTTATTTTTTAAATTTTGTCCAATGAGTCGGTATGTGGATAAGAGATGGAAGAAGATTTTGTTTTAAATAGCATCTAACTGGTTTTGGGATATCTAAGAGAAACTGTAGACGAGAAAAGAACTTCTTAACCATATTATTTTCTCAGCTATTTGTGAAGAGAGGAACCAAATATACCTTGAACACATAAATTAATAGGCAGAATTTAAAGTAGCACATACCTCTCTTATTTAATTATGCATGTTATAAGAAGAAATGGTATCCAAGGTCCAAAACCAATAAAGGGATATTTAATCGAAGACCTATACTTCAAAAATGCTTAAAAACCAAATATCGGATAGTTTGGTGATTTTTAATCTATACATTATATGAGCATAAAAAATGATAGTTTTCATTATACTGGTGTGCTAAGATAAATAAAGCATTTAAATTGAACTATTGATCATGATTTATACATATTAAAAATATATAAATTGAATATCAGTTGATTTTATTGCTTAGATCATAGAAATAATGGTGTCATATTTTTTTAATCATTCAATTTTACACCTATTTGATACACAGATTAAGAACTATCAAAATGTTTGATTTTTTGTTTTTTTTTAAAAATTAATGATATATATCATGATCAATCGTACGAATATTTATTTGGATGTCTCATTATTAATTTAGAACTTGAGTAGAATAGATTCTCTCATCCGAAATGTAGCAAAGCCCAACCTATACACACCTACACATGCACATATGTATAAAATACAAATAAGCAAAGATGCACGTGATCACGAAAGATTTTATATTTTTGTTTAATTTAACTAACTAATTAATAATAATAATTTTTAATGTACTATGTCTCCATATTTTCTCACATATTGGTTTAGAAATTAGTATAAGTAGGTATTTTCCTACGTACCATCTCTCTATACTCATCTTATCCTTAAAACTAGAGCAATTTTAGAATCCTTTCCTTTTTTTTTTTGGGTAAAAGAATCCTTTCCTCCAGAAGTCTGGAACGCTTTGGACCTTGCAAGAAAGGATTCTAATTATTCTATTAAAAATTTTAAATATTTCTATAGTAACTTCAATTGAATTTTTAAAAGGTCTAATATATGCTATGCTTCCATACAAGAAGGAATTCTAATATCCTTAGAGTTTGAGAGGAAAAAAACATCTAATTCAGCAAGAAGGAAAAATCAAAAAATACAAAATCCATTTTTATACATGCTCTAAAATTTCTGAAGGAGGAACTAAAAAATTTTAAAGCCAAAGACAAAAGTGAAACATGATCTATTAAAAATTATTATTGCTTAATTATTATCATGCAACTTAAATAAAAAATAATTATCATGTGACTTTAATTAAATTATTTCAAATCAAAAATCTTTATGGATCAATTCCATAATACATGGAAACAAAAAGAATTTCACAGACAGTTGCCTTAAGTGTTGCAGGGTTCTAGTTTATGAGGCTGCAACAAAAACTTGAATCCGTTCTACGAACTGTTCAGATGATAATTAAATTATTATCAGAGTTCTTCACTAACAGCAATGACGTTCTACGAACTGTTCAGATGCCTGGTCTTTCACAATGGGGGAACGGTGGTAAAGATGATAATGAATGCCGCCAGTTCATCACAAAACCCATGACTTGATCCATAAGTTAAATCCTAATCTACACTCTCTTGTGAATTTGGCCAAACTCAATTTTTCTTTTAGTAATCCATTCCTCCCATGCCACCACCCATGGCTGGGACATCCTTCTCTTCTTTTGGGAATTCTACAACAACAGCCTCAGTTGTAGTCATCAATGAGGAAACACTGCAGCACAATAAAACAAACCGTCAATACAAGAGCAACAAAAATGGGGATTGGTAACTGGAAAACTCAACATGAGGGTGGATAAATATCAGTAACTTGGTCTCGGGCACCTAGTGTGGATTAAGAATTTGAAATGACACTTACCAAAGTAGGGGAGAAGATGAAGTGAAGAAAATGAATTGAAAGCCAATGGAATATGACATCTTAACACATATTACTAGCATAACCGGTGCAGCCATTTCAAAAAATAAAAGTAATTCCATAAAATTACTTGAGTGCATAACAATTATAGTCAACCCATGGCACAAAACAAAACATGCTGAAGGTTTTTGTATATTGTATTGTTACCCTTTAACTATAAATTCAAGTCGCATGTCTTAAACTGTGAGAACTACACATTCAAGGCAGATATTCTCGTGCTTTCACAATCTATAGCTAATAGTAGACAACGAGAAAGTAAACAGGTTTTTTTGCAGTAGTATAAAGGAGTGGATGCTGCAATTGTACCAACAGGCCTATCATGAAAACAGTTCCAGTGCATTTTTCCATGCTTCCTAGAAAGGTAACTCGTATCCATTAAAGAATGCATGCTCTAACTATACCTACAGGCCTTCCAGTGCATTTATCCAAGTTTCCTCGGAAGGTAACTTTATCCATTTTGGACATCATGAATTTGGACAAAAACTGTAAGATGTTGATATTTGGAGATTGAAGACGAGCAACCTATTTTTTCCAAGTCCCTGTATATGTTTCACTGATGGGCTAACAAAGCATTGTTTAAAGGATAGTCAACGAGACCATTGGGACCACATGTATCCAAGCCTCTTATGGAGGACATGCTAGAAGATTCAGTGGCATCTTGCCTCCTTTCCAATGGAGGACATGCTAGAAGATTCAGTGGCATCTTGCCTCCTTTCCATTCAAAAGAGAGAGAAAAAAAAAGGAGACAGGGTAGAAGATTCTAAAACTAAAGACTGACTGGTGCTGGCAAAGTTTCTAACACCTCACACGGAGATGTAGAACCTTGAATCTTAACCAGAAAAGCCTACAGAGGCACAGATACTTTGAATGGCAAAATGCACAGGTAGCCAGGTAAAAAGCTTCAGGAAGATGAGTGTTTCAATGTAAAGACTTGGGAATATTTAAAACAGTAATTGCAGCAGTTTTGCTTTTAGAGACAGCAAAATGCAGTGTCACCTTTTAACAGTTTTTAATGCTCTTTAAATTGGTATTTTATTATATGAAATTTACTTGTATAATTTGTTGCTTCTCCCAACAAGAACATCTATACTACATCTTTACTGGATTATATATATAATAACTTTCCACTTTTTCCAATTTTACTATATCAGTGCGGTATAATTGCATTTCTTGATTCCAATTTTACTATGTCTTAATGTATTCTTACATTTGTTAACAGGCTTTTTGACCCTTTTTAAAATGGGTCTCTTATTGTACAAACTTCTTGTATATAAATCCTTTTCGAATGCTTCCAAGAGAAAGGTTAAACTATACCATTAAGGACATATTTGAATAATCCTATTCTATCCAACAGGATCGCAGGACCATATGCCAGGGTAGGCTTATATTTATAAATTCCTAGGAATAACTTTGCAGGGGGCCAGCCCAAATCCCATATGGAGTAAAAAAAAAAAGGAGGACCTCAGCAGATCTTTTTTTCCCCTCCTTGCAGGAATGAGCTAGGAAAGATCCGGTTAACATGGGCTGGGCGAGGACTTAAATTCTATAATAGTAGAAATCTTGTTTCCAATCCTGAAGATACAGTAGGATTATCCAAACAGATCCTAAAGCTGTGGGATCCAGTGGGATAGCCCGATAATGGAACTCGAGGTCCAGGGAGAGGTATTAGGAGAGTGCAGGAATCACATGGCACACTCCATGCATTAGTTTTAAAAAAAGGACCTCAAGAACTCTTTTCTTAATTTGGCACTCTTACCTTCCTCAACCTCCCTCCACCCACATTCCAATCCTAACCATATAATTCATTATCAATATTTTCCGATGTCACTACTGTACAGGTGCATCTCTGTTTAGTTTAAATTCACCAAATCAATGTGCTAGCTGGGACACTAAAACAGAGATTAAATATCATTAGTTACCTTGCAGAATCCACCAATGCAGTTCTAATCACTTTCAGAGGGTCAATGATACCTGCTTTAACCATGTCCACATATTCACCTGGATAAAAATCCAATGATGAAACAAGTATTCGCGTCATTGATAAAAAAAATGAAAGCTAGCTAATTTCTTTATATAAAGAAATAACAAGTAGCAAAGAAAAGTCAACCTTTGGCTGCATCATAACCAAGGTCAGGATTATCCTGCTCTAAAAGCTTGCCGATTACCACAGCACCTTCAACTCCTGCATTTGAAGCAATGGTGTGCACCGGGGTCTGCAATTTGAGAAGACAAGCTCAATTTAATAGTTCCTCTCAAATTGCATAGGGAATAGAATCTTGCAGAGGTTCCTTTGGATATGACAAATAAAATGAAAAAGAATCTTGCATAGGGAATTGATGAACAAATAGTCACTGAACCTTCAAAGCATTCTGGATTATTTGAACTCCAATTTTCTGATCAAAGTTAGCTGTCTGCAGCTTCTCCAACTCATTTGATGCATAGAGAAGAGCAACACCACCACCTACAAAGAACAGAATGATGTTTCTTCTTCGAAAAAACAAGGCCACAAACATAACACATTATCTAACAGTAAGCTACCTGGCACGATACCCTCTTCCACTGCAGCCTTGGTTGCATTCAAAGCATCAGTTACTCTATCCTTTTTCTCACCAACTTCAGCTTCACTGGCCCCTCCAATCTGGAGAATAGACCAAATGTCAAATGAATACCATCAGAGTAATTGCAATGTCAAACAGTCAATATGAATGGAAGATGCCAGATAACTACCTCGGGAGAAACATGAAATATACAATTCTAATGATGCTATGAGAAATTTCCTAGAGTATAAACAATGTCGTAGCATTGCTGTGGTCTTGCTCTCCTTTATGTTGATAAAAATTAGTTCTGCTAAAAAGCTTCAAAGCACAAAATATAACTTACTAAAACCAAAAAAACAAAATTACTAATAACTTATTTTGAAATTGCAAAATATTGTTAAAGAACAGTGGTAGTATAATCTTACAGATTTTTGAGACCATGTGTATACTCAATGCCATACCCTGCAGCTCATGCTTCTTAGATAATTTTGCTGGCATGTTCATCCTGTGACTAGTATTTATTGATTATTTGATACTTATAAAGACTTGAAATGTCTTTGTTCATGGTAAGGGGAATTTGAGTTTATAATTTCGTTCTGAAACCCTCTTACCATTAATTTAGTATATTCCAATATTTATTTCATCATAACATGCCCACTAAAATTGCTTTTCTCCTTGTGCAGATCTAAACAAGCCAAGCTGCTTTTAATTTTAAAACAAAGTTCAGCACCGGATAGTGGCATGCAACACCAGCACCATACCCTATTTCTATGTTTTGTAACAAAGTTTACAATTTCGTGTCTGAAATTATATTTTTATCTGCAAAAGCACCACTTTACAATAAGAATTTGATGCTATAGAAGAGGGAAAGAAATACCTTCAGGACAGCAACACCTCCAGAAAGCTTCGCCAATCGTTCCTGTAGCTTCTCTTTATCATAGTCAGAAGTGGATGCTTCAATTGCAGATCTCAGCTGTTACAGCAAATGAACACCGAAGCATTTGATTTTAACATACTGTTCGATCAGTAATGACAGTTGAGCACCGAATGGTGTGAAATCATGAATAACACAGACCTGCTCGCATCTCTCTTCAATGGCCTTCTTGTCTCCAGCCCCATCAAGAATGACAGTGTCATCTTTAGATATTGTCACCTGCAAATATTGCAAAGTATGTGGTAAGAACGGCCCAAATATTTCAGCTTATGCCAAGCATTCTCAAAATAAACCCTTTCACTGCCAGTATGCACATTGAAAAACAGAATTGTAGCCTCGTTTATATTTACATAAATGTGAATATCAAAGACATATGCATGACTAAGAACAAATGGCAGATCTAACTCCGTTCTAAAAGAAAAAGGCCAGCAGGAAATACAAAAATACATGAAAATCAATGAAAAGGCACTTGAGGTCCCAAATGGACTTCAATAGATGTAAGACTGTGGTCCCAAGACCTGCAAAAATAACTGATATTGCACCCACAAATGCTTACCTTCTTGCATGCACCAAGCATGTCAAATTCTACTTTCTCAAGGTTCATACCCAGTTCTTCGGTAATGACCTACAATATGCGAGAAAGCAGAGGTCAACAGAAGACCATAAAAAAAATATCCATTTGCAAAGTTCAAAAGCTCAAAGGATAAACTTACATCA
Source organism: Phoenix roebelenii (assembly GCA_025769935.1). NCBI lineage: Eukaryota > Viridiplantae > Streptophyta > Magnoliopsida > Arecales > Arecaceae > Phoenix > Phoenix roebelenii. Next base: position 12,649,850 of record JAOXJJ010000481.1, read on the forward strand.
CCCCCGGTGAGGATAGCAAGGTCATTCAAGCTAGCTTTCCTGTTCTCCCCAAAACCAGGAGCCTTAATGGCACAGACCTGCATATAGTACATCATTTAGCCAAGCAGATTACTTAATAATGCTAACACGTATGGATAAAGCTCTTTAAAGGGGAGCAAGCAGAAACCTTAATGCCTGCGCGAAGCTTATTAAGGATGAGAGTAGCCAAGGCATCACTTTCTACATCCTCAGCAACAATTAGTAGAGGTCTTTGTTTCTGAACACACAAAAATCCAGTTACAATGATTTGCATACCCCTCTACTTAAAGTCGAGGTGAAGTCAAAAGGAGTGGAGGGGGTGAAGGCATAAGGTGAAATCAATGGAGCAGAGGGTTGAAGGCATACTTTCAAGGCCAACTCTAACACTTTCACCACCGCATTAATGCTTGAAATTTTCTTCTCATGTATCAGAACAAGAGGATCTTCCAATTCCTACAAAAAGTAGGTGGTTAAGCATCACAGATCCTCAGTCTTAAAAACTGAGAATTAAGAGATGAGTAGTTCTATAAATAAGAAGGCAGATTCTTACACATTTTTGGTTCTTTTGGTTAGTAATAAAATAGGGAGATATGTAGCCCCTGTCAAGTTTCATTCCTTCTACGACTTCCAATTCATTGTACAGAGTGTTTCCATCCTGAAAGAGGTTCAAGAAAACAAATAACAGCATTATAGGCAGACACTTAACAGTCAACATGCAATCAGAATAGCAACAAAATGACAGAGTTCAACAGCAACAAATGGTCACAAAAAGAAAAAATAGTATACTGAACAGGCCCAGTAAAAGTCACATGGTGATTTTATTGAAAAAAGAAAAGAATGAAAGTTGAAGACTAGTAAAACCTGAATATACATGCATTGCTATTGATATCATCTAACTTTTTCACCCATCCCATAAACTTGTTAAATCTCTTCTTGGATACATCATCCTTGAATTTGATATTGTATTTAAAAGCAAAATGAACAAAAGGTTGGTAATTTAAACAGAATCAAATAAATCAAGGAGAAGAGAGAGAAAGGGAAGGCAGAAAAGTTTTAGGAAAAAAATGTTAGTCCGGTTAGCTGAAATTTAATAAGCCCACAGACACAGATAACAGAAATAAGAAGAAATTCCTAACTGCATCACCTTAAAATATGAAGATTTTCCTCTCCATCACAAATACTTGTGGCTCACTTACATCCCCTCTTTCCCATGGAACTCTAATCTTTTCACCCATTAGTCTCCTCCCATTGTTGGCCTTTCCACTTGCATATTCACACCAATTAGTTGCCAAATGCCCAACAGCTAAAGACACTTTGAGTGCAGTTCTAGTGTAGAGCTTCAGCAAGGCAAGTCGCATTTTTGTTCAAGTCATGATCTCTTCAAATTACTCTTTTTAGTTCCTTTCTAATAGTATTCTTAAAATAATTCAGATTTTAAAGATGTCAATGTTAGGATGCAGGCACTGTTTATTTGCATTCGTTTAATGATCAAAAGGATTCCCACTTACCTTATATTTTCTAGTAACATTTAACTGATGAGGAATATCATTTACCTTTTTATCATTTTTCATTAACTCCTATTTAACTTGGGAGGAAGATGACAATGCCTAAGAACTTGGCACCCAGCAGATAGAAATCCTGGCTCTGCCACTGGATGCAGAGAGGTTGTTCCATTCACTCAAACTGACATGACATATGAACTGATTATGCCCCTAAAATGTGTCAGTGCATTTGTGCTCAATACAAAATTTCAGCAATTTCATATACTAGTTGTATACACAGCATCCCTCACTAGAAAAACAATGCAGCTATCCAGATTGATAAACATGCATTCACATATTCACACAGTAATGAAAACAATGAAATTTTGCCAAAAGTGGACCAAAAAAAAAAAACAGAAGAATCCTAAGTAAACATACCGCGATGGTGATTACTCCCTCTTTACCAACTTTCTCCATAGCCTTGGCAATTAGTTCGCCTATCTCTCTTTCTCCATTCGCTGATATGGTACCAACCTTAAAGGGAAAATATCAAATTAGATAAGAAACCATCATTTTTCATTTACATCCAACACTTTCATTATGAAGAAGTTAAAACTAAAAAATAAGACCATGGGGCATGATAAAAGGTACAGTCAAGTAAAAATGATGTTCTAAATCCTTTACCTGTGCTATCTCTTCTGAAGTGCTGATCATTCTAGCCCTGCTCTTTAAGCTGGTCACTACAGCATCAACAGCCATTGTGATGCCACGCCTTAGATCCATTGCATTCATGCCAGCTGCCACCGACTTGCACCCTTCAGTGAATATCGCTCTCGTAAGGACAGTAGCACACGTTGTACCTGGTAATGATCAACATTTTAAACATGTAACCAACCATCACATGTACACAAATTAGAACCAAGAACAATGGCAGTTTTGGCAGTTTTGAAGTGATGTTCAGTACATAACAGCTAGTTTCTTTTTTGGTAGAAATTATAACCAGAACTGATTTGACCATATTTTGGGTTCAATGCATCCTGGTTGACCAAGCTTTGTTGGACTCTTGATTCTACTTGAATAAAGAACAAGTATAATCATCAAAAATGTACATGACAATGTACATAATTGCACAATAATAATTTGCTTCTAAGTCAGGTTTACTTTAATATAATATTAATTATCATTAAAACTTGAAAAGCTTTGAGCAAATCAGATGGATTTCTTGACAAGTTTAATATCAATTCCACTTGCTGAATTTGATACAGGCAGTTAACACAAGATACTAGACTTTTACATGTGACACACATTAAAGCACAGAAGCGCCCGCAGTAAGGAAAAAACAGGAAGCACAATCTGAGTAGAAAGGAGCTGAATTTTGAGAGAGTGCTTGAGTACCAAGGACTCGAAAGCTTGGTTGTTCAGATTTTTTTTTAAAAGGAGGGCGGACTTGAACAGATTGTTGAGCCCAACTGAGGCAAAACTTGAGTGTTGGGAAAGCACCCCATAGCTTGCATTATAATAATAGAAGATTTAACTGTGCTTGATCGGGAAAAAAGAAGTAATAGAAGGCTTTTAACTCACTTATCCCACCTCTTTTCAGCCAAACACTCATCTGAGCATATGGATTAAACTACTCTTAGAAGGGCAGTGTGGTTTTTCAAAAAACTAGTACACCATAAACGTTTTCCTAATCCATTTACCCTATGTAACCCAGGAATAACTTACTCCAAAGAATAATGAATATTTAAGCTCTTTTCTCTTCTCTAACCTACTTGATTTACACCAAATAATCTGGATTTTCTATTCTACAAACGAATACAACCTTATGTGTTAATCCATGCAAACATACAATACATGTGTATGGATATGTGTACACTTGTATGATATGTACATTCATATATGTGTACACAAATCTATGCATATATTGACAGAAATATCAATACTATAGTAAAAAATCAAAGTTCTAAACCAGGGAATATGCTTCTCGATTCTGCCTGTCATTTTTTTAGTGAAGATGCCCTCACACATTTTCTACAATAATGTATAATTTATCCCCCCTTATTAATTCCGGCTATCAAAAAATATGGAAAGATTTTGGAGTTCATTTGAAAACCGCACCTAATAACAATATAGAATATTTCTTCTAATCATATCTACAAAAATTCCTTTTTAAACCAATCTAAAAATGACTTGATAAAAATATAAAAGATTTTGGACTTCTTTATAAAATCCAATTTGATAAAATTATGGAAATATTTTTTCAGACAAAATCATATTTGTTCATAATTATCTTTATACATTTTATTTTTATTTAGATAATTTTTTATAGTTTGCAAAATAACATATCTTAAAATTTTGCTTTCATTTTTGTCCCTCAAACATGCATTTTATATTTTTGGTTGCTAGCATATGTGCGTGTCTATATATTCTTCACATATCCTTTCTAGGATACAATTGTATTACTACTTTCAAAAACAGCTAATATATTTCCTAGGCAAGTAGCTCAAAATACAAAATGCACTATGAATTCAAAAACATATGAGAATAAATGATGGCATTGGCATCATGTGATACTTGCACATGTAAACTTACCATCACCAGCAACATCATTAGTTGCATTAGCAACCTGCTTCACAAGGCTTGCACCCACATTCTTCACTTTGTCCTTAAATTCAATGCTCTTTGCAACAGTCACCCCGTCTTTTGTGACTTTTGGTGCGCCAAAGCTTTGCTCCAAAACAACATGACGACCCTTCATGCCAAAACATAACAAAACATCAATTTGACATCCATTTTTTAAATTCAATCATGAGTTAAGAAAGGTCAATTTACACTGGAAAATCATAAAGTAAAATCATAAAAATGTGAAAATAAGATGGGAATTTAAATCACTTCTACCAATATATTTTTCCAATGGCTACAGCCTTACGCAGCTCAGTCACATTAAGCATAGGTAATATAGGTCAATAGAAATAGTAGATCATGTTTCACCATCTTCACAATGGAGCAGCAGTAGTGACAAGTAATTCAGATAATATGGAACAGTTCTTACAAAATCTGAGAGATTAACTGTCCCTAATTCTAAGAATCATATTTCTTATTGCAGAATATATACAGACAAACAAGGATTCAAGTCACAATACTGGTACCATATCAATGGCCAGCTCATACCATACAATCCTCGATACAAAAAAATGTATATGGAAGGTGTAGGATTGATACACCTCAACACAGGGCCATGCTGACACAATGCAACACAGTTTTCCAATGTGTGCCAGCACCTACTGCACTGGCCAGTGATGGGCTCGTACAACATGAGATTTTATCCCTTCCATACAACAAAACTGGATAAGTATGGCAAAACAAAAATAAAGGACGTAATACAACAGCATTATCATATTACAAAATGATTGCACCAGGCCATAAGAGCATAAATATATCAAGACCCCAGAAATATCCTTAAAAGGAAAAAAGTCCAGAAACTGCAGTAACGTACAACAAAATGAGTAACCATGCAAGCTCATCAAGTCGACAGCTTATTTGTTATGCAATGACAATCCAGTACTCAATAAATTACAACAAAAACCTCAAACTAACCACTCATTGCTAAACACGTTAATGAGATAGTACTGATAAATACCCTATGAACAAATTCAATTTTTCCGCATTTCTGTTTTCCCTCACATGTTAAAATTTGGATCAATTATCTCGTAACTCTCATTTGGTTTCACGTAGTAGCATTTGTTGAATCTAACAACAGCTGCAAAATTTGAAACTTTCTTTACCAGATAGGATGCAATATAGATGATTTCATCCATAAACCAGAAGGCTATGGATTCTCAGTTAAAACATATGAGCATGCAGTTTTGAAATGCCCTCGTCATTCAGGGGAAAGGTGACAGAGAATGCAAAGTCACACGAGCTTCCATTGACAAATTGTTTGAACAAATTCAGGAATAAATACAACAGTGTTTTCATATGGGTGGTGATATGAATGCCACTGTGTTATAACAATGCAGGAGTGAAAAGAAAGGAAAGTCCATACCTTAGGTCCCATAGTCACCTTCACGGCATCAGCAAGCTCTTCCACACCCTTAAGCATCAAAGCACGAGCTTCAACTCCAAATTTGATGTCCTTGGCTGCATAGTTTCTGCTCCAACCAAGTCTACTTCCAATCTGTAGCAAAATATGGAAGCCAGTTATCACATCAAACCAAAACTACATAATCCTAATGTTTTCCAAGATTTGATATCAGCACCAAAACACATGAATTAAAAAACAATGTTCCCCTTGTTCTACAATACTGCCACGATTGGGTGAACATCAAAATGCCTCCTAAGATGAACAGGCTTCTAGATGAAACTACATTTCCATTTAACGAAGTCTCCTAATCACAAAACCCTGACGGTGAAAAAGATCATAAAATCAAATTGGAGAAAGAAGATTCCTAAAAAATACCTGAATGTCCATGTAATCAACAATATTTACGTTGACATGCTGATTACGAAGATAAGCATAAAAAACAACTCAAGACGTCATTAAAAAACAGATTTTTTCTCCATGAAAATAAAATCTCATCTCAGAGATCCCAAATAACAAAATATTGAGAAGAAACGAGTTAACACACCCAGACAGGAGATAGGTCTTCCAACAGCCTGCATGTTTCTACAAGATTGAAAAGATTCATTTTCCAACAACATCATCAATCTCCCAAACTAATAAACATCGACTACACACGGTAAAACAAGCAGATTTTGAAGTATTATTAAAAACCCATCTCGTCAAACATATCCAAAGAGCAAATTTCCAATCCTCACCTGTCGGCTGCTGCTCCCGGCAATCCTACAAAAGACCAAACGAAGAAAAACCATTAGAAACAAGCAAAACCGACATACCAAACGGCCCGAAGAGGCAACAAACTCGAGAAAAGAAGTGGGCTTGATGCTAAAAACCGTAAACCCTGATCAGTTAACACCACTGGAGAAGAAAAAGAAAGATCAAAACTCTCCCGTTTCCACTATCTACTCACCGAGCCTTGGAGGCGAGGCTGGCCGCAGCGCGGTACATGATGGAGAGAAGTGGATTAAGCGTTGGAGATGGCGGGAGAAGAGGAGAAAGCTCAGGGTTAGGGTTCCGACGCGCGGAAGTCGGATGGGAATGGAGCGGAGGGGAGGGTGGGGGTTTTGGAGAGAAGACAACGAGTCTCTAGAAGTCTCCAGGGTTTAGGGTTTTCCAGATCAGAGGAGCCGGATCAGCGAGCGGTCCGAGTGCGCCGCTTACGAGGACCGTTCGTCTTGACCAGAAAAAGAACCCCTCCTTGGAAAGCGGAAACCAGAAATGAGGAAGAAGGTGTTGGCCCGCAACGAACCTGGCGCTGCCCAGCGTGAGTTTAGGCCCGTTTGAAGGCTGCTTAAAAGATTAAAAACAATAAAAAGAAAACAAAAAGAGCTAAAGAAAACTCTTTAACCTTGCGGTAGTGAATTATGATCTTATGATATGTGACGGAATGGCCTTTCGGACGAAATATGTTGACAAATAGGCCAATAGATAGTAGACTCATATCTGACCAACCACTCTGAAGATACTTTTTAGGTTGGAAAGAAGAAGTTGTTTGGTGCGCTCCGAAATATGTTGTTTTCTGACTCTTTTTATTGTATCTGTACTCGTATTGTATGATACATTCAGTTTAGCAAAAAAAAAAAAAAGTTTTGAAAGATTGTTTTTAAAGTGCTTGGGATGATTTATTATTAATGGATATAGTTTCAACATATTGGAAGGGTGGGGAAAAAATTGTTGAAATCTAATTGATATTGATGGATAACATAACAAGTAATACTTGGAGCATGGTATATAGAAAGCAAACAAAATTGCTACATGGCTTTAAATTTAAATTTTGGTTAAGATTTACTACTATTTGTGTACATTTATATGGAGATATTTGTCTATCTTTTCTAGAAAATTCTTTCTGTGAAACACCTAATAAAGATTTGTGAAAATTTTAATAAGGTACCCTGCAATATAAGGAAAAAAAAAGAAATAGAAGTTTTGTCCACACCATCTAGTCATGATTTGTTAGAGAATATTATCATCTAGTTGTGTCATTGTGCTTCATTATAATAAACTCATCTATAATACTCTTGAAAATGCATAGGTTGGATTTTGGTTGTACTTACCAAAATATCTGAAATAAATTCGATAATTTGATAAGCATCTCATAGACTACATATTATATATCAAAGTATTTAATTAGTTGAAATGCAACAATATCATTCGTTATATATTTGGCATTGAGAAAGGGTATTTTAATTAGGATGTCATTTTAATTGAACAAAAAGAACATCTAGAGGGAGAGTTTAAGAAAACAGAAATGGGATAGAGAGAAGGTGGACAATTAAAAAGATTAAACAAATATATGTATTTGTAATTGAAAAAATTTATTTTGATAAGTGCCTTCTACTCTTCTTGTTACTTATGAATATATTTAATTAGTTAAACTGAACAAATTTATTTACAATGTTTATGCTAATTTTGAGTATCTTAATTTATAGTGCTACTATATTTCTAGCATCTTAATTATAATTTATAACTACAATACCTCTTCGTCACATATCATCAGAGCGCCAGCCACCCGAGGAGCACCAGGACAAGCAGTGTGAGACACTTGACGCTCCTTTACCCAACACGCAACATTAGGAAAGCCAAAGCAGACACCTCCTCAAGGAGCCTGGTCACAGAATTCTCGGCCTGGGATTTTGAGTTCTCACAGTTGACGGCTAAAACAAGTTGCATGAGATGATGGCCTAGCACTAAACTCATTTCTCTTTGCACAGTTGCTTTGCACAAAGGTAAAAGATTTCTCAAGAACAAAAACTAAGATCCACCGTACCGATACCCGTCGACATACCGATGACGGCCCAAACCGATATGTACCAGTTCCGTACAGACCGATTACGTACCGGTACGGCAGTCCTATCGGCCAGTTTTTCACTGAAAAAACTTCCGGTCTTGGATCCCATGCCGATCCTAGTTCGGACCGTTTCGTACCTACCCATACGGACCCGTACGTAGGGCTGTTAATGAGCCGAGCTGCTCGCGAGCCCGAGCCCGGCTCGGTAAAAGCCCGGCTCGGGCTTGGCTTGTTAGTCAAACGAGCCCGAGCCCGAGCCCAATATGAAGCTCGTTTACACCCGAGCCCGAGCAGCTCACAGGCCCAAACGAGCTCTAGTCTCCCACTGAAAGATCTTATTTCAGCACCATAATTCATAAAAATTTGACCACATAGAGAAAAATAGCATGTTATCGAGT
>JAOXJJ010000481.1:12658754-12689744 GCA_025769935.1 Phoenix roebelenii
CACGGAAAGATCTTGTTTGGGCACCATAAGTCATAAAAATTTGACCACATAGAGAAAAATAGCATGTTATCGAGTCCGAGCCCGATTACGAACTTGAGCCCGAGCTCGTTTTGGAGCTCGTAATTGAAACGAGCTTTACGAGCTCAAACCCGAGCCTTTGCTTTGCCAAGCAAGCTCGAGCTCGAGCCCAATATAGAGCTTGTTACCGAGCCCGAGCTCAAGCCGGAGCCCGTGCTTCTGTGAAACGAGCTGAGCCAAGCTCTTCCAGGCTCGAGCTTGGCTCGGCTAGTCAACAGCCCTATCCGTACGGCATACTCCGACAAAAACAATGCCCACACTAAAATGAATTCTTCCTCGATTCCAACTCATCAGTCAAGTGGGCTTCCTGATTGCAAGCACTCATTTTAGTGGCGATGGAGACAATTTGGAATGCATGCTATTCACTCCCGTACACCAACAATAAAACATGGGGATTGCAAGCATTAATTTTAGTGGCAATGGAGACAATTTGGAATGCACACAGAAGTCACAAAATCCGCAGAACCCCACCATTCACTCTTGCACGACAACAATTAAACGTTGTTACCACCACCACCCAAGGAAAACACAAACCACTCAGGGAAACCCACCCCTCCACCTTATAAGAGACATTTGATTTGTTACTATACAAATACACTGATGAATAAACAACCAATATGCCACCATCTCATTCGGGAAAAATGCAGTACATCGCACGCATCAATGGTTAGCACCAATAAGAGCACCAGACCGTGCCTGTGAAATCCGGTTTGCGTAAATGGTAACGAGACGCAGCTGTGTGCTACTAAGCCCCTCTAAGTACGGTAAGAATGCTTTCCCAAGCATGATATAGATATCCACCAAGCAGAACACCACCGTCTGCAAGAATTTCAGAAAAAGAGGAAAAAGGGAACAAGTCCCATTTTAAATCGATCCAAGGATTAAAATTGCAGGTATAAATCAAAATATTCCAATATTCACCATAGGTAGCAAATGACGCGTCTAGTCTTAGTCTAGTCTGTGAGCAAGCTAGTCTAACAATAATGTTTGCGCTGAGCATGCACATAAAAAAAGATGCAATAATACATAATGTTTGATGCATAAGGCCAGGTTCGGCTTAAGAAGTTCTTATAAGCAACATCTGCCATGCATCACATTGCAGCGACAATTCAAACAAATCAGACCAGACCAAAAGAACATAAAATGAAAGCTTTATAAAAGAATTGAAACAGTTCTCCCACTTGAAATATGGGGATGTTACCAATGGATCAAGGGAAGTTCGGATGCTTTAACATGATTAAAAAAGAAAAAAATCGCAAGGCTGATAACAATTATAATGTTAAATAACTGGCATCAGAAAATGTAATAACTAATCAGGATGAACGGATCCCTAAGGCAAGAAATCAGGAACATTGAGGGACTATTTGGATGCCAGATGATCTTATCCAAATATAAGATCTGCTCTCATCAAGTTAGCAAATACTGAGTGGGGTCATGGATCCGATTATCCCCAAAATTTTAGGAAGTTTGACCTATTTCAATCAAATGTAGCATCCATGATTACCAGCAGTAGGAGCATCTAAGTCTCACAATCTATTTAAATCCTCTTGCATTAGACCACCTCTGCTGGAAACTACAGAAGAATTCGGGATGTTATTTCTTGACAACATAAGCATCCAAAACAGACCCTAAATAACCCCTAACCATTTGGACACCATGTATACCCTATATATGCATGCCTTGGTTATGTTATCCTTGTAGAGAATGCTGAAGGACTGAGACATGGTTTACATGAAAAGTATGTAAAGCAAAGGAGAATGACCAAAAAGCTTTTTATATCTTAACTGTAATGAAAAAAATGAAACTCAAAGAGAACCACTAATAAGATACTTTTCTAGAAGTAAAGAAAGTGATAAACTAATTCCTGCTACTAAATAACAGAAACAAGATATAGCTTAGGCGCTAAAAGTAGGATTGCAGTAAGAACCAAAGGAGAATATCAGGACCATAGGATCTTTTGATTGAAAAAGAAAAGCCCAGATAGTTACAATTTCTCCAGTATGGAGGCAAAAGTGGAATAGGAATGGATGCCATCTAAGAGTTGGGCTGGGAAATCAGAGTCCAACTGCATTTTCTTAGTCAATCATACTGAATACGGGCATAACCGATGTGTGTGCGTGCGTGTGCCTGTGTGTGTGTGAGAGAGAGAGAGGTGATTTTATAGGAACCTTGAAAAGGCACATAGTTATAGAATTTAATAGACATGAGGGAGTAATAGGGCAAGTAGAAAGGAAATTGCACATGTACTAAAATTTGCAGGGGAATATGTTATTATTGGTGTATACAGGTTCTAAATATTTAAACACTGAGTAACCATACATATTCAGAAAGATTGATACAAAAAATACATGTATATGCAGAGTTTCCTTTTTTTTTTTAAAAAAAAGGAAGGAACAATTAAAATGAAGAAAACCTGAATGTCACTTTTAAAGGAACTGACCACTAAAATTAGGCTAGTGGATTTTAGGGGTCTCAATTGTCCAATGGGGGCAGTAGATCACTAATATGCCTGTTCAAGACAGATCTGAGGTTTGGGTCTCAAAAATGATCAGATTGGGTTGACCAACAGATCCGGTGCCTGGAATTCGAGCTGAAACCTTATTGTGATGGGTTCAATAACTAACTGCTTCACAAGTTTCCTGGTTATATCATATTAACACATTGTCCTCAAAATATAGTATAATGTATCATATAATACGAGATATCAATATTTGTTTCTCTTCCCATTTACTCATTCCACTTGAAACATAATTTTCATGTTCCTTTCCCTCTCAAGAGTGTCATATGGTTCTCATTCCTTTGCTCTCACAATGGACACAACAATGATAATGCTAGAGAGACGGTGCAACTAAGGGTGCCAATGAACCAAACTGGAGCAAGCTAGGCCTAGCTCAGGCCCAGATAGAAAACCGAATAGGTTGGCAAGAGCTTGGCATAAGCTTTGAAGGTTGAGATCAGGCTTTGCCCATAAGGGTTGAGCAGGGGCAGTGAGAGAAAGGGACAATGATTAGTTGGTGGTCTCCAAGGGAAACAATGAGAAAGCAGCCATGGGAGTTTGGATCAATTTACTGATACACAGAGAGGGGTATGGATGCAATAAAGGATCCAATGATGCAGCCAAGGGTTGGACACAAGCAAAACCATATGGGCATCATGATCGCCAACAGAAAGGAAACTATGTTAGAGAGGACCTATGTCAGCTCTCTAAAGAAGGGGAAAGGTGAGAGAGAAGCATGGAATAAAAGACAGGCGACGAAGGAGGCAATGTCATTGAGTGACTGGTGATTAGAATTAGGATCATGGATCTGCTCCCCATCTCAGCCACTGGATCATATTAAATGGCTAAGATAACCTTTATAATCAGCGCAAAATGCTAAAATAAAAAGAAATATCAATACACAAAAAGCTCCCTTTGACCACAGGTAGTTGAGAACATCTTACTTTAACTCAACTTTCCACAATTCAAAAAACTGCACAGAACAACTGAAGGCTGAAGCACGGAAGTAGTGAAACATACTAGACAAACAGGCTGAAATACTCAACCAAATGCACCAACATGAGACGAACTTGATGCAAGGTTAGCAGAGTCTTGGACATAACCAGGGCGAGGTCATAAATTGTTTGACATGACTAACCTGTTTATTGGGTCAGGTTAGGGTTTAGAGGCTGACAGGCTTGACTTGGATCGACCCGTTTAATAATCAAGTTGGATCGACACAATTACCACCGAAACTGAAAGCAACCCATTATAAATTCATTAAACTATATATGGAATATGAACATAAATATATGTTAAAATCATGTCCATGTATTATGATAAAGCTGTAAGTTAATTAGCTGTGACAATAAATAGATTAACATTAGTTTATAGATTTACCTATCAGGGTACTTGAGTCCACATGGGTTTAAGCATGCCAGCACAGGTTAATAGGTTAATGTGTCATTTCTGAGCTTACCCAACCATTTTATTGAATGGGTTATGCTGGCACGGGTGGTTGTTTGTTGTTTGGTGGTTTCATTGTACTGGTATGTTATACATATTTACTAGCATATAATTTCCAATATGTGTTCACCCTATTCTCTCTATATGGTATTCCCACAATGGTGAACAAATCTAATATACATTTTTATATTTTTTGGCCCTGCACGCTACTGAATAGGCATTGCATTTTCCCCATGCTGATGGGAATCATAGATCATCAAGCTTCTTTTGCCATTAGAAATAAGTCTCGATTTATTTAATTTGCCAATATTCATAAAAATTGATAACCTGGAGTTTTTATTTCTTTTTCCTCTCTCTTCATAAGAAAAGTGACAACTTAAAGTTCCTTGCTCACATGTCTAATGCCCCAAAAAATCATTTTATGAACGATAAAATAGGCAATATTATAAACTGTAGAGTAGAAAATGCACAATGTACCAATACAACTCCACCGACATTGTCTAAAGGAAGTAAAATCTATACCTTTCGAACATCTGGACTTTGATTTCCAAACGCATCAAAAAGTGCAGGTAGAAATGATGGTAATTGAGTCATTAATTCCTCCTGTGAAAGCCGACCAACAAGCTGAAAAAATTGAAAAGAAACCTCCACGTTAGAATGTTAATTAGCGGTCTTAATTGCTTCAGTGTTAGAATGTTAACTTTACAAATGACACTTATAGCCTCTATTCAGAAATTAGTGCAGCAGTTGTTACCATCGTTGTTGCTATTTTTAATTACAAGGAGCAAGTTTAATTTTAAGTCTGATTTAGAACAGAAACTGTATACGACTTTACCTTATGCAGGCTTCAGTCACATAGCACGATGCTTTTATAAGAAATTGATGTGATTGGGTTAAAAAACGCAAGCGCAAACAAAACTTTGACTATCTTAAAAGGATACCTTGTCACCTCTCTTTTTATCCAAAATCTACTTGTCTGCATTTATTTCCTCTTCTTTTGTTCTTTCTTAAAGATATAAGATCTACGTTCTCTTATTGGGACCTCTGAACCTCAACTTGCTATCCCCTCAAAGAAGAAAGCTAAGCAAAAGCTCTAAACCATAATAACACTTAACCAAAGAACCTAAATGTCTCCTTTGCTCACAAGAATAAGGTCGAGCTGTGAGATCAGAACTTTCAAACCTTCGGAAAAAAAGCCACCTTCCTAGCTCGAATTTTGTCCTCAACAAACAGAAATTGTATTCATTCCCACTATCAACATGTTATTCCACTTAAATGTTGGTTGATTGGATGTGTGAAAAATGAAGCAAGGATTGCAATGACAATTACAACTGTACCATTTCTAAGATAACTATGGTAGTTAAAGGGATAATGATATCTATGGTAACATTTGATAGTGGGAAGATGGGGTACAACATGAACATGTTTATGGTAAACAGAGCTATACGACTTCTTATAGTTTTTTATGATGAAGTTTGGGCTAATTTTGCAGTTCATATGCAAATAAATTTACACCGCAATAGTCTACATTATAAATTTCTGGAGGCTTAGTAACATACATGTTAGAGAACAATCAAGACAGATATTTAGGATGATTTATGATGCTAGATTATTATAACTCACCTTGGTTAAACAGTTAATGCAAATAACAAGAGTCTTTTCATCATCACTGACCAACAAAGGTACAACAACCTGCAGAGTTTGCAAAGGAAAAAAGAAAAGCACATGATGAAAATGTCTGGTTTGAAGTTTGGACAGGACTAATTCAATTTTAATAAACAATTATAGTGAGATTCACTTACTGAAAGACATCTAAATGGATCATACTGAGCTAACACAATATTCAAACATTGTTGTGCTTCATTTGAAATCTGTGAGATCAACAGAACAAATGAACTAACATACAACAAAAGTATAATGGCAAGGCCAGCTAGAGCAGAAAAGAAAGAAGTATAATACCTTTGCAACCATGTCTTTGGTCACATGAAGCAATTTTTCAATAACAATTTCAACAGAGTCTTCCATCGCCTCTTTCTGAAAGCAATAGAACATATCAGCAAGCAAGAGGGAACAATGTCAATAGTTAAACTGCTTTGCTCGCATAATTGCAAGAAGAAATATTAGCTAGGCGTTCAAAACCTGATTTTTTAGCATTTCAACTATCAAAGAAAGAGCAAGTTCCCTTGTGGATGAATCTGGATCATCCAAAACCTCAAGCACAGCTGTCAAAATTTGATTGAAGTACTGCAGACACAATAACTGAAATTAGAGTGTGCAAACATCTAACATCCAATTGTTTGAGCCTTCTAGCAAAACATATATATGACAAATATCGAAACCAGAAAAACTATCCAACCATGATATGCCATCATGTAATTTTGTAATAAAGATACCATTTACCAACAAGATATGCATGATTATTCATATAAAACATTCACCATGGATGTCTTGGGAAATGTTAAAGGTTAATTTACCCAGCATAGTACAAATTTGATACGTAATGCGATAGTGTTGAAGGATGACCATGTGATTTATATATTAAGCTGGATAAGCAATGCATGGCTTATTGGCGAGGTCTATCTTCTTGGATCTCCTAACTATTTGACAGCCCTGATCCAATAAAAACATTGCATTAACCAGCAAACCAGATCCCATAAACTGAGCTAAAATTAAGAAATCCATGTCACTCATTCTTTACAATTAAAGGGTAATTGGAGTGAAAACAAATTTCTTCAAATTCTTTTTCGCAAATTTTTAGCATGTTCTATGACACAGTAATATCTTCTTTCGAAAATTTGTACCTTGCTTTGTTCGGGTCTCTTTTAATCTAAACTATACATTATAACAATAACTCAATTTATTCTTCAGCATCTTATAAACCATTTGACAAACTCAGGCACTTGGTTCTGACATGGGTAACTACTTTATTACAATACACCACGCATTCTTTATAGTTCCAATCTTAAATTGATATTCTCAACTGCTCCTTATCCTAATTAACAAAGCACAGCAAGCCATTCGGGGTTGCTACATAATCAGCGAGCCTCGGCTTGGGTTCCCCAAGCTAGCCCAGATAATCAATTCCAGTCAAAGGCAGAGGCCCCATACAAGATGATGCTCACACCTAGGCTTGGCCCTTGAAAAGGAAGCCAGTCTGATCAGAGCTTGGAGTTCTCCCACCTCCTTGCTTGTATTCCACATACCCTAACTCCAAATTTTTGTCCAAATCCTCTATGTTCTCTCAATCTTCAACTTACCAAGCCTAATCTAAACCCATTAATAAATAACCCCAGGTCACCCTCATACAATAAATGTTCAAAAAAGAGGGAGAAGATCAAAGGGACGGATGTGAGCATTCATGCAACAAAATTCTGATATTTCCAAAAAAATACATGATACCACATCTCCATCCTCTTTTGAGCATTCAGCATGACATATAAACAGAATGTACTCTTAAATGGAAATGCTATTGATGGTTTGCCCCCAAAATGGAAAGAGAGAGAAAAGGAGAGTGCAAAGATCACAGGATGCCACCTTGCTACTTGTACTTTTAGGAGACTGTGTCAGAGAGCTAACACTCCTTCCCGATAAATTTTGCATTGAACACAATAATCCAATCAACTAATGCCTGACACTATAATAAGACTAAAAGGAACTAACAAAAATTCTTAAGAGGAACCTAACTTATAGTCCACAAGCATATGAATGAAAAACACCTGAAGAACAGGAGATGTCTTTGTGTTTCTCCAATGAATGCCCCCCACCCCAAATGAAAAAAAAAGGGAAAAGAGAAAAAAGAGAGTAAAAAATTTTGAAGTCCTTTAAATGTCAAAACTCAAATAACTGCTGTTAATCAAAGTAAAATACCACCAATTTGCAAACCCAACTTTCAACCACTGCTTTCCTTGTTCTATGCTTGTTGAAGGACTTTTACTCCTTTCAAACCCAATTGACCCAGCAAGATGCCTTAGAAAAGATGACTTCTTGAAAATACTCTATATTACATTATTACTACTTGAAACTTGAGGTTTCTTGAGGATACCTCTCGACACAACACTTCCAACTAGATAATGCTTTTCCAAATGACAATGAGCTCCAATTAGCTCCTACGAAACTGAACCTACTAGCAGTATAATCCCTCGCATCTCACTCCTCTCAGCCATAGAAGTTTGAAAGCTTTGAATCTAGACCACAAAAAACTATTAATTTCTGATGGAAATAACAACTGGCATATAATCAATAAAGAAACTCCAAAGTCCAAACTCCTTAAATAACCGCAAACTAATAAATGAATTTCATGGAAAATATTTTCCAATCACTCTGGCTCCAAGTGCTTTGTCCTCAATATTCGGATGCACTTTGATAATCAATAGGTACGATAGGATATTATCAGGATCATAACAGAATTTTCTTGTGGTAAGTTCTACTTTAAAGTCCTCAGAATCACCCAGCATCTAGGCCAGTTTCACCACATAATCTTACTGGCGATACCTCACTAGACCATGAATGAAGCATTCGAACAACACATTCCAAAAAGCATTTCCTGATGATGTCTTTCCACAAAGAAATCTAATTCTTGTTTAGGTTCCAAAATCATTGTTGAAGTAATAACTAAGATCATAGGCAATACCATCTACCCTAATGTATTTATGGTCAATGATGACCCTGGAAGGAGTTTCTTTAGGACTACAACTTACTTACCAAAGGTTGCTGCAGAACAAAACAAATACAGAAGAAATACTTCACATATTTATACAGGCTCACTAAATAAAATTAAACATCTAATATGCAACAAAAATCAACTTATATGCAAGGAAAATGAGATAGCAAGGCGATGGAAGTTGTACACATAAATGCCTAGAAAAGATTTTCTGCAGATGAGCTCTGTATCTCAATATGAAGCTGATTCACTTAGGAATTAAACCTCAATTATTTAAACTACTGTTACAAGATGTCTTACAACAGTGATTAAAGACAGCGAAAAATTATCACCAGCAGAATATGAATCGTATAATCAAGTACCACATAAGTGGATATATTTACAGCTGAAACTAACCAAATCACTAAAATAAGTGTTAACTGTGAACAGTATCGGCCAAAATTTTTCTATTTCTGGCAAATGTTTAAATTTCAGTTGAAATTAATAAAAGTCAACCCAAATAATTGGAGAATTATTCTGTACAATCAACATGATGACAGCAGACAAAATCAGCTACAAACTCCAATTGAAGATTGGCAAAAGATAAAAATTTGAGCTTTATTATTCACACCTCCGTGAATTGGAATATGTGATCTTTTTGTCTAAGCCACAAAAAACAGTCCGTTCACAACTAAGGGTGTCATTATTGTCATGCTGCTTGCCGAATGATAATGGAGTCGTAATTAATGATAACTAGATTTAGATATGTGTGACATATGCGACTTTTGATCAACAAAATGCACTTTGTATCAATTCTTTGTGCATAATGCAAATAGGCAACAAGAACAACAACTGATCAAGATATTGTTGCATGTAGAGCTCACATGATGGTTCCTTCTCTCTCCACGCGCACCCAGTTACTTATCAAATTCATCAAATCATCAACCACATATATGATCAGGGCTTGACCAAGTCCAGCTAACCTCTTTAGCACTTTTAGATGGCGTTTGGTTGTAGCAACACTGTTTATAGATGCCACCAACATTATTTTAAAAACACAAAACAACACAAGACAGAATTCAATGATCATAATCTTAATGGATGACCACTGATAGAAGTTTCTCAAACAAAGTCGTTAAGTTCTTTATTGCTTTTTTACATTAACTTAAAAAAACAGAAAGTTATTTTATTAAATGATACAAATTTTTGAGAGATTATAATGCTTTTGTTAAACAAATATGAGTTTGGGGATTTGCATGAATCCAGTATTCTATTACCATTAGCTTAGACTAACTTTCAAAGTTTATAAACAACTCCTGCATAAAAGTTTTGGGGATGGGATCATCCCGATTTTTCTGTGGAACGGGATTTGCCGCCATCCCGCCCCATCCCAACACCTAGACAGGGGATGTCTCAAGATGCACTGATCAGGACATTGGGACGGTGGCAGTTGGGACAGTGCCCCATCCCAGCATCTTGCGAGACATCCCTCAAGGATTTAAAACCATGCTTCCATAGAACTGAAACTTGGTATTGCCTTATATGTCAAAACCCATGAGCACTGGAGATTAAAAGTCCCCCAACATCTAGCCTCACTAGGCTTTCCTGTTCTATATTAGTAGAGACTTAATATTGAACTTAGAAACTTCAATTTACACATAATTAAGAATCTTCAAGCACTGAAATAATTCAGAACTCTGCCAATTTTTATCTATGATTTATGCCTACGTTCACATAAAAATTTTAATAAGACTCAGATCAGTCAGATGGCTTTTGTCATGGAACATAATCAGTTACATGAAGGGGGAAAATGTACCTTCATCCAGATGGAACTATCATTAACCACTGAAGCTTCAATTAACTGTTGCAATGCCTCATGTTTGTTGACACTTGAATTAGCATTATTGCCATTGCATATCTACAAAGAAAAGTTACATATTATTAGACATATTCACATTAACTAGCTTACAGAACATCATATTCAACTGATGATTATCATCAGCAAAATGACATTTTCCTAAAAATAAGATTAATCTAAATACTCACTTGATGAAGAAGTTGGGGAATACTAGGTCCAATATCTGTTTGAGGGCTGTTCTTAACAGAATTAAGCTTCTCATCCATGATTTCGATATTTTGAATGACTTCACCGCCATGAGTCAAACCAGCAGCCTTGTGCCCATCAGAACTGACCAATCTATTGATATCTAAACATGGAGTTGTTACGGAATTCTCATGATCCAGGCTACGATCTGTTTCTAGGTAAATTGTCCTTGACCCAGCACTTTCTAATGTAGAGTTAGTATTAAGCTTTAATTCGCTGATTTTGGGACCAAGAACCTCCGTGTTGGAGCTAACTTCAACAGTTTGATAAGAATGTTGCTGAGTTTCATCAAAAGCTGTCTGCACGATGGAAGCATCAGGTTGGGTTGATTCTTGCACAGAATTCCACTTTCGCCCTCCTTCACTATCAACTGAACCTGCTGAATACCTACCAAAATGGGGGCCTTTCTTCAATGTCATAACATAGCCTTCCTCAGAAGATGTTCCAATATTATCTGACTGATCATAAAAGGATTTGGAACGTTGACGTTCTTTCTTATTCTGCAAGAAGTTCACTAGATCAACTTCTATACGAGGTGTATACTGCTTAAGTGCCCGCCTCAAAGAGTTCTGGTCTTCAACTGATAAACTGAGAATAAAATTCAACACTGCAGTTGAATCAAAATGGGAATAAATTGATATGATCCCAGATATAGAAGCTTCTTTCAGTTTTGTGTTTTTGTCATTTACTAAAGGCACTAATTTAGCAAGCCATAGCTTAAGAAAGCCACTATTAGTACAACCATCAGAATTCAATGCATATTTGTTGAAGGAGTTATTTGCAAATTGAATGACAGCCAATTTTGCCTTTGGAGACCTTTGTTCATCCAGGGACCGGAGAAGGGCAGGAAGCAGTGAATCAATACCGTATGTACTACCGACAATTTCCAAGGTTGTTGAACTTGGTTGCCTAACCAACTCTTTTTGGTCGATTAATCGAGAAAAGACATGTGGTAAGATTCTCTCAAGATAACTCTCAAAATGTTTTCTGCATGCTGGAATAATCTCTGCGAGTGTGGAAAGAGCTGCCTGTGCAACTTTGTGGTGAGGATCATCCAAGTGTCGGAAAAACAATTTCAT
The DNA here is from genome assembly GCA_025769935.1 of Phoenix roebelenii. Taxonomy (NCBI): domain Eukaryota; kingdom Viridiplantae; phylum Streptophyta; class Magnoliopsida; order Arecales; family Arecaceae; genus Phoenix; species Phoenix roebelenii. The sequence goes on from JAOXJJ010000481.1 coordinate 12,670,598, forward strand.
GACCTTCTCAAAACTCTGTGTAACTTCTTGAATACCTTTTGGTCCTTGCTGCAACAGAGTTCGGAGATAACTAAAAGCAGAAACCCTAGCTACCCAATCAGAGCCAGGACTCAGACCCTCAGTGAGTGCATCATTTAGAGATGTTGGACCATCCATATAACTAGACATTTCACTCATGGAGATCTGGCCATCATCAAAACTGCTTCTACCACTTGCAGAAGCTCTTCCTGTCACCTGCTTTCTCAAAAGAGGCCTCTGAAAATTAGGAACATAATTACTTTGTAAATCCCTATATCCAGAATCCCTGTAAGGTGCCTCATGGTACTGTCTGTCTACATGCATGTTAGGTGATCGCCTAGATAGCCTGACATCAGCATTATCTTCAAGAGCACTTCCCTCTTGGAGCCTTTCAGATGATCTTTTCATGTAAGGAAATGACAGGGCTGATAAGCAATCAGATGACAGATGAGTGGCGTAAGAAAATTCGGAAAGGTCCCTTGAAACTTGAACCTGAGGGTTTGTGAGAATGGTCAAATTTGAACCACCATTCCTTATACCACCTCTCAAAGTATTAGCTGTAGTTGAATCAACCAATACTGGATTCTGTACAGCAAGATTACTTGAAGCAGGAACAGCCAGAGGAAATGGTGGATCACGAGCTGATGGAGCGTCAACTCCTGCACTAGGAAAAAAAAGATAAAAGAAAAACTTTAGCTCTTTTGGACATCCTCAGCAGTTAGTACAGTGACATAATGAGCACAAAACTTCAACAAATAATCAATTCATTTTTAAACTGCAAATCAACCACCAAACGGATACCTAGATCCAAGCTGGTTGAGTGTGAAATTGAGGAATTATGTTTCTCAGATATATTTACACCTCTCAACAAACTTTCAATGGCCGAAACCTTTTGTTTGCTTGCATGAAGCATGCTTTCAAGTCTCCTCTCCGAACCTTTACTGAGTGGTTTTGACTGTGATAAAAGAAGGCTGCCTGAAGGAAAAGATGTTCCTGAAGCAATGCTTGCACTTCTGTCCATTGCAACAATAGCAGAAGTACCATATCCAGGTGCACTTGGAGTACTAGCATGAATAGGAGCACGTGATAGCTGTGTGCCTCTCTCACGAAGTGAAGGAGAAGCATATCTTTTGTGCATACCTCCATCTTCATCATTTATTATCTGCAAAAAAGATACATCATAATAATAATTAAAGTTCAGAAGGAAAAAAAGGAATTTCTTATACCTACAAATATGGTTTACCCTTTGAATGACAGGATCGAAGGATGAAAAAAGGCGACGCGAGCGCTCTGGCCATGTTTTTGTGAACATGCGGTAGCAACTTCGTGCAGTTGAACGCACCTACCCAGTTTCAAGAAGACATTTATCACTTTTAAGAATGATCGAACAAATTCATATGTATCCAAATTTGACTACATGAAATAGTCCACCATGGAAAGCCCAACGACCTTTTAATGTTAAATTTTTTACTTCAATAATATCAATAGGCACATGGGATGTTCCCATTGATAATTATGCCGAAAACCAATGCTCAACAGATAAAGATCGATGCATGCATCTATCTCAACTTAGATACGGATCTGTAATACAATTACTTGAATTTTGCTAACCTATCCCAAACATTTTCACACATAGAATCTCTAGGAGTACAGGAAAGACTCTAGGGGGCATGATAGATACATTATCAATGAAACAAATGACATATCCAGATACCAAAAATATCTCCACTGAGGCGCTGATTAAATTAAACAAGACTTTTCATCTCTAGTACTTTTCTGTTTAAATAACTAATTAGTCCTTGACCCTCTCAAGTTTCCTTAAATCGAGCATTTTAGTTATCTCATCATATTCATATTCTACTTTTTATTCTCCAATTTTCCCTCGACATTTTTCAAACATTAATATCAACCTTATTACGATTTGCTGATAATTTTCTTAAACCAAGATTCACCGTCTCGATACCGGACTCCGTACTGGTGCCATACTAGCATAGTATCGGTACGATGCGGTACTAAATTTTTTTATGTACCGAGTGTTGGTACGCAACCCGTACCGAGTACCGGAACGGAACGGTATGCCGGGTACCGGTATAGAACGGTATGCCCCGTACCGTCCGGTTTAGGCCGGTATGGCATACCATGCCTTAAACTCCAAAATGCATGAGGTAATAATTCTTATACTTACCAGTTACCATACTGTAAGAAACATGGTTTTGCGCTATTCTTCATATGATAAACATGAGATAAGCAAATAACCATATGTACCTATTTGCTCTAATGGGAGCCTGGTTTTCATTTTTCATCCTACTAAGATGCATTCAAAATATTCTTATATTCTAACAAAGTTGTAGTGATCTACAAGTGTGACAACTCTACCATTATTTCCTTTCATACACCATTTTATCACTTACCAGTCACCACTATATCAACAATGGTTATAATTTTCTGCAGGAACTCCAAAACAAAATCTGAAAGCTTATACCCAAGAACAAAACCTTATTTCATAGCTTTGGCCAAAAATGACTCATTAAGCCAGATATATTGTTCTCATTTCTTAAAACTTTGTGAAGCATTTTTTTATGCATTAAATTTAGATTTTTTTAGTAGTATGTGTTTTGAACAAATTCGGAAGAATCAAGATGTCAGGTTCCATAAAACTTAAAGAAAAAGTTAATTTTTTTGTCATATGTTTGACTATCCCAGAGCTCAAATCTCATAAAAATGTAAATTGCTATTTTTCTGATAGAGGGTTGAAGTACCAATACCTATGCTGGGACCCTACCGGTACAGTACCATGCTGTACTGATAGGTGGTACTCTTCTTGGTGTCAACAAAACAAAAATAAGGTGATGTACCATGCATCTGATGGGACTAGTATCAAGAGTGCAGTGGACTGGTAGCTTACCAGTAGGGAATGGCCGGTACTAAGCAGTATGCAGCAATACATAAATCCTTGTTTCAGATTTTCATCAAACAAGAAAGAGATATAATTGATAATTCGATTTTAAAAATTAAACTTTTTTATTTATTTCAACATGAAACCTTTGAAACCATAAACTGAGTCCCAGAACATACAAAATGCTCTAAAATTAAGTCAGACCTATTTTACTTTCTTGTTTTCCCTACATTCTCTTTTTTTATTTTCTTATGTTTGAATTTATTTCAAAATGGGAGCTGAAGCTGTTCAAACTGAAACTTGAGCTCAGTAGTATTCCAAACTCATTCCCAACTTTTGAACTAACACTACGCCATCCATAAGTAACATGCATGATAGGACCTTTATGTGGACACCAAGAATCATGTTTGATACTAAACAAGGAAATAGGGTCTAAAGATTGAAGCCAAGTAAAGGTCCATTTAAACTATACCCTTGCCAATACAGTGTAGTCTGAATCACTTTGTTAATGGGCCTTCACATGACTATACATGCCTTTAAGATTCAAGAACGCTTTCTTTTGGCTCAACAATCACCAAATTAACTCCTATGCACAGCATTTTTTAACCAATAAACATATGTTCAGCAAGTTCACTCAATATTCCAACTAATTGCCTCCCTGGAAGGCGGAAAAAAAAGTACAATTAAAAACAAGATATAAAAAAGGGAATAGTATCATATGAATGAAAAAAAAGAGAAATGAGAAAAGCATGCGTATATAAAGGCTGTGCTACGTTTTCTTGGGTATGATTGTTGGGTTGGCTATATGTCCATATGTGGAACCTTTTAATCTTCAAAAAAATCTTCCTGTGGACCTGTAGCCAGGTGACATACACTCAACAATTTCTAGCTGTAGGGTGCTGGTGCTTTTCAGTAAATGAACAACATACAAAGGTAATCTTTAAATGAAAGCACATATCCTTACCCAAAAGAGAAAGATTAAAATAATACTCATTACAGCAAGCAGAAACCAGACAAATGGTAACCCATTCCAATCATCTAATTCTCCATACATTTATCAGTTTTAATAATGGATGATGCAACAGGCAAAAAAGATTATCTTTTCAATTGGATAAAATTAATTAAATAATTTCTTTTCTTCATTCATTTAAAGTTATGAAGAGAATAATAATCTACTCTTTTTTTGCATTGTTAGACATGTATTGGTGTGATTTCAGGAGAACATAAACACCTTATGTACATCTTTGTTCATGATTTTCTTTAAGCAAATTTTAGCAAAAGATCAATTACGGTGCCACACACCTCACTCATTGCATCTGCCACACAGCACTTTATAACATCTTCATAAAGATCAGCTGAACGTTGTATTTCCGGAGCATCAGCCCAATACTCTAGTATCAGAAGTGCATATTCACAACACCTGAAACAGTGAATATGAATAATTGAATAATGGTTAGAGCAAAACATTGACTGTTAGATATGAAATAGTCCTACCTAGCACGAAGAACTGCGCTCCGGTCGTTCTTTGCAGTATCAGCTATCCGAGGAAGCACCCGAGCAACCTTGCAGTTGCGCAACATCTGGAAAAGTCACATATTAGTAAAAGACACAGAAAACATATCTCATAATTAATGAATGCCTCATTCTAAGGTAAGCAAGTGTTCTAACATCCCATACAGTTTTTATACAGTTGTCTGCAGATTCAGCAATCACAAGAACAGTTATCACCACAAGCTTAAAAAGGACCTGTAAATTAATTCAAAAGTTAGTATTTCTTCAGGACATTAAGATCATCCTCTGAGAGATGATAGCAATTTACCGGAATGAACATCTCAGCACAAGCCTCAAAGTCTCCCAAAAGTTCCTTTGATAATAAGCATAGCAGATGGCAGGCCTAAAGATAGGAACCACATTTAACAAATAGCAACTACAGAATTTCCATGTTACCTTCTTAATGCAGGAATGTCAGAAAACACTTAAATAAATAGTGTAATGAACTAGGAGATAGACACACAATTTGTCTTTTAAAAATAAGAAGCATATGACAACCAGAAGATATAAATAACAATTTAGTTTATAATTGTCATTAGGGATAAAGATCCTGAAACAAACTCCGGTAGAATGTAACATGACACCCATATTCATTATCAAATGATAAAATCACAAATTGATTTGAGATAATCTGAAATTCCATCTAGATGAATGATATAAATATATAAAGGGTGACGGATATGGTTTTAGAATACAATAATCAAGTCAGTAAACTCACAGCGAACTGACTTTAATTCAGACGGGCAAGGTTTCCTCGGAAATTTTAAAGAAAAAAAGTTTTCCAATGGATACAATGTACGAAATTCATGCAGACTGTGAAAGAGAATATCTTCAAATTTTGATAATTGAATACATGTATATAGTTTAAATTGGTAGTCTTAAAGCCCACAGGTACCTATATATGAGTGGATTTCATGATATAGGAACATAACTTGATCTAGAACACGTCTTCAACCACACTGACATAAGACAACTCACAAAACAGAGCGAGTTCAACAAATCATACACTTCAGTAAATGGCAAAACAATAAGAGGGCCAACTTAAATACCCTAAGATGATCTTAAGAAATGTCATTGTCATGAACATACAGTATCAACAATCATCGCATCCAGCACAGCCTACATTTATCACAAAAATTAAACTATAAGAGAAGGCACAAAAGACTTCCCATTCAAAATTTTCAATAAAAATGGCCATTATCTTAGATAACCAATATCCCAGTACCATTTGGGTAAAGCTAGTTCATCCCTTCATTGGCATATGCCTCACCAGGGCCTGCCAAACCAACCCAAACTGCCCGATCTGGGACATACTAGACCAAACCGGGTCGGTTTGGCTAAACGTTTTGGGACTCGGTGCGAACTAGCTTGAAGAGCTCCGAATTGAGCGGAACTTCCTAGTTCCACGCAGCAAGACTTAGTTCGAATCAGTTCGAGCCATCCCATGACTAAAATACAAAAGGCAGCAAGATGTCATTCTCCTCACTTTTCCTTAAAAGTTATGAAAGAAAGGGTAGATTTTGTGAAAAGATAAGGGAAGAAATGGATTTTCCTCTTCATTCCTCTCTTTTTTATTATTATTTTTATGCCTAAAATAAGCCAAAAATTGATAAAATCAAGGAAGATAATGTCAAAATTTTGTTGTTTGAATGATTTCATAATATGCTATAGATCTAAGATGACCTATGCATTAAAAATATAGTTTTAGTTTAAAAATAATCATTAATAAAACAATGTTAAAAAAATATAAAAAAGGTAGTATGTTTGGGGGTATGCATGTTACTTGCTATCCTATTTTGATAATAATTTGTTAAATTTGGTCATGATTATGACTACACAAACCTAAGCGCACGTTAAAATAAAAAAGGGCATCCTAGTGCACGAGACTCTCACAACAATGGGTCTAGTAAGGGTCAAATGTAAGCAATGTTCAAAAGAGATCCAACAATTGATGAAGAAGCAATTTCATGACCTAGGAAGGTCAAGAAAAAATGCAGTGTGGCAAGAGAGCAGACATCCTTGTTGTGGCATGAAAGGGAGTCATGTGGAGATGTTACTGACAAACCAGCAATTTTGGAAACGACCAAGATAGTAGTTAAGACAATCGCACCTCTGTATCACATGCTCGGGGCTGCGGATAGCGAGAGATACCCCCATGTATGCTTCTTGTATTATATGACAATGACCGCTAAGACCAAGATCAGGCAGGAAAATCTGAAACATGGTAACTAGTATATCAACCTTATTGAGAAGAGGTCAGATTAGTAGATGGGCAGGGAGTTGGATTTATAGGTAATCCAAGTGCAGTCCTCAATGCTTGTTGATTCTTCTAAAATATAATTGGGCAATCCTTTGATTGCTAATTAAATCAATTATATGTATTGGCAGTCTACTACCTAAATCCAAAGTTGCAATGCCTAGGAATAAAAATGGATATGGAACTATTGATCGTTCTATGCAATATCATCTACAAGATGGAGCCTTATGCGGTCAATGCTACTAGATGTCCGAAGGAGGTAGGTTAATCTATATGGGAACTAGAAACAATACATTATCAACTCACACAGATATGTGATGACATATGTCATGCATATTTCGCAAACTAAATCTTTTGAGAGAGCGCTCCTACAACTTTGGTGAGAAGGCAGCCGTGGCAAGCAAAGATATAAATCCAAGTATTTCAAACACCAACTTTAAGTGGCCAATGTTTTCTGACAAATATTGTCTAATATCTAATTTATTTGATTGTATTTACAGCTAAATTGTGGTTCCATTTGGAGTTGTCATCCAAAAACCTTAAGAAGGTTAGCAATTTGAATCCTCTATAGACAGTCCTCTCTAGTGGATATGAGTGCAACTGATCAACTTTCTCTCGAATACACAACAAACAAAGGAACCATGCAGCACAAAAGAAATTAAATGACTTAGTGTACGTGCATGACAATCTATGGCTCAGATTGAAGTGCATCCACATGGAGCTTTAGTATGATGAGCCATTTCATAATGAGTTTGTATATGATGATAAAAATCCCATGATTGATTGCCTTGAGGGCTAGCAGCAGGTAAAGCTTCATGAGGCAGGATCCTCCTCAATCAGAGAGCATCATAGCAAAGGAGGTTGGGGTGAATACAAAGCAATAAGGAGAGCAACACATGCTACGCTCACAACTAGCCAATGCACAGTACTATATCATCTTACAATATGAGTGATGACACTAATGACAATTCAAGCAATGATACATCTAGTACCTAGAACAGTAGTAGGGAACCTATTGGGAGGTGCATACGACAACCACCTGGTCTAAGTTAATTCACTGACGAGTTGCATCACTCATGCCACATAGAATGCGGACCACGGTGCATGTTGTAAAGCTAGCAAGGATACGATAGCATGTAAAAGATAGGCCACTCGAGGTGCTTTAAGACATGGCACTGCCGCCACTGAAGATATAGCAAGCAGAGTAGAGTCCTGATATCTCTTGATCCTCATCGTACATTGGATCTGATTCTACAAAGACAAGATATGACCAATATACGTATCCTTCATCTGAGATGTCATACTCAAATGACTACTACACATTGTAAATCCAATGAGAATACGATAACATATAGAAGATAGGCCAACATGGTTCAAGACATGGCACTACTGCAACTGATGATATAACAAGCAAAGTAGGATCTTGAATCTGAATCTTCATCATACAGCGGATCCGATTCTGCACAGCTAGGATATTACTAGAATGTATATCCTTCATCCAAAATGTCATATTTGAGCAACTATTATCCTCAATTGTCTCACTCAGATATGGATCAGATTCGTTGTCGTGATCTTTCCTCGGACAGGAGTGCAATGGCAAGCCAATATCAAAGGATCAATATCAAGATCGCTGTCCAGGAGACTCAAACTATTGGATGCAAGAATGGGCATAGTATCTAGGTCGTAGTCATATCCAAGGCCCCAAATATGAACAAGATCCTAATATATATGAGCGACATAGACACTCCACAGAGGTCAAATATCGGTATGTATTTCATAATTCAAATCAATTTGATATATATTTCAAACTCAAAAATATGCATTGTCTATGTTTAATTATTACAAATCTATATTTAATCAATACAATATTATCGACAAAGAAATCATATAGTCTCTTAAGACCAATATGAAATAAAAAATATTAAAGTTAAAACACCCTTAGCATCATAATTTTAAGATCCATAAACCTTAAAATAACCTTAAAAATACTAAAATAGAAAAATAGAAAAACAAAAAGGTAAAAACACAATGAAACAATACCGAACCGGTTTACTTTTGCATACCAAGTGTCAGTGTGGCTCGACCTAGTACTGTATCATACAGATACCTGACTGGTACAAAGATTGCGAACATTGTGCCTTATATAACATATTATCTAAGAAATGTTGAACCGGTCTGTACCGGCCGGTTTAGCCAGCACCGAACCGGTCCGGTTTGGCATTAAAAAAGGTACCGGCCTGTACTGACTAGGCCAATTTTTTTTTTGGCTTTTGGAGTCAGAACCCATGGTACCGGCTTGGTTTGGAACTGGTCCGAACAGGTCTGATGGCCGACAGGTATGCCTACCGGTAATGGTTCGGCAATCCTTGATATTATTCTAAAATGAAATAAAGATATATGCATTTTATATCACATCAAAATCAGCTATAGAAAACCTATTTTGCCGCATATCAATAGTCATCACCGCCAATCACCATGACATCTATCAATCAAGACGAAATTAGAATTGAAAGCATACCTGTTTTACTATGCTAGAACGTCGATCTGATAGCTGAGCGCTTAGAGGAGTAACTAACTGCTTTAAAAGCATAGGAAATGATGGATAATCCGCAGCACCTGAAATAAATCCAATCAGATTTGGACCAAAACATCACACAAGTAATTCGACTATAAATTTAAAAGAAAAAATAATAGTATAGCTATTGTGTAGTGAATCACTACAAAGACAACACATTGTCCATTTAGGATGAACCAAGGACACCAAATAAAATACTCACAACAGAAATAAAAATATCAGATTCCTAAGAAGGAAACAAAGGAACTTCAAAATTGCAAAATCATAGATATTATAGAAAGATGAAAAATGAAACATTCAGAGGTTGGTTAGGCCAAGTTTCAAGTCTTCCTATTAGCATATAGTGCAAGGAGAAACAAAATAATGATCCAAAGTCTAGATATTCATGTGAGGTTGCATGTACTCCAATTAAGACAAATAAGGCACATGAATGTTCTAGGCTGATAGCCCAAAATTTTGATCTTCACCTTGCTGACAATTAAGTATAAAATGAAAAGAAACTGAATAAGCAGATGCCTGATGATTTAAAAGGAATGATGAGGCTGCAAGTTTTCCAAATGAAGTCAGGTATGTTCCAAAAATATCACAATCATCTATTAGCGGGATTTTATGTTCTGGCTAAATTGAAATGCTCTGCCTGTCAGTTTTGGCTTAATGTAATCCAAAATCAACCAAAATTTCAAAGTTTGTCAGGTATACTGAAACCAGCTACAGAATTGTCGAGTTAAACATAATGGAAATGATGAAACAACAAACTTATGTCATCATAACCTTGACAAAACAGGTTATCTTACTGGAAATTTCTACCTACAGGGAGCCCCAAAACCCAAGCACATCGCCTTCACCCCAAACTGGAACTATTTCAGCATACCACAGCAATTAGATAAATCTTATCAATATTCAAGAAAAGCAGGAAATTCTATGCACGTGGAAAATGAGAAAAAGATGAAAGAGAAAGGAGATCATCAAAAGTTCCAACACCCAATTATCACAGGAGAATTGCTATTTTTTTTTTGTACATACAGGAGAATTGCTATTAACAATGCTTAGCAACCATGGGTTCAAACAAAAATCTACAAAAGGCTATTTCTTTTCCCAAGTATTGCCAGAGTTGATCCAGGGAAGTGGAGATCATGAATTGATAAATGGCCACCTCCCCTAGAAAATTGAATATGGAAAATAAGAGGCGTCCTTTACATATGCATGGAAGCAAAGGGGAAGATCTATGTAGTAAAATTTTGATCTAGTGTTTAAGTATATATGCTAGTAAAATCAAATAATATACAATCTTGATAAAATTATGACACATAAACAGCAACATGCACAACTGCACAGGGGGGAAGTTACACTGAACACCTAGTGTTTAAACATACCTAGCAACGTAACAATCTCTATGATATATCCAGACTAGGTTTCAATTGGAAAAAAAAAAAAGTGTTGGCCAGTGCTCCTATGCCACCAGTGGCGCTATGGAAGTCTTGGCTATTTAAACAAGGCCAAAGACCTCGGTTAATAAACTGGCTAGCCTTTTTGGATGGGTTTATAGATTGTTACAAATAGTATAAGGGCTAACTAGACTATGGTCTATGTGGACTAGGGGATATAATAGCACGAGCTCATCTATGGCTGACCATGAGTAGGACATAGAATTTCTGTTTTTGATTGGACTCTTCCGTGGTGAGGATGCCAAGGCTTAAATCGAGGTGTTTAGTCCTACACTGGTTTGCGCTAAGGAGGTCTTGGGTATTAAAACAAGGCCAGGGACCCCAATTGATAACCTCTTAGCAAGCTCTTGGGATGTTGGAAAAAAATATTTTTATTTTTTTAACCTCGAATGAGCTTCAAACAAAGATACTAGACACTTGCTAATTGCTATATGGATGGTATAGGTCCCACCATATCAAACTCTTCCCAATCATTATTATATGTTTTGGAGATTCAGTTGAAACTCCAAAACTGAAACAGAAATTAAGTTTTGGCTGAGGGATATCCAAATTATTGTCCGTAATGAGCAACACCAATTTTTCACAGCAAAATTTATCATTATCGACTATTTATGCTAAATGATAATTTCTTGAAATATCAGGAAGCGGACTCTTAAATTTGAAATCTTGAAATTTTAAACTCTAATGGGAAGGGAAAACAATGTTTTTGGCCATCCTAGAGCTCAAATGCCATATAAATTTCCCTTGTTTGAACAAAAAATGAGATACTATGTTCCAAGCGCGAAATTTTTATATTTTATCTATCAAGAATAGTTATTAATCATCCCAGAAAAAAACCACCTTAATAATGCATCCAGAGATTCCAAACTATACAAATATTTACTAAAATGATGTGTAGTTTATCTTTTCTTTAATATTGTTCTAAGTTTATTTTATTTAACATATTTTGGGCTTTAATTATTATTCTCAATCGACACTAAAACTTCCAAAAATGTTTTTTTGAAAAAAAAAAAAGCCTCTTGATAAGCATTGAGGTTCCAAACTTAAATTATGAAAAGAAGCAGTCAAACATACAATAACATAAAATAATTAGTACAACAACCAAAAGCATGGTGGAAAACTTGGTTCAAAAAACAATCAAGATAATGCATTACATCTTAAATCAATTGATCCAACATTGCATCTATAAATGGAAAATTTGTCAATACAAAACCTCTCCCCATAACTTGTCTAAAGTATCTTAATTGCAATGGCTTTTTATGCAAGGGAAAGAACATCAATAATAAATCTAACAAAACAAATTAAATCATCTCCGAGTGGCTAGAAAATACTAGCAACTACTCCTGTATACAACAAGAAACACTAGTCAACAAAATGATCAATATGATTTGGAGGCTTGAATATAATAAACAAAAATGTTTCGATGAGATAAAACCTCCAAAGACCAGGCCTTCAACTCTTTGCATGGCAGCTATTCTAAGTGACCAATCTTTTTCCGGTACTAGAGCAGATGTAATCTTCTCGATTTCCCTGACCAATTCCTTTTCAGAGTACACTTTAATTGGGTCCACTGGCTTTTCAGTAACATCGGTTTCTCCTTTAATTTCATAGGAAGCTAATCAGTAAAAGTGATAGCATAACATCCAAAGGCATAAAATTATAGAAAAATATTTCAAAAAAGAGTAAACATCACTTCACATAAAATGCGAAACATAACGTAAATGCGTGGATGTTACAAATTGTGTGTATGTGCCCACAATAAACACCAGTGTACGGTATACTCTTGAACATGATATTCTAATTGGAAGAATCCATGTGAGACATATCAAACAAGTAAGGAACCTGAAGGACAATTTTATTTTCAGCTAATGAGAATAATGCCACTTTGGCAATCTACAACGGTGCGTATAAATGCCAGAAAATGATGAAAACAAACAACTAAAAGTACAATCAATTTATTATAGAAAACATATAGAAAACAGCTGTCAATATCTGTATGGGCTAAGATTTTCAAATAAAAGCCCAACCTCATCTTCAATAACAATTATTGAGAAGATTATGTAAGAACTTCAACAACTCAAACTACTGCCACCAATACCCCTCCTGCACCCCCACAGACACAGATGTGTCCACTGAAAAAAAAAATCCATAGTCGATTCAATTTGTACCTTCTATTTGTCTGCCAAATTTCATCCTCAAAAGACATATGTCTCAATTCTAATATACATTAACATAAAACTTTGGGAGTTGCCTTAAATACATGGTGCTAAAGTTTTAGATATATTTAAAAGAAAAAATGGATGCAACCTAAAATATACACTGTATCTATAAAACTGCAAAAGCTCATTTGTTAGAAAGAAAAATAAAACTTTGCAAATAGGACAACAATATCATGAAATAACAAATTAATATTGGGAATGTAAGCAAAGATTTTTTTGTTTCTCTTCTACACATTGTGGTATGCTGTATACAAAAATGTATTAAAAATACTAAACCAAAAAAAAATAGTACACATAAGAATCCAAAGGGATTGTGTTTTCAAATTGAATTATCTTTGTCTATATATTTTCCACAAGGAATGCCAAACTTAACTTAAATGATTAACAATAGCACCCTAGACATTGTTCCATTCTAGAACTTCTAACTTTTGTAAAGTGGAACATAACTGAGATAGTATCAAACTCAATTACTTAAGTGAGTGGATCTTTCAACAGCACAAGCAAATGGTTTTGAGTTTTAACATTTGTACTATATGAACAAACAAGGTAAAAAGAAGACCAACCTCCGGCGAACAAGGATTCCCTTGGAATGCTCTTGGTCTTTGGACTGTACCTTTTGTGAGTAGAAGTGAATGATTTCATTTCTGTAGAAATAAAATGAGCTCCAACTCCATCAGATGGACGAACCTTTGGTTCTATTTTTTCTAACCTGGCATTCATCTCTTTCATCTGCAGTATCAAGAAGTGATACAAGCTAAGAACTTCAGAAGCAGTCAACACTTCAAATGCATTGGAAAAAAAAAAATCCCTAAAGCTTAACCATTCAATGAGTTGTAGTCGTAAAAGAAATTATAGACAAGCCTCTGGATTACGTATTCTAAAGCATTGGATGATTACCATGGATGAAGGAAGATGGTAACGCTGCAATTCTTCACGAAATTGAGGACCAACATTTGTATACAGCTCCTACAGTGAAAGAGGCAACAAGCTGTTTAGTTAACACATTCACATTATTCTTATTTGAAATACTATGTGTTTTATTGCACTGACAACAGCCCATCATTTCCAAAGATTGTGTTATATAAAATGTTTGTCCACCATATGTCTTACAAGGATGTCAGCCAGTACATCTCTTATTTCTTCCCTTGCTTTTGGCCAACATGCAAATGCAAATCTACTTTTACTGATCATACAATTCATAATTCACATAACCTGGGAGGGATTCTCAAGCTTCCGTTGAACTTGGAAAATGCCTAAATGATGACGAGGGAAAACAAAGTTTGCTAAAAGAGGACTACATTCATAGTACAAATTTTAAGCCACGAAGCCAATCTGGAAAAGAATTTCTACGCTACATTCCTCATACCAATGATTAAAAGTTCTTATTAAGGACAAGCTTGTAATTCCACAAAACAACACCATTTAGTATCACATAAAATGAATAGTACATGGTTTTGCATTCCTTGGCACATTAAGCAGTTTGGCAGCTTATAGAATGAAAATCAAGTCACAAAGGTTTTAGAGCTATAATTTTCATAAAATGATATTATTTTTGGATGCATGAAAGGCACTGGCCAAATACATACAAGAATAAAACACACAAAATTGTAATAGAGTTTTATTCTTGCATCAAGAGGTCCACAAGCCCTCCATTGGCTAGTTTTGAAGACATCGGGTATCAAGATGTGGTAATAATGGACAAAACATTTACTTCAATTGCAAAACTAGGTTCCTTACTTTCATTCGCTCTAGCTTCAATGAATGCCGAGCGTTGCGCTCTTTGTTGAGGAGCTAATGTCAAATAAGCTTTTTTTATTGCATTTATCTTGATGAAATCATGGATCTGTACTGAACAAGGTCATGTTCCAAATGAATTTAAAGAGTCAGAGAGAAAGCCGTAATGCAGCCAAGGAAAATCTGGCTTTGAGCAATGTCAACTATTCTTGTTATTCAGACCACAGATCTCATGTCTAGCATTCATTAGTACTTTGCCTTTGGCTTTCTACATACTAATTCTCCACAATCACACCATGCAAGTTCTAATCTACCTAGCATGCTGCATATGTAGCTGGAGTAACCTATATTAATAAAAGGTGAAGTTTACGAACATGGAAAAGGTGTTAGAATTCCATATCCATAACCATCAAGGGTTCCAACTATATAAATATCAGCTTTATAAGATCCCCATTCACCAAGAAACCCTATTTAGAGCAATCTCTGATATCACCTCAAACTTCTCCATATTCTTTTTCACAACAGGTAAGGTGATAGAACAAATATACAGAAATCACAGAGCTGTATATGACAAATCCAAACGAGGCATGAAAGTAGGTTCACTCATACAAACCTCAATACACAAGGTCGCAGCTTCCCTGACACTATGGTTCGCGTCATTCAACAATTGCAAAACCTGTATAGCAAAAACAAGTCAACTGCATGTCTACATCTATAAATCACAAACAGCAAAAACAACTAAAAAAAAAAAGAAAAGGGTAAAAGCTACACATACAGGAGGAAGTAGAACTCGCTGAAGAGTGAGCTCGGTAGAAGCAAAAAGACCAACTGCTGTTGTAACTGTACGTGCAAACTCTTCCCGTACCCTCCAACTTTTGTGCATCCAAGCATAACTTCCGGCTCTTTCAACAATAATCGTGGGTGATGAGACCTGATTTAGGATGAACCTTAATAGTTAGCCACCTCATCATCATCCTCTTACCAGAAGCTATAGTAAAAAGGATTTCACCATTGTAGAGTTTGTGATCAAGAAATAAACTGAGAAAACTACTTCCTTTGCGAACACAGACAATTACTCAAGTGATAAGAATAATAGTCAGATATAAGGAAACACAATTTTGTCTTATGCAGAAAGCTTGCAGTTGAAAAAGATATACATACAAATGAACTGTTTCAAATTGCATTAACGTATACATATAATGAATATCTAGGTGAGGGAAGAGTGGGCAAGAAATTTGATTTAGACATATAAATGTTGAGTTTAACATGCCAAGCTACACATAACTTCCTCAATAACCACTATAAGTTTACAGAAGAATTGAAGAAAAGCAGATTCAGAAGTCTTGATGCTTCAAACACCAGTAGGGCCCCCATCAAAGGCATCGCGCTTCACTAAACAATGAACACAAATTCAACAATAAAGACATGCGAATAATAAACCTTAAATCCACCACCTTTTTGGTACTATCAGAAATTTCAAAAACAGCAAAGAAAGGATATGCATTTCCTCTGGGAAGAAGAATGAGACACATATCCATCATCTTAACTAGCATGCATCTAGGAAAATGTTTCCCATTACCATTGGAAAAAAAAAGGCCTTTCCAAGGTTTCGGCAGAAAATTAACAGATCCAAGAAACATTAAATTCCCACTCAACATCCTAAAATTCAAAAACCACCACGGCATTCCAATTCACTCCTCAAATCTTCCACCTTTTTCGTTCCGCTCACAATCATTCTTCTGCCCAACACGAATAATTTCCACAGAATCTTAAGACATTGAAACTAAAACTCAAGAAACGCAGAAAGGAGAGGTTTTCAGAGAACCCCAAATCCCTAACCTCCATGAGAGTTATCAGAAGCTGCCGGGCGGCGTCGCGGACGGGCTGCTTCCCATCACCAAGCCGCTCGACGACGGCGGGCACGAGCCCATTAAAATGTATCTTGAAATGCTCCCCGGAGAGCACCGCGGCAGAGGAGAGCGCCTGGAGCGCACCCTGGGAGACCCGGAAATTGCTGTCCTTGAGAAGATCCGTGCAGCAATCGACAAGCGCCGTGACCTCCGCCGACGACAGGCTCTTCGTCGACGACTCCAGAATCTGGTGGAGCCGTTCCACCCCGGCCATCCGCTCCTTCGTGTCCTTCGCCCGCGCCATCTCCATCGCCTCCTCCATCTCGCCCCCCGGGCAGTGGAGAACCCAACAAATTCACCTCCCCCCCTCCTCCCCTAGGGTTAGCGCTTCGGATCTGGGAGTCGCCGGCACGATCAGATCTGGCAGAAATTTGGGAAAAAATTTCAAGAAATCGAGAGATCGCGCGAGCGAGAGAGCGAGCGAACAGAGAGAGAAAACCGAGGGTCGAGTCGGTGGAAGTTCGGTTCTTGGATTCTCTCGCTAGATAGGCGGAGAGAGAACAGCGGGGTAGTGACCGTCTCGGAAGCTGCCATTGATATTGAGATTATTTACTAAAGTGCCACTCCCTTTTTTGGTTTGCTTCCGAAATCTTAACGCGATGCATGATTCACGAATGGTTTTATATCGGCTATATGCCGCATAAAAACCTGTATACGTGGAGAATACTTCTGCGGTTACTTCCACGCGAAACGCGCAGCGCGTCCAGGGCGTGGAGATATTTATGCGGTTGCAAGTAAATAAATATGCGGACGTTTAAGGATAGAAGCATGCTTCTTCTGTACGGCAGCCTGGAAAGTTCTGGAATGAAACGATTGAGCATATTTTACCCTTGCTAAATTTACAAGACTTGCCGCGGTTCTCCGCCGTTCTCCGCCGTCTCCACGTGTCTACCCCTTAATTTCCCCACGACTTGGCACCAAAGAAAAAAAGGATAACTCACCGACGCAGAACACGAGGCGAACTTTAGCCTCAAACTTCTCAGGTCAAACAATTGGGTTACGTTTTCTGGTCCTTGTCGTCCATTGCGTCGCGATCTGCGGCCTATCGGCGAGGAACGAAGCTAAAATTGATCACATGGGGCAGTTGATGACCTGTAAGTGTATTCATATCTCAGCCGCAGTGTGGTCGTTGAGCAATCTCAGCCGCCCATCAGGTGTTCTTTTCGATTGGCGCTACAAAAGGGCATGGGGTATGAGAGAGGAAATGGCTTGCAAAAATAGAGAAGCTTTGTTGGGAAGTAACCATCATTTGGTTGGTGCAAACGCATCCTGCCGTTGTGTATCTTTGGAATCATTAAATGGTGACCCATGCAAGATGGTGCGCTTAACATAATTCAGATCCTATATATTGGATGGCTGAGATTGTTCCAATTGATGTGATTATCACATCTTACTGCTAATGTGGACGGATCAAGTCTTAAAATAGTGGCCAAGTTTTCATCTAGTCCAGTTTTCATCTCCAGCTATATATCCAATTGTGAGAACTCGTGCGGACATGTGTTTAGTCCCACATTGATTATTCGCTAACTAGATCTTGGGTACTTATACAGGATCAAAAAACTCAAATAATAATACCTTCCAACCAGTTTTTTTCGGTGAGGTTCTGGGTTGTTGCACATAGTATCAGAGCGGACCCGACCTATACCATGTGGATTACGGGATCCTGCAACACAGTTCTATTGGGGTTGACCACGGGCCGATCATGGTGTTTGTAATTAGATCTGAATGTATTTGAAACTTTAGCTTGACGAAGACGTCAGAACTTAAACGAAAGGAGTATGTGAGGACTCGTGCGGGCATGTGTTTAGTTTCACATCGGTTATTCGCTGAGTAGATCTTGGGTTACTTATACAGGATCAAGAAACTCAAATAATACCTTTTGCCTAACCTTTTTGAGTAAGGTCCTGGGTTATTATACTAAGTTTTACTATTCTATCTTGCTTTGGTTTTTTTTTTTTGTTATATTTGTTGGCATTAGAAGAGTCCAGTTCTGACAACCCAATAGCATTTCTAAGATATATGTTTTTTTTTCTTTTGTGGTGATTCTAATACGTACATACGTCGACATGAATCTCGGTCCACTCGCCACGGTCCACTCGTTCACTCGCTGCTTCAAGTAAACCACTCGATGCTCTCTCGCAATCGATTAGTCTCGCTTCGTCTCTTGTGACGAAGCTTTTAGATACTCCTTTCGCCTTTATGCATGCGGGATTTTCTTCTTTTATTCAATTGTTATGTAGTGCCGGATTTAGAGATAAGGGTATAAAAGATTTGACTCGAGTGGAAAGAAAAGAAGTCGGCCACTAAGGTTGTTGCTATTTGAGGATTCTGGCTGAAGAGAGCACATACCCAGTTTTTATAATCACATGACCAGTGTGTATAATTAATTCATAACCAGACTCGCAACTGATTTGTAGCAGGCTAAGAAAAGGAAGAAGAGTAGGGATTTTACAGACCAAAGAATGGAATAGGCGAGAGCCTTGTCTCAGGCCGGGTGTGGCCAGTCAGCTCTGATACCATACTTGGGTTGTGAAACCCCCTG
>JAOXJJ010000481.1:12712077-12728425 GCA_025769935.1 Phoenix roebelenii
CTTATTCTTCAATCCCTGTGGACCGACATCCGTAATCACTATCCTACAGGATACGTGCTATTGCGTGGTTTATTTTCGAAATTGAAAGAACCGATCAGCAAGTCATCACACAAACTTCTATTGTCTGGAAACCATTTTGCTCAAGCATTCTAAAAGAATCGTTTTTTAGGCAGCAGAGTCTCTAAATCATTGCATGATAAGTCGAGTGATGACAAACTATGCACGCCTTTGAAAGATGATAGAATGGAGCGTGATAGTCTATTATGGGAGAGGTTTAGATTTCTTAGCATCACTAGCTTGCCAATTTATTGTGGGTTAACTCCACATTAGTGAATTATTACTAAGGTCAAGCAATTTTTGCATATTTACTAGATTCCTAATTTCAAGTGCTAGACTTTTGCTGAACTCATGATGTGCTCAACTTCAAGAACTCATTATGTGCTCACTATATTTCCCTAGTTCATGAAGGATGGAGCCTGAGATTTGATTGCCGTAAAGAGACAAGAATTTGATCATGGTCATTTTTCCTAGATAAGCAATAATGGGTCTAGATATCTGGATGATGTGGAGGTACAAATCTTTAGCTAGGTCGAGTTCTCTGGACTAGAAGAGATGGAGCTAGTTGGAGCATTGCTGGGGAGTATCAGCTGCTTCAGGTTCACAAACTTACCTAATACACAGAGATAAGTACATATAAATAATTGTAAAGGTATAGTTTTCCAAGATAGAAGAAATGGGACCTACTAGCACAATTATAAATATTTAATTACTCTAATTAAATTGGAGGACCAACTTCTCTAAAAATTAACATAATCACCCCACAAGCACAACTAATTTAATTAATCATCAAGTAATTTTCTTAAATCTTCTAATATGAAAGTTTTTTGGTTTTCAAAACCAAACCTAGCACTAGGTTTTTATAACCTAACCCTAACCATGCTATTTATCTAAGTTAAAAAGGAGAAAATAGCAGGTTTTGCCTTAATTAGGGATTAGAGTGTAAAACCCTACATTAACTTTCTTTCGCCTAAATTAAACCAACACAAAATTAGAGAGAGAGTACTGGAGGGTGTCAATTGGGGATTAAGGATGGGAAACAATGCCATCACAAAAGACATAATATATTGCTAAGTGAGCAACTTTAGTTCATGGTCTAGTTATACAATGAGCTTTGATGCGGTCCACTTTTATCAACACCCTAGAGTTGAACATTGGGCTCTTTGTGGACCAATGATCCATGTGTATATTTGGGTTGTAGCCATCTTGGGCTTTACACGTTACTCGTTGAAGTAAGCAGGTGCAGTTAGATTATTTTAAACTGTTTGGCCATAACTTGTGGATCCTAGGTCTATTAGAGGTGGCAAAACTTAGACCCTAACCTGCCAACCTGATCAAACCTACTTGTAACTAATGGCGTTTGGGTCAGCCTTTTGATGACCTGACTAAATTCTGATCAACCTGAAAATAACCCAATCGAAATATGGGTTGGGTTCGAGTTGAGCATTTGGATCTAAACCCAACCCTAGCAAAATAGAGGTGAAAATAAGAAAGGAAGATTTTCTAGAGCACGACAAAGCAATCTTTCTTCTTTTTTTTTTTTTTTATGTAGGCTTGCTATTATTACTTCTAGTTTTTTTAATAAATAGATATTACCTTTATTACTTTAATAAAAATTTATTTTTTCAATTCTAGTAGTCCTACTCCATCAACTAGCCATATAGATTTCTTGATAGGGCCTTCTTTGTACTTTTTTTCTTCCCTTTTTCTTCTTTCCATTCCTTTGAAAGTAATTCATCCATGCTAGCATGGAGGTTTGGCCGACTTTACCGATGCAATCACAGATAACCTAAATCTTTTACTAAATGTTTTTCAATGTTTTTAGATTTTTTTTGAATTTTTGTTAGCCTTTTTGTTGTTTGGCCATGCAACAAATATTGAGGTTGGAGTCTTCAATGCTTCAAACTCTTAGTTTAGCTATCATATATTGGATACATAAATATAAGTAGGTTCCATTTATTAATGATTCCATTAAGAAACCTTAGTTGGATTTATGTACTTTTGGATCATACACAACAGTGTTTGGCTCGACTTAAATATGTGATGTGTATATGTTGTGTAAGAATGTGTAAATTCTTTAAACCTCTCTCGATGACTAAGACATTTTCTCTAAATTTTGAAATATTGTTTAAGAAAATGCAGAAAGATTTGGGATAAAATTAGACATATTTATGTGGTACCTTAAATTATTAGGGTGGAGTTTCAAACACTATAAGTGCCCACACTTCCAATCTCTTTTTTTTTCCCATTTTTTTTCTCTAAAAGAAATGGTGATGGCCCTTCCCTCCTCCTTCCCATTTTTTAATTTTCTTTTCCTGAGGAAACTCTCTCCCATATTCCAGCCAACAAAAGGGTCATGCAATTTTTGAACTTTTCAGGTAAAACAAAAACTATGTAGCCAAAAATAAAAAACGGTAGAACAAAAGCCATGGATCTAAGACATAGCACAAGAATGATCATGATTTTTAAAACTGTAGAAGTTTTGGCACTTCCCGGACTCCATAAGAGACCTCTGGATTTCCCAATTCTTCTCTCTCTTAAAAGATAGACGCTCAAACTGATGAATTAACAAACATTACTATTCTTCAAAAAGAAATTATTATAGGATTGTATTTACTAGTGATGATTAGTACTATATCTTCTATTGTTGTATTTTTTTTAAAAAAGAAAAAAATCACAACTCCATCACATCTAACGTCTGAAATAGTGGTTATTTAGGGGACACATGTGAAGCAAAAGTTTGAGGGCCACCAAATTTTTCGCATCATTTATTAACAGTGTTTGGAGAAGTCTTTGTTCTAAGCGCTTTTATAACCCACCAGTCTTTGTAGGCAAATGATTTGATGTACTTGAAGCTGCTCGCTCAACAAAAATTCTTGTACCATATCGAATAGATGCTGTTAAATTTCATCTAAATTTCTCGCCCGAAGAACAAAAAATCTTCCCCCAAAAAATATCAAACCATACCTGCAGTTTCCTTGAGATAAATCTGATGATTTGTATTAATAGTATTTCTTTCATGTATAACTAATTTAGTTTCTCAATTTGTGCATGTTATCCTTGCGCACGAGCTATGCTAATCTTCTCTATATTGTTCCAATTTAGTTTGGTAGTTAGATTTTGCAATATCTAGCTTGAAAGGAATGGGAGGATTTTTCTTTGTCGGCAATGTTTCATCTTTACTGTGCTTCAAAAAATCACAAATTGGGAGGGTTTTGTTCTGTCTTCTTCCCATAACCAGTAATTTGTATACGTATCTTGAAGCTTGTAACTTATAATTTGTAGGATCTCAGCTGTATACCTTTTTTTTCTTTTGTTCCTTTATTATATTTTTCTTATTTAATAAAATTAGGGGAGGTATGATGCTTCCTCTTTTTACCCCTTAAAAAAAAAAAAAGTTAATCAATGCTTGGGTGGTTGTCTATGTGTAACAGAAATATTCAAGGGTTGGTAAGATGCTGAGTTTTATCCTTTTATATTGAATGTTCAACAACCGGAAAATAAATTTGTGGACTCAGATTACCAAATCAGAATAGTTTATGGTAGTAGGCCAACAATAAGCTATTTTCTTCTGCTCGCTTGCTTCGCATTATCTCACTAAAATATGAAAAGCTTCCCCAAGCTTATTAGGTGGCATCATATGTGGTTAATCATATGGGATCTACTTTATAGATGTCTAAGGCCAATCTTCCTCTTCAATTTTGTAATATTTTATTCTTTAACTTTTATGGATGTATCTTTTCTCTTCTAATTTAAATTTTTCAAAAAAAAAAAAAGCTTCCACAAGCTACAAACAAGAACAGTAAATTAAAAAAACTCCAGTAAGGCACCATTTTGACCCTAGCAGCCAATGCACATTAATTATAAAAAGTCTCACGCACATTGGTTAGGAAAAAAAATTACATATTTGTGAATGATCTTGATTTCAGTCATTATCTTCAATACTTTGGCCATTCAGATGTAAATCAAGGAAAAGACATTACAGTCACTTGAAAAGTAACAAACATGACTATATAATGTCAAGTTTAATAACGAGCGCCGAGAAGGACCTTAAATGAAATTAGAAAGAATTATTATTTTTTTTTTGGTAAACCGGATATATCATATGGTTCTTGTATAAGACTTAGTCTATAAACAATATAAGGTGATTATAAACAGATTTTACGCAACAGTTGTTCGAAGATTTGTGCTTTTCTTTCTTAATATCTACTTGCAAAGTTCCTTTGCTTTAAGCAAATACGGCCATGAAACTTATAATGATCTCACATTGTCAATTTTATGTTGAGAAGCTACATACCTAACAGATTAGATGCCTGAGAGAGAAGTTGTGAAAGATCTGCTGCTATCAAGATAAATGTAATACTTTGTTTGCATCATAACATCTGGTCCTGAGGCTCTTTCTTTTTCTTAATATCTATAATTCAATATCCAAGATTTGAATCCTGGATCTCCTGAATGAAAATTGGATTATTCAGACTTCCATCTTGCAGTAGGTTGCTCCAGATCAGAATTGACCCTGGTGGTGAAATGCCATTGCTCCAAATTTGTTTTGTGTGAATTATGAAATCTAAAAAAAAAGAAAAGGAAAGAAAAGAAGAAAAACCAACTGATGCAGTGTTATAGTTCATAAGATTTATAAGAAGGGGAATAATGAGAGCTAACAATTAGCTAAACGCAACGTAGTTCGTTAGTGATTAACTATCAATAGTAAGGGATAATTAGCCCTTGGGTAAGCACCTAAATTCTAAGACTGCCTGTGGTACACCACAAAGAATTTAGCTATACAGATGCAAATTGAATTCCTAATATTTACTCTTTTTCCTTTAAACAAAACATAGGAGGAGCAAGGCCCCGCCCACTCCATTAGAAGATGAAATGAAAACAGAGGCTACAAGGGTGACTGGCCTCTGTGGGGGAAGAGGTCCCAAGGTAGCAAAACAAAGGGTAACATAGAAAGTTTACAGAATAACTGCTGAAACACATTAATAAGAGAGAAACAAGACCTGCTGCAATTTTTATTCATGTGCTAGGTATTGTCGTGTGACTAGAACAAATCAATGCTGCACTTTGAGATATCACATAGATAAAAATTCAGAGCTGTCCAGAAGAAATTCTTCTGATTGTTGCAGAAGGGAGTGCTCTGATGTCCTTGGGATTCGATTTCTGCTGTACTATGAAGAGTCCTTTTTCTGATAGAGAACAGAAATTAATAGCCGAAAATTGAGGTATGGGTTAGTGCATTCTTGTTTTACTTGGTGGACTTAAGTGATTCTGACATTGATCCAATAAATCAAAATAAACCAACCATTTTGTTCATTCATTTATTCTTTGTACTTATGTTGTGTGAGGATTCGTGCCGACATGTGTTTAGTCTCACATCGGTTATTCACTAGGTAGATCTTGGGTACTTATACAGGATCAAGAAATCCAAATAGTATCTTCTGGCTAGCCATTTTGGATAAGATCCTGGGTTATTACAAATGGTATCAGAGCAGATCTATCCCATAACCTATGTGGAATCGGGAACACTGCAGCACGTATTCATGGAGGCCGACCACAAGCTGATTGTGGTGCTTGTGATTAGATTTGAATGGATTTGAATTCTTAGCCCGATGAGGAAGTCAGAGCTTAAACGAGGAAAGTATGTGAGGGCTCGTGCGGGCGTGTGTTTAGTCTTACATCGGTTATTCGCTGGGTAGACCTTAGATACTTATATAGGATCAAGGAACCCAAATAATACATTCCGGCTAGACATCTTGGATGCGATCCTGTATTGTTACACGCCGAGATTACTGTTATCAGCATGAAGGTGGACTCAAGTGATGGGTCTTCAATATTCATGGGGACCAGATGATTTGTTAAAGGGTGGTTGATGTTAGCACGCTGCAACGTTGAAATGTTGCGGGGTTGGGAGGTTTGTGGTGTCATTTGGAGGTGGATTCAGCTACTCTCCTTAAACATCTACCCACCAATTTATTATGCATGTCACGTGCATTGGATATAGACTTTATCATGACCTCACCTCTGACACCCTCATAAACATAGAGAGTGAGAGGAGAGCGGTAGCAGTGTCTCTTTAGCTTTATCTGAATCTTTTTAATTTGTTTTCTTTGGAAACTTTAATAGGCATTGGTCGAACTGCCTTCAGTTAAAATATAATCAACTATCATGCATTTTTAACTATCACTGAAACTTAACCTCAACACTGAACAGAGCGGCAAAAGAGAAAAAGATGGAAGTCTAACTGTTGTTTATATCTAATTGATGAGGCAAAGGGCCTTTTCAAATGAGCTCTTTGACATAAGCCTTACCAAAGATTTTAGTGATTATTCTTCAATTTTTAAGATATAGGGTATATTCTAATTTGTAGCTTTCATTATGGACAGTTCGGTGCTACTACTAGAAGTATTATTCTTGTTCCATAATACGATTCCGTTCAAATGTTATGATTTGAACACTGGGTATTTTCAAGCACTTTAGGGCTGATGAAATTGAATTGCCTCTAGCTACCAAATTAGCTGACTTCTAATATTACTGGAAACTTATGATATATATAAATATAGCCAGTTAATACTTGATTTCTTTCAAATAAAGAAACTGATATGTCAGATTACTTGTTTGAGGAAATTTTGATTAATCCTAACAATACTTCTTGCGACTTAAGGAACAATGCTTCTTTGAGAACATGAGACACTATCCTCATAGTTACTTTACAATAATGAACAACTCAAGCAAGACAGATGAATTATCTTTTTATAGCATTTGGGGAGAATAGCTACCTTAAACTAGCTAATCAGTGCAGAGTTGGATATCCAATAATCTCTTAGGTGCATCCTTGGCATTGGGACTAGAACCATGATGCCAATTGGCACTAGAATGCTGTTGGGATAATCTTGTGATGACATCAATATAGCCCAATACTGGAGCAGTACATGGAACAGAAAGATGCTGGAAAATCTATCTAGGGGAGCTTGGAGCCACTAGTATGGGAATTCAGGAATGAACCTTTTGTGTCCCTGCAGTCACAGATGTGAATTCTGGGACGCAGGACTGAGTAGGTTTCATAGATGCTACCAACCACCTTGAAGGTGCCGAAGAATGCCAATGTCCTAACAAAGCAAGCAATTAGGTTTTGATTAATTTCAGTGGCCCTTCTGTCCGCCTTAATTAATAGGTGGAAGAAAGAGTTGAGTTTGTGATTCAAGGAATCCTATATAAAGTCACCACCACCTTTGGCATTCATGTGCAAATGGCCTCCCACCACAACCTCTAACTACCAGTATTACTCCTCTCATCCAATCAAAACAAGCTCATTCTGCAGCTATGGATGCCTCTTTCCTTCTCACCTTCTTCCTGGCTGGCCTAGCAGCTCTAGGGACCCTTTCGATGATGTCGGAGGCTCGAGCCTTCTTTGTTTTTGGTGATTCTCTTGTTGACAATGGCAATAACAACTTCTTACTGACGACAGCTCGTGCCGACATGCCTCCTTATGGGATCGACTACCCGACTCACCGGCCGACAGGCAGATTCTCTAATGGCCTCAACATGCCTGACATTATCAGTTAGGAGCCTAGCCTGACTTCTTTGACTGCATTGTTGATGAATGCATCAGAGAATGTTTCTCTCTTTTAACTTATGGGGTCTATGTTTGCAATGCTTTCTTCACCAACAACTTCAATGTCTCTCAGGTGAGCACCTTGGGGCCGAACCGACATTGCCTTATCTCAGCCCTGAGCTCCAAGGAGAAAAACTACTCGTAGGCGCCAACTTCGCATCGGCAGGGATCGGAATTCTCAATGATACTGGAATTCAATTTGTAAGGGTGTTATATATTATCTTTCAAAGGTTGGCAAACTAAAGATAAGATAGACTGATACTGGTGATGTTTGCAGCTAAACATTATTAGAATCGACAGGCAATTGCTATACTTTGAGCAGTACAAGAAAAGGTTAAGCTCGGTCGTAGGCGAGGCTCAGATGAAGAAGCTTGTGAGCCAATCCCTCGTCCTCATCACTCTTGGAGGCAATGACTTTGTCAACAACTACTACTTGGTGCCCTTCTCCCCACGATCTCGCGAGTTTGCACTTCCTGACTACATTCGCTATTTGATCTCCGAATACAAGAAAATTCTTGGGGTATGCATGATTTGTCTCCTCAAAGATTCATCCTTGAAGAGGATGGATTATATGATGCCAACTACCAGCATATAGATAATCTCATAGTCTGCACTTTTAGAGTCTACTGTGATTTGCATCAATGGAGCAGCTAAATTTCTGCTGTCATACGTCACAGATATTGCATGAGACTTCCATGTTCTGCATTGAAACCAAAAAGATCATTTACCCTGGGCACGCTGCTCAACTTCACGTATAACCTTTCTTTCTTTTTTTTTTTCCCTTGAGGAAAAGATGGTTTCCCATCAAAACTCATCGAGTAAATGAATCAAGCGAAGTTACACTTGCACAACCATACACATGTATAACCTTTTACAAAAAGTTCTTTGACAATAACCCCTTTGAGTAGGCTATAGAGAGAGAAATATTTATCTTACTTTCCGAGTACGCTGTGCAGCCTCGTCTGTGTAGTAATTAAAGATGACAGAGTTACTTCTGTCGACAGTATTCCTTCCTCCATTGATGATACTTGCTTGGAAAAATACTTAAAAACATAGAAATTTTGCTCATATAACCCTGCACTCTCTGGACCGACAACCGGTAGGCCTAGCCATGAATCATTAACCATCTAACTCGATTAATATCGAAATAGTAGAACTAGTAATGGAAGAGAAAGAGCTAATCTTTGCAAATCTTTGCACAGGCATTAAAGAAAAACAGTTAATATTGCTCCATTCTTTCATGCATTGTGTCTGTTCAATTGCAGAGGCTATATGAATTAGGCGCCCGCCGAATAATGGTCACCGGAACCGGTCCTCTTGGCTGCGTGCCGTCAGAGCTTGCTCAAAGGGGTCGGAACGGCAAGTGCGCCGCTGAGCTGCAGAGAGCTGCATCCCTATTCAATCCCCAGTTGGACCAAACTTTAATTGAACTAAACAGAAAATTTGGATCAGACGTCTTTATCTCTGCCAATGCTTTCAAGATGCATATGGACTACATATCAGATCCAGGGTCCTATGGTAGGAGACATCAAGGATACTTGCTAATAACTTCATTCCCATTCATCCTCTTGATGGTAATTAACAATGTCTTTTATGAACATTTTTCAGGTTTTGTTACATCAAAAATTGCATGCTGTGGGCAAGGACCTTACAACGGGCTAGGGCTATGTACTGCTGCATCAAATTTATGTCCCAACCGCAACTTGTATTCATTTTGGGATGCATTCCATCCCACGGAGAAAGCAAACCGGATCATCGTGAGCCAGTTCATGATTGGTTCCTCCGAGTACATGAACCCCATGAATTTGAGCACCATTCTAGCGATGGATGCAAGCACTTAGTTTCTTGAGAACTGATCCATTTCCTTTCCTTTTAGCTCCACGGAATGTTCTCTTTGCTCGCCAGCATTCGTTATGTGTTGTGTCTGCCATATCCAGTGTATCATCTCTTGTGTGGTTCAAAGTTCGAGCCCGAGATTTCATGCATAAGCTGGCTATGGATTAATAAACTAATATGTAGCCGTTGAGCATGCTGGTTTCTGGTGCATAATAATGGGGATATGTTGTCGAAATTATACCTTATATATCTAGCGTGCACGCGCCATGCCGATCACTGTATCTCCTTTCTTTAGGCTAACCATCTAGATGAGTGTATGATGAATGGAGCCCATAGGAAGAAGAATGGGGGGATCAGTGTGGTGCACTGCTATGTGGTGCATGTGGTGTAGGGTGTACTAGATCTTATAGTGGATGTTTGAATTGTGGATTTTCTTTCATACAAAATAGAAATGAGTGTGAATTGGACTTCCAAGCAAGAATCAAGCATTAGGCTTAGGATGTATTGGCATGCCTTTTGTTATGTTTGATAGGCTAATTAAGACTCTATGGAAGCTTTTTTTTTTTCTCCCTGAAAACAATCTGTTAAAATATCGTGAGCGATCGATGCAATGGGACTTTGAGAACTTGACTGCTTTTGCAATAGAAAATCTGTGGAATTGGTGGAGACAGGTAAGAATTTTAACAGGATATTGTACCTGACCATCAAACATTATCCCAAATGAGTTGATTATATGAATCGTGACTTGCCCAATATTTTCCTTTTTTGACAATACCTCTGATACTATTTGATTATTTAAGGTGTTTCTTCTTTCTTCTTAATTTTTTCCCCGATCGCCAAGACTTCCTTCTGTCTTGCCTTGCGACTTCCTCTCCTCTCCCTATGTTATTTTGGAAAAAAAACTAGCGGTGGAAGAATTAGCACCATTTCGCTAAGAAAATGGCATGATAGGATATGAAAAAAAGAGAGTAATATATGTCATCCAGTCAATCCAAAGTTGGAGCCAAAACAAGTTTAGAACTAAAAATCAATACAACGACTCATCAAACAGAACGGGCCTGCCAAGATAAAAAGCAACAAGCCCCTAAAAAACTGAAGCATAAAATCCCCTAACAAAAGAAATCCTGATTTTGCAATATATCCAAGATTTGAACTATGAACATCTTGAAAGGCAATCCTTGATAGGATAGGTGCCAATCAACTAAGCTAACAATTATGAGCCTAGATAAATCACAGTTAAAAACAAACAATCGGCAAAAAAGAAAAGCAAAAGACATGCATAAAAACCATCAAATAGAACTGCTGCAGTGCCGCAAGTAGTTTCTATTAGTTTGTTTATCTGGTGCAAGTTGACCCATTTTTGACTTAGTTTTGATAGAAGTTGCACAATATCATCCTGATAGTTAAAAAAAAAAAAAATAGATGGACTTGAGGACCAAGAACGAGGATATTCTACAAACAAAAAGCTAGAAAATTTTCACCCACCATATTGTTCAACTCAAGATGACAACCACTTGAATAAGGATTGAAGAATCATTTTATATTAAATTATTTTAAAATATTTATATATGTTATTTTTGTGAAATAGCATAGATTCAAATCCCTAGTTCACTCTTCTTAGGATCCTAGATTGCTTATGTTACTTATATCATTTCAATAAATTCTCCATAATGTTATCTTTGGTTTACATCTTCATTATGCCCGGTTCTCCTTTTATTCCTCCTAATTTTACCATATGTCCATCTCAATATTTTTCTCCTTATTATATTTAATTTATATTTTAAAAACTTAAATTTGCTTATATAAGTGGGAATATAAGATGATTTAGCACAAAAGATGACTAAAAGTGTCTTAACTATTTCCTAACCCACACGTCCCAAAGCCATGCCATGGTTCGGCTTGGTGTTGACCGGGTCGCGTGGGTGGGCCCCAACCAACTCCCAACAGCCTCCACATAGCCACCACCCATCACGTTTGGCCCCACCAAAAGAGCCGCAATGGCTCGTGCATCGCCGTCGCTCCTTCCCAAACTTGGCCAACCACCAAAACCTCCACCTCGTCGCCGTTCCCAGCCTCCCGTGAACCACCAAGCCGCATGCTGCCTTATTGAGGTGGCGGTGGAGGTGGTAGTATCGCTGGTGGCGACGGCGGAGGCGGCCGATGGACGTCGGTGGGACTCCGGCAGGCAAACGGAGGGTTATGGTCATCGCCGACCCTGGCCGGGAGTCGGCCGGCGCGCTCGAGTGGGCCCTCTACCATGCGGTGCTCGAGCACGACGAGATCATCCTCCTCCATGTAGAGCCTCCCAACGCCCGGCGCGGCGCCTTCTCGACGTTTCTCCGCCGACCTTCGTCGGTGGCTCCCAGCTTCCCCGCCGGTTCTGCTGCCGGCTCCGCCGAGGGCGGGGGGGACTGCGAATTCCTTGATGCGATGAAGGCGGCGTGCAAGGCGGCGCAACCAAAGGTGAAGGTGCAGATTGAGAGGGTGGAGATGGAGGCTAAGGACAAGGCCACGACTATTCTCATGCAGACCAAGCAGCTCAGGGTTGATCTCCTCGTCGTTGGCCAGCGTCGCACCCAGTCAACTTTCTTGGGGTAACTAGTCAGCGTTCCGAGAGATCCATTACTATTATCATCGCCATCATAATCTTCTTCTTTTTTTTTTGGTGAATAAAAAAAAGACTATATACCATTGCTATTATCATCATAATCTTTCAATACATCTGATGCATCTCAATCCATTTTTTTAAAAAGGAAAATTTGAAGGAAATATACAATTGCAATCTTCATTGCTTTATTTTTATAAAGTAAAGGAAAAAAAGGAATCATACTTTTCCTATGTTTGATGTCAGTGAGAAAATTCAAAGTAAAATAGTTAAAGAAATAATTTAGTTTTCTCCAAAAAGATTTAATCTTTTATGTATCTTTTGATGTATACATGCATGCGCGCGCACTCATATATATATATATATATAGAGAGAGAGAGAGAGACCAAGTAAGATTTGCTTTTGCATTTTTCATTCACACATTTATGAGTTTTAAGGCAAAATTTGCGGTACCAATCGATAACATAGTAATGTACCGCACTAATATCGAATTGGCACGCAGTTTCATACCATATCAACACTCGATATATCTTACAATCTCGTATTTTATTGCGTATCAATATAAAATAGTACCAAAACGGAATCCAGTATCAGAAAAACTAACCTTACTTCAAGTAACTTGAGAAATTGCTTTACATGGAGCTGGCTGTTAGCCCAATAGATGCTGACTAATGTAGCCCACCATTAGGGTCGCAATTTAATGAAACGTGATGTCTTCCTCTTATAGGTACAAGCTAAGTGGAAGGACTGGAAGCACGTTGAATAAAGGGATGGACCTTGCGGAGTTCCTGATCGAAAACAGCAAGTGTTTGTGCGTTGGAGTTCAAAAGAAGGGTCAAAACGCAGGCTACCTCCTAAACACCAAGACCCATAAGAACTTCTGGCTTCTTGCTTAGATGCAGCCTCTCTCTCTTCGATCTCCCTCCCTCTCCTTTCTTGGTTCAGAACTGAATGGTCTTTTGATGTATGATTTGGTGGCCCTTGTCAGAGAAATGTACATATATGTTGATGGGCATCTTTAAGTTAAAATGACGTCAATAAGCAGAGGGGGAAAAAAGAACAACAACAACAAAAAGAAAACCATAGGAAACTTGGAGATCTAGTGAGGCCAAGGTTTAAATGTTGTCTGTCCCTAACTTACTTCCTTGTAAAAATGCTATCTTGTTCTATCTTTATTCCATCAGTTGGCATGTAATCAGCCTAATATGTATTTTTTTTATTAGTATATTATTATCAGCATTCCTCTTTTGACATTGAAATAGATTGTGATTTTGAAAATAATATGATTCCTATAGTACATTATAATTCAATATATATAAACAAAATATTATTTGCCCATCTAACATGAATTTGACAGGACTTATTTCAAGCTGCATTGATTTTGCTTGTTTTTTTTAATCATATATTTACTCTAGATGATATACTTTGCTTGATTGTGATTGCTTGTTTTAAAATATATAAGTTCCTTTTTTTTTCTTTCTTTTCTCTTTTTGAAGATAAAAGGTGAGAAGCCCCACCCAAATTTACCTAGTTCATGATCAACATTATACTTGATCCGCATGAATTGTGGTTGAAACAAGCAAAAGATCCTCTTCTTTAGTTAGTAATTTCGTCCCATGTGTTTGCATTAGCGAATTTTTAAGATTGTTCAAAAATTTATGGCACCAAACTGAACCTGGTAACCGATTGATCACCATTAGTTGTATGACTTCTTTCTCCTATACCATAAACAATAATTCTAGCCAATTTGTGGACCGAAGGGTTTTGTAGATCGAGGATGCGTCTATGTGATTCGTTTGCTTGATTATTTGATGACCTCACGCCATCCTAATTAGGCACATTAGAGCCCGAGTTCTTTAAATGTGTTGTTCAGTACTTGTGTATTCAGTCAAAGGAATTCAATGTTTGTTTTTTGGACTTTCCATGGGTTTAGTACCTTAGAAATCAGAAGAAATTCTTGATGCATTGGTGAATTGCCAGGACCCAAAGAAAACAATCCTCATAAGAATAAGAGCACTGCTCCTTGATCAATTACACTCAGCAAAGATGCATCGTGATCAAGTACTTTCTAATAGATACTAATGAAACTCAATGGAAATGTTGAAAGATTAGTCACTACCCTGTGCAATTCTATGAATTCAACTAGTCATTCTGGACAAGATCAATTTCCTTTCAACTTGAAGCTTTGCCATGATTTTGTTGTTGCTTTTCTTTTCTTCTTCTTTTGTAGCACTAGCATAAAGAGCATGTGAAATGCACATGGGAATAAGATAATTTATTCTAATATATTTTAAACTAAATTTTATATCTCGTATCTTACTTTTTAATAAAAGATTTGATTCGATCAGTCATGTAAGTTTGTAAAATGGAGAATAATAAAACAAATAAAATCAAAAACTTTGGAAATGTCAATCGGTGAGAAGAGATTAGATATTAAAGATTGGTATATGAAAAACAAAGATTGAGGGAGATAAAATTATTAGAGAGGGATAAGTTTACTATAGAGAGAGATTAGTGAGGAATTTGAGAAGAAGTTAAGATGTGGGATTCTGATGAGATGGACGGGGTTTTTTCTCAAACAAACTATGTTAATAAAGAGAAGTATCTTCGTATAACATGAAATTTTATTAATTTTATGTATGTAAATTGAGCAGACTATTTATCTCTTTTTGATAGATAGATTTGTTCGTGGCTTGGATCCTGCTTTCAAATAGTAGGTGGTTCCCATTCTTTTCTTTCTCTCGACTTACCCCTCTGCACCGTCCCCACTACCCTACGTCAGGTCCCAATGAGATTTTACCACGTGGCCAGACGAGCCATATCAGCATAAGTTGAAGGAGAAGGGGGTCGAGCTTCTTCACCCCCCTGCGTCGTCGCCGTCCCGATGGCCACCGGTCCCTCCGACCGCGCCGAGGCTGCCACCTCCCGATGCGCCTCCAGGCCCGCCTTGCCGCCCTCGTCGGCCGGATGGAGTTCGCCGGCGAGGACGCCATCCGCCCCTCTCCTTCGAGCTCTCCCTCGACGACGCCTCCCCCAATTACAAGAGGGCCACCGGCATCCACACCCTCGTCCGGATCGATCGCGAGTCCGCGGTCAATTCCCCCAATTTTTCCAATGAGGAGGGACACGTGTGAAAAGAAATACATAGACGTAAGCATGGTTGATCTTTTCAAGTTGAGATTATTCTTCTATGGCATTCTTTCTACGAAGAAGTCGTCGACTTGCTGATACAAATACCATGGTGCGTTCCATTTAACGCCCGAGAAGAAGAGAATGGCCGTAGCACAGTTCTTACTTCTGCTGACTATCTCGGTAGCAACGTTTCCACTTCATGCACAGCCAGGTATGAACTCGATAGCATGCCTAAACTTTATTTTTCTCCAGCTTCTTGTGGTGTTTTAAGTTCGGTTTCATGTCGTAGATTGAAATCAAGAAGTCATAATGGTTCAGGATCATGTTATGTGGGAAAAAAACAATCCCCTTTTTCTTAAATTGGTCCTTCTTAAAGTTCAGATAAAAATTTCTAGCATTGTTTCTCTATAAGTTGCCTAGAAGAGAAGCATGTGCTGCGAGACCATGCTCTAACCTTGCGAGTTTCTGGCAAGGAACTTTAACATGGTATATACAACCCTTGAGATATACCGAATATTATGGAACAGAGAAATAAAATCATTTTCTCTCTTTTTTTTCTTTCGTTTTTCTCTTCTTCTACAAATATTTTACGTGGTACAGGGCCACCGATAACCTAATTTGCTGCCAGCATCTCTTCCGTCTTTGTTGTGGTCGTTGTTGCCATATCTAGAAGCTTTGAAGATTCCTATTGCCAATCTATCGATCTCTATTTTTGGATGAATCAATATCCGAAATTTCTCTATTTTTTGGTGGATCTGCATATCCTCTATTTTTCCGCATATCTTCTATTTCTGATAGATTAATATCCGAAAATTCTTTATTTTCTAATGAATCCGCAGCTCCTCTCCACCACTTTTCTTCTCAGCTTCAGATCTTCGGCTGTCTCTCCTCACCGTGGCTCGATCCCTTTCTTCTCATCTTCGATTTTATTTGCTGCCTCCGACTCCTTTACGATCCAGTTCAAAGTCTCTTGCTCCTCTTCTATGGTGCCTCCGTCTACGAGGATCGTCGACCTTCGGTTACCTTCTCTCTGAGCTCAGGGCTCGCTGCAACTATCATCTTCTATATGTCTTCTCACTGCCACATTATCAGACTACTCAATC
>JAOXJJ010000481.1:12742185-12758916 GCA_025769935.1 Phoenix roebelenii
GGGGGGGGGAAGAGAAAGATAGAGAGAGATACAGTGAGTTAAATGAGAAATATTAATAGTCGTACTTAACATTTCATTCAGAACTTGTTCGAATATTTTTTTCTAAGGATATGTTTGCAGTGTTCTCAAAGAATTCTGTTTCTTGCTCAATATATAAAGAATGCTTCGTGTTTAGCTTTCCACAATATGCAAAAACTACAAAATGAATCATCGTAGGATAATAATAATAATGATGAGAAAATGTTAGCAAACAACAATAGGAATGACGTTACTGGATTAAATTCTTAAAAAGCTACATGTTTATATTCTGTCTGTTCACTATATGTTTATACTACTTGATATATAACGCAAGGTTAACCATGGTTTCTAAGACTTCCATGCATTTGAACCATAGTGGAGCTCTGTTACATCTCTCTCTCTCTCTCTCTCTCTCTCTGTGTGTGTGTGTGTGTGTGTATATATATAACAATTAGCTAAGTTAAACTAAGGCCAACAAATTTTAATGTTGGACCAGATAAAACAAAAGCTGCATTGTTGAGTTGGCAAAAGCGTCTTGACATTATTCTTGGAATTGCTCGAGGACTTCTTTACCTTCATCAAGACTCTAGACTGAAAATAATTCATAGGGACCTGAAAGCTAGCAATATTCTGCTCGATAAGGACATGAATCCCAAAATTTCAGATTTTGGCACTGCAAGAATTTTCAGAGGAGATCAAAATCAAGAGAATACAATGAGGGTGGTCGGGACATAGTAAGTTACACTTTTTATGAACATTTATGTAAACATACATGTGTTATGATCGTTAGATCACCAATTCTGCAAATGGCATGCAGTGGTTATATGTCGCCTGAGTACGCAATGGATGGCATCTTTTCAGTGAAATCTGATGTCTTTGGCTTTGGAGTTACGATACTGGAGATACTGAGCGGTAAGAAAAATAGAATGGTGAAGCAAGTGGAACCCCATTTAAATCTTTTAGGATATGTAAGTATTCAAATGAATGCTCCAATACATGCACATTATTCTTCATATTATTGGTAAACTGCAAGTTCATTTCAATATGTCTATGATATTATACAGGCATGGACACTATGGAAGGAAGATAGATGCTTGGAGCTGCTTGATGAAGCAATAGAATGTTCATGCCCCGTGTCTAAGGTAATGCGATGTATACAAATTGGCCTCTTGTGCGTGCAAGAGGGAAGCGAAGATAGACCAACAATGGCAGAAGTAGTTCTTATGTTGAGCAATGAAGGGGTGGTACTACCACAGCCTAAAAAGCCTGGTTTCTGCATAGAAAGGACTTCCACTGAGCAAGATCCGAGTACGGTAAATGAGATCACACGTACACTGTTTGAAGGCCGATGAAACACCGACCTCAACAAGCACATTTCTGTTTGGCAAGTTGGCACTTCTGCAGCTTAAAGATAAGTTGGTTTCATTGGGTAGAGATGGACCATCAAAGTAAACCTCGAAATTCAGTTTGTATGTTGGCCATTCTTAAATCTGTAAGAGGATCCGATAGCATAAATTCCTGACTTCATAAGATTAAGATCTATAGTTTCTGTCTGATACCCTGGTTGATTGCTGAAGTCTGATATTATGAAGTCTAAGCCCTGTTCTGTTGGACTAGATGAATTATGGATTTGGTAATATGCTGATCTCGTGAAACTATACCTAGCCTGATTAACAAGTCCATGAATTGAAGCTGAATCTAGTTTGTTGTCCATACTGATGTCGCTTAGAAACCTTTCCTTAAGATTCGCCTCTGGAAGATGAGATATGTTGAAGTTATCTTGCCAGCAAAACTGAGTATCTAAGTTTAAATACGCTGATAATATGAATCTAGATAAAGAGTTTGCGACACTTTTACTGAATCCTAGTTCAGAAAAGAATTTTGGAAGTTTTGCAAAAAAATTCCAAAAAGAGAAATAATGTCAGCTTACTTAGTATTTATATACTTATTCCTGATTTAAAAAAATGTTTTGACATTACTCCTTTTCTCATTGCTCAAAAAACAAACAAACAAAAAAAACGAAAAGTTAACAGTGCACCAATAACAACGTATAATCTGTGAATGTCATTGCCTGACCGTTATTTCAATATATATGTTACCCATCATAACATAGAACTGGGGGCTGTCTTTTGACATTTTCATCATTCAAGAAAATAAAATAGCATTTATTAATTTCAGGGCTCTAGATTGCTTGTAAAAATATTCTTTTACCTATCGAACATATATTTAAGCAAACAATGTCATTTTTCCCTTAGTCTCAATCGTTTTTCATTATTAATGCAAAATAATGGGGATATCAGCATTATTAGAACCTCAAGACAAACAAACAAATAAACAGCCTGCAGGATAATATCTTTCGGTAGCCTTGCAGCAGGCCTGGTTTCGACTTAATACACTTCAAATAATTTTTTTGAGATTTTTTTTCACTTATTTTTTTTCTTACTTTTGAGAAAGCCTGCATGCAGTACTTTCATGGACGCTGTTGTAAATTTTCCTTACAGAAGAGAAGTTTTTAGATTTATTGGACGATTCTGCGATACTGCTAAATAAAAGTGTTTTGAGATCTCTCACCTCTCTCTATTTCTCCTTCTGTCCGGATAAATTATTTGATGCATTAGGTTCATCATGGATCTAGGATGAAATGAATCCACTTAGTAATTAGATGTATGTTTGGATAACTTAATTTGGTAGACTTTCAGATTTGTGCTATGTTGCACTCTTCCTAACGAGGAGAGCTTTTCCTCAAGTTTAGAGATAATTTCTTATATATTTTTCCATTGATGTAATGAATTGAAAACTCCTCTAAGTGAGGATAGTTTGCATATGAAAATATCACAACCTATGTATTAGTTGTTAAAATATATCATCATCATCGCATTTGCAAGAGAGTAAATATTAGGTATAGTGTTATAAATCATGTTCTTGTCAAATAACCATGGTATGTCAAATAACCATGGTATGTCAAATTATTGAAACAACATCATGTATTATGACCTCATATTGTTTATGAAAAATTAGACAAGACACAAGTTCTCCTAGGTAATCTTCTTATAGTCATCAACCATAATAGGTGACATGGAGGTGATTTTGGCTCCATTTTCTTTTTAAAAGACCAGCTTTATGTCAAATTAAACTAGCTCCACTAGAACCATGTTTATGGTGCTTCAACCATTAACTTTGATTATAATGCATAACCCTCCCACTAGAAACAACCCTCATTTTAAATGTTTGATTGTACTGTGAATTCACTTTAGTTTTTTATTTCGATGCACACATTTTTCATTGGAATATTAAAATTCCATGTACCTTTATGAAATACTTTCTACTCCCGAGCATGGTTACACCTTTGAAAATAGAGACCACCATAGAAAGCATATCAAGAACAAGTTTTCTTAACTTTAAAACAAGATTAAACGATATCGCTCTTAAGTATAGAAAAAATATGGTCAAGTGATTTAAAGTTCATGCATGCTCTAAGGGAATTTAACTCTTTATATAGCTTTTTGCAAAATTCAATGCAGGGAAACTTGAGATTAAGGGTTGAATATTTAAGAAGTTAATGCTCTAATATTTTTCACTTTTGCGAGATCTTTTACTTGTGCTTCTAGTTTCGCATCTATCAACTTGATTAAATTTTTCAATAATTAATTATTGTAGTAATGCAGGATCCTTCACTTTGACGCCACTTCGATGCCATGGGTGAATGCAGAAATCATGTAGTTTTTATGCAAGAATATATTGAGGTAGAGGAAGATAAGAAGGAATTGTACAATTCATCACCATAATTTTAAAGTTCCATGATTTTCAAATTTCACCACCTAATTGCCGTTGCATATTCCGATGGAACCAAGATTAATGAAATAGGATATTAACGTAAAAAAACTTATGCTTCCTGGAAGCCTCTCAATTCCATGTAAACTAAAACAAATTTTGATCATTCAGTCTAATAGATCTCAGGAAGCATGTTACATCATGTTGTTACAACAATATCTAGATTATCCATTCTATTTTCCATTATTTATCGACACTCTTTTGGTCGTACAATACTCAGATTGCATATGAATAATTTCCCTTAAGAAGTGCTTTCAAGTAATTCATGAAGCATAAAATGAATCAAAAATCCATGGATCATTTACAAATTATTCACAGAACTACTTTTTAATTATCGATTGATGATGCCATTTGTCGTTCTTTTTTGCAATAGCTAATTGTTGCATGCTGCATCTATATTGCTTTTATATTCTGTAGGCATAGGTAGATGCATCAATTTTCTCATCTTAAACTTTTTTTCCTGAGTATATACTTTTCCTTGGGTGCACTAATTTATGATCACAGTTAGTACAAATTAACCTTTGCTTTATTTTGCTTTTTTAATGGAAAATTGCCGGTATAAGCTATTATTAGTTAATTTGGTCTACGGTTTGGTAAGAAAGAAAGGCGATCCAATCCGGTCTTTGATCATCCAATGACCAACCTATCAGATCTCCCAAACAAATTTAACCATCTAAATTTAAACATTTGTTCTATTGGAGTAAACAGATAGGGTCCATTTAACATGAGAATCTCACTGCTATTTGTGGAGACCAAGAACTTAAGTAAAGAGTCAGACAAGTTTCTA
Organism: Phoenix roebelenii; assembly: GCA_025769935.1. Lineage (NCBI taxonomy): Eukaryota > Viridiplantae > Streptophyta > Magnoliopsida > Arecales > Arecaceae > Phoenix > Phoenix roebelenii. Next base: position 12,746,822 of record JAOXJJ010000481.1, read on the forward strand.
ATCCATCATATTGATAGATCATTAGAGACATGGAAAACAGACTTGTCCCTTTCTTGTTTATTGATAATCCTTTTACTTTTCTCATTCCACCAATTTGATCAATTAAGTTGTAGATGTATAAGCATTGCTTCATTAAGTTATAATCGAATCATGCAAACCAATGATCATGACATGCGATGTAGAGAATCACATATTGAATCTCATGATGGACATAAGGCAAGAATTGTTCAAGAAAAAAGATACAAAAAGTCAAAAAAGGCTGAAGAAGGAACAAAAGACAGGAAAGATAGCACCCCCATGAGCCAAGCATTAGACTTGCCTATATTTTCCAACAAGTTATCATCTCTTCCATCTCTTTTGCTTCCAATAACTATCTCCCTCTTGCTCATGGTTACAACTTGACCTCGTGTCTGTTGGCTTCTTCATTGAGCGAATCCAATTCTCTCGACGTGGATTGTTCTTGAACCCATCAGAAGAAAACCATGCCATTGGTCCTGGCTGCAGCAAATTCCTCTGGAGAAATCGAGAGATGTAGAAATCTGCCTCTGAATTCAGCACAAAGAGTTGTTCATAAGATGAGGAAGAAGAAGGGTGAGGAGGTTAGCTTGACTTCTCCTTTATCAGCAGAAGGGATTGGTTGCTTATGTGATGGATATCTCCACTTCCCAAGTTCTCATTGGAAGAAAAAGAAGAACCAAAGGGAAAAGACAGGCAATGAGGCTTACACCTCATGATTTCCGTTAGTTTATTGTTAGCTATGCCTCAAGAGTATCTTGAGCCGAGCCCAAGCAGAATTCTAGGATCCAAAAGAAATAAACAAGGAGGCAATTTGTGTCTTCAACTTTTCCACTGTGTCTGTGATGTTACTGATGAAATTTTCACCCCAAAATATACTCTTCCAATACGGAACCCAATGTTGGAGGTCATACTTTAAACAATTGTTTGGTCGGGCTTGATCGATCCACCGAATCACATGCTCTTGACATAACCAAGAAGCACCACGGTCGGCTGGTTAACAACTCAAAATTTTATCCAAAAAGCCAGTTGAAAGGTATTTTTTGAATTCTTTAGCCATGTATAAATATCCAAGATTTCTTCTATAAATAATCAATGCGGGACTAAACACAGCCCACATAGATTCTCATAAATTATATAGTGGTTGACATGATATGACACTTGCTAAGAAGTCATAGCATACTAGCTTGGTAAGGGCGATGTTCTTATGTGCAAACCTTTATCAAGAAGCCTTATTGTTTTCTCGAAAATTATTTGATAACATGAGAAATTGTCTATGGATCCTTTCGTTCTAAATGTTGCGAGGATTATCAAATCATTCAAAACAAATTGTTTCATATAACCTAGAAGAAAGGCTGCAACTCTTCTTAATCTAGTCACCTTTTTCTAAATCCAGATCACCATCATAATCCATTTCCATGTGATTCAAGCCTACAATTCAACACCACCATGGCAATTTTACATGTGCGAGGTTGAAGTAAACTGCCAGGATTTCAATAAGAATTTTCTCAACAAAAAGTAAGAAGGTAATTGTAAAATGAGCCTCCATCTCTTGCATTAATATCAAAAGCAAACCCTTCATCCCTGGATGCGAGAAACTTCATGGAAAAAACGTTATCAATTTAGTCCTTGTGGGCGGCGGCGATTTTCATATCGTCCTTTTAAAGCAATTTACCAATCACTCTGCCCACTTTCCAGGAGATCAATTTTTAAACAACCAGTGTAATCCCTTACATTAAGCTTGTTGGTCCAAAGAACTAGTACCACCAATTATACTCAACATGACCCCACCAATTATTATAACCCTTCAAGCCTTCAACCATCCACCTACTCTCTCTCTCTCTTACTCTGACTCACAGATAAGCTTGCCAATATCTAAATAGAATTTGAATTAAATTCTTGAAGTTAAAATTAAGGATGGCAATCAGGTCGGATAGGATAAGATACGGATCGAAATATGATGATAGATTAAAAATCTATCAACCCAAATCCGAATTATTTATTAAACAGATAAAAAGTATAGAACCGATCTTAACTATTTTATTAAACAAATAATCTAGCTTGATCTATAATGGTTGAAATAAGTTAAATAGGTTAAATGGTTGAGCGCTGCCGCCTGCGGTTTAAATTGTAGGAGTAAGTTTTGCGTGGGGAGGATTTGCAAGAATCTAATGAGTGCTAGCTGAGAGGGCTTGGTAGTGTTGTTTAAAGATCAGAGGAAACCTCGTGGGGTCTTGGTCAGAAGGCAATTACTTATTTAAATTTAAAATGGATCAGAGCTCCAAAGAAATAATAAGAGATAATTGATGTATGGCGTCTTGTTAGGCCAAATGTCATTGCTTTTGTGGACTAAGAATCTACCAAGACTGGAAGACATTGAGATGGCGTAGGAATCCACCAAACCTTTCTGCTCCGGGACCACTAGAACATGAATCATATAAAGCTAATCATCCTTCTGCTAAAATTATTAATTTTTCCAGCTTTGATTAGTATCTCTATTTACTTTCGGACGTCATGTCCATTATAGATGTTGTGTGGAATTCATACGTGCACCCTAGCATTGTTTTTTTTGGCTAAATTGGAAGCTTTTAATTAAACGAGAATGGATATACTCATGGAAGCCAGAAAAAAAAAATATTTCAATGAAGATCCCATTGAGTAGATTCTATGTGGTTTGTCTATTAATTGAGTCGCCAAACCTGTTGGCTTCTCTATAAATATAAATATAAGAAACTTTAATAGGTAGCAGTGATTGCATTATTCTTCAGCAATTCAGTAAGGAGTCAATTTTCTGTATCATATTTATGGGAAGGTATTTTTTTTCGTACTGCCAATTATTTGGAATTCTTTCTAGAAATCAAATGGGAAGCATCGTCACTCAATTTATTGGAAGATGCCTACAATGATAGAAGGTTAGCTTTGATTTGTTTTTTATTGCCGAGAAAGATGACCGGAGAGAGGAGATGAAACGATCACAGCTGGTTTGATTCGATGTCGATGGAAAAAAGAAAATTAGTTCGCATCAATCTAATCATATCAATGGTCCGTACAGTCGGTGCACGTTAGAATATAAACATTAGTTTGGCGGTAACACTGCTCTACGCTGTGAGAGCCTAGTCCGTTGACCAGCCTGCACTTGCCTTAGGTCTGTAGGACGGTCCGTATAGGCTAGACCCATGGCCATCGTGCCCTCTAGCATGAAGTCTTCTTCTTACTCCTCTAAATCTAGGAGAATCAAGGAATCCTAGGGCGATCCAAGTTCGTTTAGAACTTAGAGACTTTGCCTATCTAACTTCCTTTCTCCTCGGATTTCCTCCACCGGAAACGCTAAAAATCGCCGCCGAATCCAAACAATCTTCTCAGGCTTTCTTCGTCATTCCCTTGCCCAAAAAAGGCCGTCAGACGTCGTCGGAGCCAAGGTAGCACCCTATCTATCTTTCCCTTTTCATCCTCTTCTTCCCACGACTCGACATCACAGAAGTTAGTTGAGGAATCAACTGAAAATCGATCAAAAGAAGATCTTATTTTATTTTCCCTATTTTGGCTGAGTTGTTCTTCCTTCTTCCGAACACCACCGTCACCGGCATTCGTCACCGAGGGCCTTAGCCCTTCCTTGCATCGGCCCTGAGCCGGAGCGAGACCTTAGTCGTCGGCTAGCGAGTTGGGAATCCGAGGACAACCGAGCCCAAAATATTTCTTGTTTGGCCCTATTTTGGGTTGATTTCGGTTGGCCGACCACCTCCCCCGGCTGCCCAACACTTTCCTCCACCGTCTCTGGCCGCCACCTCACCGGACCACACAACCACGGCCACCAGCTGTCCTTTCTCTCTTCTGCTTTGGCAAGGAAGAAGAAAGAAAGAAAGAAAGAAAGAAATAAGGGGAGGATAGAGGGAACCACCCCTCTCTCTCTCTCTCTTGTTTCCTTTCTCTTCTTCTCGTTCCTCTTTCCACTTTCTCTCTCCTCTCACCACTTTCTCTCTCTAGAAGATCTATGAAACCTATAATTGGGTCCTATCGATCTAATCTACGAATCCAAGTTGATCCTCTACGAATCTAAGTTGATCCTGTAAAGGGCCCTGATCCACCTTGATGCCTTGGCTACCTATTGAACTGATCATCTTAGCTCTGTTGAATATCCCTGAAACTCCCATTGATGAACCTTGTTGATTGATCTTGGCCTAATTGAGTCCGATTCATTGAGCAAATCATCTATACCTGATCTGCCTGGAGACGCTGAACATTGTCATCCGACCAACCGTTTTATTTCTTATTTGAATGGAAATTAATCTCGCTTTTCATGTTCCTAATAGGGTTAACTGAATCGCTTAGTAGAGTTTGACGGTCTAAGATGAAAGAGGTAAGTAAGCTTTATACTGCTTACTAATTTTTAAATTTTTACTTATTTTTTGGTATTACGAAAATATAAAAATAGCGTTAAATGTTGACGGTATCATGTTTTCTTAAAATTAAGGATCAAGTATACAATATTATGAAACTTATGATTTATTGCGAATTAATGGATTTATGTTTGTTTTACCGTTAAGCACCATTTATGAACTATGAACTTCATATTTATGAAATAATATTTTTGTTATGGAAAAAATAATTTTATGATTATTCTATTGTTAATTGCTTATTTATGGGCTATGAACTCTATAAAGCTACTTAGTGTTTTATTCATGTATGATTTAAGAAAATATGATTCAAAAAATATGACTTAATAAAATTGTCTTAATAACTATGGCCCCTAAAAGTATGTTAAATCGACGTTTAGTTTTATACAACCCTGCTGACAGGTAATAGTAGTTTGTATACGATCTTGCCAGCGGATAATAGTAGTTGGCATACGACCCTGCTAGTGGATACTAGTAGTTGGCATACGACCCTGCGAATGGATAATAGTAGTTGGCATACGACCCTGCCAGCGAATAATAGTAGTTGTCATATAACCTTGCCAGTGGATAATAGTAATTGGCATATGACCCTACCAACGGATAATAGTAGTTAGTGTTTGTCGATCACAGCTCTATCATGGGTATAATAGTAATCTTAGCATTTAGTCTGAGAGAAATAATTTGATCAATAATAAATGATTTATGATTTTATTTATGCTATACACTCGGAACCATGTTTATGAAATATGAATGATTTATACATGTATGATTGACTTTATGACTTGTTTTAATATACTGTACTATGAAATGCTTTATTTTGGAATATCTGTTATTTTTCTTAAATAATGCATTGTTATGAAAAACTTATGCGTGATCCGGTAAGGTAGTGAAAGATTTACTTACTGAGCTGTGTCGTTTATATACCTTTATTTTTATTTTTCTCTCTCCAGACGAATAGGATCAGTAGGGACGGAAGATGGTCCAGGCGTGGAGTTCGTGCTAGCAAGTTTGGCAATTTTGTAAAAAAATTTAGTATTTTAAATTGGCTATAAATTTGTGCTTAATGATTTTTTTGAATATTAAGGAGTATGGGCTTGGTATTTATACTTGGATTTAGAAGCTCTGAACCAATATTGACTTTTATTTAATGAATAATGAAACTGGATGCCTATTTATTATATTATATTTGAGATAGATTTGAATGCTAAATGAAACGTTTGAGTTCGTGTTATCATGGGGAGTACCCCTCGGTAGCATGGCCATGCCATATTTTGGATTTAGGCCACGACAAATTATGCTCTGGATTTGGGGCTTGATATCAATAGCAGATAGAGATTTTGGATTCAAATTTTGAACGATGAATCCTCAAGTATTTGGATCCGGATAATTATAATATGAGCAGGCCTGTCCATTTTTTTTTAATCTTAAAAAATAATTGCTTCATCCAATGTCACAAAGTTCTAACAATGCTTAGTCCAATTGCAGCCACGAGAACTTAATTCTTTGATTGGCAACAAAGCTGACACATAATTCTTCCATGTTGAAATATTCAAATTTTAAAATTAATATCTATTTAAAAGTGCTTGGTTGTTTTACGAGAAAGTGCAGAAAAATAGAAATATGGGAGGTATGAAGATGTGAATTCAAATAGTTCGATTTGAACATCGCATGGAAAGCAAGAGGAAAGGAAAATCAAAGTAGAAAAATTTTGTTTCATGATCAGAAATGTTCTACAAGCTACCATATGACAACTAAATATTCGGTGCAATAAAAATCCGTAACTAAAATAATATTGAAAGATCATGAGATATCATTATTTAGCCCAGAAAAAAAGGAGGCAAATAAATTGTCAGCCCAGCCCAGCCCAAGTCTAAGTGTATCCAGAAATTCGTAGCCGCAGCTAAATGCAGGCCATGGGTCAAATGGGCCGCAGGATCAGGGAGGTCTTGAAGGAATAGAAGGGATGGATGGATGGATCCATGGCTGATGCCTCTCTTTGCCACACACCTCAACCCGATCACTTCATTCTCTTTCTAGGTTCCTCTCTCTCTCTCTCTCTCTCTCTCTCTCTCTCTCTCACTCACTCACTCACGGTTATTATTATTATTATTATTATTATTATTATTATTATTATTATTATTATTATTATAAAACGGGTGTTTCATACATTAGAAGTACGAGTGCACTCAATAAAATCAGAAAACTACAAATCTCGGAGTGTCCTGGGCAACTCTTCCTTAGCCTATAGAAAACCCTAAAGGGGCAGACCACATAAGAAGCCACCCAGTCCGCAGCCGCGTTGACCTTTCTGAACATATGCTGAGCATAAAAGACCACCACATTGCTTACCATCGCCTAAATATTCCAAAGCAGGAACCCTCTCTCCCGTTCCGATGATTAGAATAGAACGGAAAATTGTTATGCTGGTTATGTTTAGTAAGAATCCTATATCATGACTTTTTTTTGAAAAAGAAATCTCAAGTAGCTTAGTCAAATTAGTTTCTTGATGGAGAAAGTAATATTAGTATGCTGGTTTTATTTTTATTGAAGTTAAATCATATCTTTTTCTTCCTTCAAAAGCCATTGCCAAACCTTTTCCATGCCTCCTTTGCATCATCTTATGCTTTATGTTCTATATTTTTCTCCCATTTTTAAATTAAATTTTCCATGGATGCTTTAACTTCCAAGATGTCACACAGGCCTTTTCTTCCTTCCTTCCTTTCTTTTTTTTTTTTTTTTTTGATGTTGTAACACCAAGATTCTTATATGTACAGGAAATCGAGGTCAAAGTTAAAGGTTACAACTTCAGAATAAAAACACTTGCCAGAATATCAACCCATCTGTAAATTAACAGGCTTTATCTTATGGGAATCAGCTGTTCTTGTGTAATGTATTAGCAGAAACCAATAACAACATTATTTACCAGTAAAATTCATTTAATTTGAATTTTTTATAAGAACATTATTTACTAAAACCTCTCAACAAAACAAGTTTCCAAATCTTTAAATCCAAACGGAGGGTAGAGGAGTTTAAGTGAAAACTTTGTTTTCTGATCATTATCGACCTAAACTAACATCTGGTGCTTGGTACTACACACCATCATATCTTGTACCAAATTCATGTACTGCATCCATCTTTTCTCTTCTTTTTTTTTTTCTCTTGTTTTCTTTTTGGGGCGGTGGGCCCCGCTTGTAAAGTTCGCGGCAAAATCCTTTCCTTTGCCATCTCTATGACCTGCCAACCTCAACGGCCTCTTCACGTCCTCACTTATTTCCAGTTAAAATACTCCGCAGAGCAATTTAATGTCCTTTACTTTCCTCCCTAAACGACGTAATAAGTACTAATCGGTCGGTTAAAATCTCATATTATTATTATTATTAATTCGGGAATGATAAGCTTAGATTAATCCGCAGGCAGATATTTTCTTCCCCCCTGCGATCCCAAGGCCAAGCGAACCCCACCTTCTTTTTTTTTTTCTGTTTCCTTTTTTTCTCTTCCTGTCGCCATCGGAAAGAGAGAAAGAAGGGGACAAAGAGAAACGTTTAAACATTGTAAACCCTAACCCTAGATTTTTTAACCCAAACGCTAACCCTAATTCGAGGAGGAGAAGTCAAGCATCCTCGTCACCGACGTCTTAATCAAGGGGGTGGTTGCTTTGTCCAATTATGGTGTTCGAAGAGTTCGATTTGGACCGGCCGGTGAGATTCTTTGATCGGGGAGGGGTCGAATTGTGCTGCGGGGATTTGGGACTTTAGTAGGAGGAAGAGGAGGAGGAGGAGGAGATGGATGGGTGGAAGTGGCGGTGTTGGCACCGAGGAAACGCCACCAATTTTGTCCATCGCGAGCCGGAGCCCTTCTCCCTTCCCTCGCCCATCCCCGAATGGCCACAAGGTGAGATTTTTCTGAAAAAGAAAAATTCTTGGAATTGTATCCGATTTGTCTTCCATCTGAAAAATAATTGTTTCTTTATGTTGTCTGTCTTCTGGTTCTTTAATTTCTTGTGCTTTTTGAGGAATTCAAAGTCAAAGTTTGTGTTTTTCCGACAAGAATTGCTCGATTTGTTATTGGGTTTTCTGAATCGTTTGCCAATTTCTGTTCTTGGATCTTGTTTGAAATCTAGTTTCTTGCCCTGTACGTGTGCTAGTTCTTTTATTATTTGACGAGGGAAATTTGTAGGAAATTTGATTGCTTTGGAATTGTTTATATGCAGCTACCTGTCTGTTGTATGTTTTTCCTTTTCCCCCTTTTTTGAGCGCTTGGGAGCATGCCTGCTGGTGTGTGATGAGTATCGGTAGTTTATGGATGCATGGTTGGGGTATGAAATCCCAAACTAAATATTGGTTTCTACTCTTCTTGTGGTATTAAATGATCTAGAGATCATGTGTGGTGTTCTTTGTTACATAATAGGTCTGATGTGTGTTAATTTTTTTGTCATGGTGGTTGCTTGGTTTATTTGATGACCCTATTTGGCTTTTCCTCCATCATTAGCTTCTGTTATCTTTATTAAAAAGATTTTGTAAGGAACCTTCATATCAGAAATCTAGTTACTATTATGCCATCAAATATTTTGTTTCCTACATACTGATACCTGTGTCGTTGCAAGTCAAATGGATGAAGAAATATCTCCAGTCATTTAATAGAAGTGTTGTTGGTATCTATACTTCCTTTGTAGCTGGGACCACCTGTTAGTAGAAGTGTTTGCTCTATAACTCAACAAAAATATATAAGAAATTGCACTGTATGAGGTCTATTTACATTGCAGTTATTGTTTTCCTCTTCTGGCTTATGTAAGTTTATGTGTTCTCCGGTAGTTGTATCTGTGTTTTCCCTATGTTTCTATGTTTGACCAAATTGAAAAGGATGAGAAAAGAATTACATGTTATCCTTGTGTCCACTCTTAATACCTGATTCTAGATAATTTTAATATCCACCAGCAAATTGTCTATACTTTTAAGAATTATCTTCTCAGGTGAAGGGTTTGCTAAGGGAAAAATATGCATTGGAGAACTGGAAGTTGTAAAAGTGACCAAGTTCCAGAGCATTTGGAGCTGCTTTTCATCTAAGGATGGTGCTAAAGGAGCTACATTCTATCAACCTTCAGAAATACCAGATGGTTTCATTAGCCTTGGTCACTATGGCCAACCAAATGACCAGCCGTTACATGGTTTTGTTCTTGTGGTGAGAGAGCTTGCTGATTCCGAAGCAACAACTGATTTGCCAGCTCTGCAGAAACCCCTAGATTATACCGTTGTTTGGAGTTCAGCTGACTGGACAGAAGATGACCATGATGGCTGTGGTTACTTCTGGCTTCCATCACCTCCAGAGGGTTATAAATCTCTGGGTTATTTGGTCACCAAAGGACCCAACAAGCCCTCCCTTGAAGAAGTTAGATGCGTTCGATGTGATCTAACAGAGAATTGCGAGGCTTATGATTTGATAGTTGATATGGAACCCATGTTTCCGGAGTTCCCCTGCCAAATTTGGAAAATGAGGCCTTCCCTTCGGGGGATGTGGGAAAAAGGTCTATCTGTTGGAACGTTCTTCTGCAGTACTAACTCTATCTTTGAAGATGAGCCGAGCATTTCTTGCTTAAAGAACCTCGATGATTCTCTACAAGCAATGCCAAATTTAGAGCAGATCCATGCACTCATGAAGCATTATGGTCCTACTGTTTTCTTCCATCCAAAAGAAATTTATTTGCCTTCATCGGTTTCATGGTTTTTTGAGAATGGAGCTACTTTATATACAAGAGGCATAAAAGTGGGAGAGGATATAAGTGCCAAAGGTTCAAACCTACCTCTTGGTGGTGAAAATGATGGAGAATACTGGATGGATCTTCCTCAGGATGAAAGGGCTGACTATGTCAAGCAGGGTAGCATAGATAGCTGCGAACTCTATGTTCATGTGAAACCAGCTTTAGGAGGCGCATTCACCGATCTTTCCATATGGGTGTTTTGTCCCTTCAATGGCCCGGCTACAATAAAAATTGGGGTGGCCAGTTTCTCTCTCAGCAAGATTGGGAGGCATGTTGGAGATTGGGAACATTTCACACTTAGAATAAGCAATTTCACAGGTGAGCTTTGGAGTATCTTCTTTTCACAGCATAGTGGAGGAGAGTGGGTGGATGCTTCCGGCTTAGAGTTTATCGAAGGTAACAAAGCTGTAGTCTATTCTTCTAAGAGTGGGCATGCGAGTTTTCCGCATGCTGGAACTTACCTCCAGGGTTCTGAAAAGCTTGGAATAGGTGTAAGGAATGATGCTGCACAAAGCAATCTATTGGTGGATTCCAGCGTCAAGTATCAGATTGTTGCAGCAGAATATCTTGGAGATGCTGTGTCCGAACCTAACTGGTTGCAGTACATGAGAGAGTGGGGTCCAACCATCATTTACAACTCGAAGACAGAGTTAGATAGGATACTTCGTTTTCTACCATTTAATCTCAGGTTCACGGTGGAGAATATATTTGACAGCCTTCCGATGGAGTTATATGGAGAAGAAGGACCAACAGGACCAAAGGAAAAGGATAATTGGGAAGGTGACGAGAGATGCTAGCGTTCCCTTCTCCGAATCTGTTCTTCTTCATCTGTTCCATTTACTATTGTTATGTGCTTCCAGTGAAAGTCTGCTGCAATCATTCTTTTGCCAATTGGAACTGAAGAAGGTAATTAGCTCTGTCATTTAATGGCACGTTTTGTTGTAAATATAATAGATGTACTTCCACTGGAGTTGCAGCCGAGTTTGCTGAGGGTAGCTCAAGGAGAATAGGAGGATGCTCAAGGTGGCTGGTTCTCGAGTCCCTCTATGTAGTTCCTTCCTTCGTATACTCCGTGTATTGCATCCATTCAGATGTAATATGAATATACTGGTGTGCATTTTGGCACTCTACGATCTTATTACTATATATGTCAGCAGGGTGGTTCGTTTCTGCAGCTTTAATGAGAAAAATTGGCTCATGAGACTCTCCTAATGGTGTTATGTTATCCATGGAAATCCATATGAGATTTTTTGTATTACATCTTTAATTATCGTCTTGTTTTCTTTAGTTTCCAAGTTTTGGAACTTGATATTGAGATAATACAGCTATTTAAAATACCAAAATATCTAAATACCAAAAATACAACTTTTGAAGGATATTCTAAACTCGTCTTATATCTTGGCATGTATTAGTTGATTAAAAGGATAATATTGTTGCATAAGAGAAGGCATGTTACAGTTGGTTTACATCTCTCATGATTATTATCAACCTAAATTTTAGGTATGCTTATGGTTGAGCGATAATTGCGTCGAAGTCAACAGAGACCAGATGAATAATGCAGCATAGATTTCGATAAAATCTTCGGTGTTATTTTGGAATGTACCGGTTGTGTCTAAAATGATGCCAAGCTTTACCTTTTTTTTTGATAATTTGAAGGCCTAATCTGTAGACTGGACATGTAACAGCAAGAAATTGTTGAGTTGATCTCTATCAGGCCAAAGGTTATAATTTAATGTACTTGTATTATAATAGTAATGTAATGAAAGCTTTTCAAAATAAAGGATCTCGCATCTAGCACAAAGAATCCGAGAAAAGTATATGTCAATGGAATAGATATGTGCAAGGTTGTGAAAAAGCCAGGTGGAGCCTCTCGATAGTCTAGGTGGACGCCTAGGCTCCTAGTTGGCTGCCTACAGGGGAAAGGATTCTAG
>JAOXJJ010000481.1:12763420-12823330 GCA_025769935.1 Phoenix roebelenii
TTTAGCAAGAGACGACAAAGGGGATATATGCGCTCTCTCAAGCAGTTAAGAACAAGACCATACTCGAAGTCGAGCTCCTAAAAAAAAAAAAGAACGGAAAATTACTTTTATATCAGTAATGTGCATAAGAAGAGATGGACAACAGCCTTGTAGCATGCAATATGCAACAAACCTGGACTGTCAAGCTTTTGCACCTTCTGGCGGATCACCTCCCCAAGTTGACACTTGTCAAGTGCCTAAGAAAGGTCAGCCATCAAACATGTTAAAAGAACTCAATAGCAAATATAATTTGTTCGGTCAGCTTATGAATTGGCTTTACCTGCCAGACTACGTGATCAGAGTGCTCTTCAAGAGGGTCAAGATTGATTCTGATTGTACCTTCGAACAAGGTGGGATCTTGTGGTATGATGCTGAGCCGAGCACGAAGATCATGAAGACCAATAGTGGTAATGTCTATGTTATCAATAATGATTTTCCCTTCTGCAGGTTCAATAAGGCGGAAAAGTGCCTGTATAAGTGTAGATTTACCACTTCCAGTGCGCCCAACGATCCCAATCTTTTTCCCACCAGAAAATGTGCAGGTTATGCCATGGAGGACCATAGGTAAGCTCTCCTTGTATCGAACCTTAACAGTGAGTAAAAAGATTAGGAAACCAAGTAATATATTTATAAGTTTGAGCAGATCAAGAAAAATTCAGCACACAGATCAAGAGAAACTTTGTAACAACATTTAATAGTCAACTTGCACCCATTAGACTAGTTATTTTTATCTCAGCAGGGATATTGGTTTGAATCAGTATCAAGCACCCACCAATAAAATATATCTAAAATGTTTGATCTTATTGTCTCAGCTGGTATGAACTGATATATCAGTCAATACAACAACAAAGTATTGGCGACTTTCTGTTGCTATCTTATTTTTGAATCTTTTAATGAAAATTAAAATCAAAACCTAAAAATGGTTGTTAATCAGGGCTTTACTATATCTACTGGGATATTGATATCCTGGTTTCTAGTTTCTATATATCAGCAGATATCTCAGAATAAATTGGTTCTTTCTAAAATCTCTCCACCTTCTATCCTGGACGACATAAACCAAGATCTTAGTTCATCCCAATATCGGTCACTCACCAAGAAGATTGAAATATCACAATTCAAAGATCACTATGTTTCCATAGAAATCTCTGGTAAAAAATTAAAAATGCAGGGATTAATTATATGGAAGTTGTTATATTTATAGCAATTGCTACACTTCCAGACCTGTGGTATGTGTCTCATATTTGTGACTTTGAAGGTGAACTGTAGATAGTCTTCCTATTTTGAATTTTCACAACAGTTCAATATGAATGAAACTAGATAGGTTTCATAAGGTTTTCTCTTCTGTGATGATTAATACTTTTCTTCATACTATATCCAACAACCACAAATATTACTGTTTTTCAGAAAGTTTTTACTCTTAAGTCTTTGTACATTTAACTGTTTGCTTGGTTTTCGCCATGTGCTTGGGATGATGCTTGCAATATTAAATATTATTTCTTGAAAGGTGTTCAGATATCATAAAGTACCCTGATGTCCTAAATGAACTCTAGGATGACAATGGAATTTTAAGAGTTTCAGATATCAAAAAGCTACCTACCTTTAGGATGAAGACAAGCTTTTTGAGGGTGCTACAAGAAATTATAAGAACTTTTTGAGGGTTACTACATTATGCTAACATACCTTTGACATTATTATAATAAATTACTGTCAATTGTTTGGTGCATCCAAGTACTTAACATGGTATGGCACAATGCAAAATATTCTAGTTAATTTCTGGTAAGACTTGTGCTATGTTGTGGATGGAACAGAACCCTTAAGGTAGAGAAAGATGATGCATAGAGTTGCTGCCAAAACAGGTGAAGACCATCCCTTCAAGGCAGAATAACAAATGAGAAGGACATAAATTGATAAGCTGCCCTTTCAAGGAGCATAGAGAGAAGGGGAGAGGAAACAGGAGAGAAGAATGAAAAAAAAGAAGAAAGAGAGATGGCAAACATCGTAATGATGGATGGCTGCGCACCCATGTTTTTGTATTGACCAAAATGCCCTAGAGCAGTCATCGATCACTAATGACCACATTGGACCATGTTTAAGACCAAATCAAGTTTTGAAGTACTGCCATATGCCCTATATCTACACATAGTTTGCTGACATGGAGGCACTATAGCACATGGTACGTACTGGTACATGATGGTACATATCACATTACAATCAGTTTTTCAAACATTGGAAAACATTATACTAGAAAATAGTGCAAATACAAATGCATGCTCTTACTATTTAAACAAGATAGCCTTTTGTCGCCAAATTACCCCTCTCATATTTCTCTTTCTGTGGACAACAGGGTGGGTGGTGTGCCTGTGTTAGTCCCAATGTGAATGGGAGAGAAGGAAACAAGGGTCATTAGTCTCCCTCGCACCTCCCAATTAGACACAAAGAGAGATTCCTTGTGTCTATAAACAAGAAGAATCTCACATCTTGTTCTTTTGTAATATGTAGCAGTTAAAGAGAAAGCCCCATCGTGTTTCCTCATATATCACAGCTCATCTGATCTTGCACTAATGTATATCAATTAAGGAGAGAAGTGCTGCATTTTCCTAATTTAATTTGATTAAGGACAATCTTTTACTAACAACTTCACTAGGCTTTTTTTCTTTATAAGATCACAACTATCCATTATGAAAATTTTAGTATTCTTTCCTCAATCCCAATCAAATTTCATTTAATCACCAAAGACATTAATATTCTTTATTCGAACCTAGCCAAGCGCATCCCAACTGTCAAAATTCTATCCCCACTTTATTCATATTCATGAAGCGATTGCATACCTTAGGAGCGCATCCCCACTTTATGCATCTGACTGATTGTATATGATATATTTATATTTATAATCCCTTTTTTTCATATAACATATTTAAATGATGATAATAAGCACTTTAGATATCTCTCCGACATTAATTTAAATGTGAGGCCTCTTTTAAAATTGTAATTTGTTCTTTACTTTAATCCTTTCAAATTGCTTTTAGCACTTATCCCTCAAAATTTTCTGCCATAGATTACTCCAACAAAAAAAAAAAAACTGTCATTACTGAGCTTAGCATCCCAATTATTTTTTTAAAATATTCAGAATAAGAGAAAAAAAGTTCTAGTGTATCCTACTATAGAGAAAATATAGAAGTTAAAAATGATAGACATGCTCCACATAAAGAGAACTATATTGACAAAAGAATTAGGAACTAGTAGGCAACAATTAAAGTAAGCAAACATTTAAAGCAAAGAAATATGGCTTTACCAAGGATATTAAATAAAGTGAATTTGCCTAAAGCTACAGCATCGATTATGAGTGTAGATCAGAACAAGGTTTGCAAGTAGATGACATGATCAGGAATGTCTCTGCTCTGATAAGGTTCCTTCCATGTGAAACAAAAACATTTTATTAAATTGAAGTAGGCGAGACATCACTAAAAATATGATACAACCTCAATTGTATTGTAGAATTACTCTAATAGAACATTACTTGGCAACCAAGGTTGCAGAATATTGTTTCTACCTGCAAAGACACTATAAAATGCGAGATAGAAAAGCAGTCTGTACTTTGATTGCAAAAACAATTGTGGCTTTCCTCATAACTTTTCCTCCAATCTATTCTTCACATATTTGTGGTATCCAACCAAGAAATTTTCCATGCATTTTCTTTCATGTTATCGATTTTGATCTTTATTTTCCAAAGGATAATATAATGTCTTTTATTGTACTTCCTAGTATCTTTATATGAATGTGCCACTCGTTCAGCATGCAGAACTTGGGAGAATGTTGAATTGTCAAGGGAAGTTACTCTAAACCTGCCTTAATTGTATATACCCTTGGAAAAGAAACCTAGCATTGAAAACCATGGGTCATTAGTTTCATAATGATCTTCCATCAACCAGAAGTGTCAAAACGAAAAACATCAAGAAATTGCTAAAGATAACCAACTGGACAAACACCTCTCTGGTCTTTTTCAGGAGAAAGGTCAATATTTTATCGAACTATTGCTATTTAAAGTAAGATAATGCGAATGAACTGTTCCATATGAATTCCTCCTCCAAACTCCAAGTAAATGAAATTGTGGAAACTCAAACCGCTTCATTTAAGTTCCAGATATTCATAAACAGTGGCTCAAGAGCATATCAACAGGGTACTTATCGAGCTATCGCTGCTTCTCAACCAGTCATTATCAGTCATATTACTTTGGGTTAACGACTGTTGTTGGGTCAAATACAACCTAGAATTGATTGGGACCAATAAATAGAAGCAGCCAGCAAACAGCATAATAAATTGGACTAAAAGCTAAACCTTCAACCATCAAAAAAAAAAAGGAACTCAAAAATACTAGTTTATGATGACAAATTTACAATTTAACAATATTTCTTGCATTAGAGTATTAATAACAAAAGAACAATCAGAAGTAAATGATCACCTTAAGATCAATTATTTCAATCTTGCCAGTTTCTGGCCATAAAGATGGAGGGCGACAATTATCAATGATAGGTGGTGCTTCACTAGGGATTTGGCAATACTGATGAATGCGCTCGATTGAAATAATTTTATTTTCCAGCTTACAAAAGCTCAATATCCACCGTGATAAGCGAGCATTCAAGTTAAGTCCATATGTAACAGCAAGGCCCGCCATACCTATGACATTGAAGCAAGTTTGGTTATTAAAAAAATAAAAAACAATTATTTTCTAAAGAGTTAGTTCAACATTATAATTTACAAGCATGTCATCATCCTTCGTCACATGAAAGAATTCACAATGATAAGATATAACTCTGATGAATAAGTGCAATCAGCATGACATGACTTCATCAAAACTGATGTCAATAGCACAAAATGAAGAAAGTTTCCCTTATTTTTTTAATGGAAATGACGATAAAGAAGGAAGAAAATTACTATGGGTTGCTTCTAGAAGTCACAGGATACGTACTTGGATCAATAGTTCCATGTGGGAAGCTCACAAGGAGAACCATGCAGAAGGCAAATACAAAAGTTGAGAGCAATTCCATCCGCAAACAGAGCCATTCAATTGCTGCAATACTGCAGAAGAATGGCCGAGCAAAGCAATCAAGCAGATAAAGGTTTCTTTTCACAAATCGTTTTTCTTGACCAAAGCCTCTAATAGTAGCAGCTCCAGCAATTGTCTCCCCAAAAAGATGGATTACTGGAGATTTCTGAATGCTGACAATCCGAACAAGCTCCCTTGACGAAGCTATATAGTATTTCTGCAAAATATGAAGCATCCCTTAAGAACATGAACCTAGAATTTATGTGATGAGGAACACAAAAGTTCCAAAATTGTGCAGTGCCTAATTGCATCTGCTGATACATGGATAAAGACATACAGTGATACAGTTCATAATCCACATCAAGTGAATAACTGTTGCAACTATGAAAATAATCCAAATATATTAAACTTGTTACTGAAATTAAGATTGTCCCTCAATATCCTCCAATTCTGTTGCCATCAAAGTTCAGATAAATTTGCTCTATATATATCAAGAGTGTTAAACGGGAAGACTAATTTGTATGCCTTGAAATTGATATTCATAGTGAATAGAGTATATCATACCATGCAAGGTATACTTATAGCCACCGTGAACATATGAAGCCAGGAATAACATTCAAGGTTCCACTGCTTACTACTAATTGTGCTACTACTACTGATTTTTTTTTTACTGGCCTGAACAGGTGAAAGACTAAAGGATGCTTAGTAGTCAGAAAGCTTCAGAAAACCTCCTGCTACTTTTAAAACTACTGCTAGAAAACACTAGTGATGATCATATTTCACTTAGGGAATCCATGGTGAAACCCACATTCCTAGTTCCAATTAATAAGAGGCCTTCCTGCAATTTCAACACTTCTGCTAATGGTCTAGTTAATCTGAAAGAACCCATCAAAGTACACTTGTTTATAATTATTATTCAGGAAAACTCATCTCTGCAGCTTTCATGAGTTTGACGAAGCAATAGCTAAGTTGATAACACTATTTGAAGAAAACTGTACAAAGAGAAATTAATAAGTTGGCTCTAGCAAAGTCTGTGGCATAAAATTTAGTCAAAGGATACACATACAAAATTCAGTTCCATGTCTTGTTAGATTAGCAATCTAGATAAACAATATATCTTTGAAGCAAATAACCAGAAAAGAGTACAGTAAGAGACAATAAACAAATGATTATTTCATATAATGGATGTCAATTATGCACCTCTTACCATTAATTTTTCAATTAATTATCATCACATACAATCAAGTTGCTGCCCCAAAGATACAATCTTTGGATGAACTTATTCCAGATGTGACCAGCGTGTGATTGAATGGGCAATACCTTCCTGGAAGGTTATTGGCAGCTGTTGCTAAAATACATAAAAGATGACAAGCAGAAGTACAAAACTAAGGAAAATGTATTTACATAATTATCTAAGTACAAGGATGTAGTACCAGCTACATAAATAGGACTACTCAATATTAGAATATACATGTAACTACATAATCATCATCATCACCCAAGCATTTTTTGATTAAACATGGATAAAGAACAACTCTAAGTTGAGAAGACTCCGTGGAGGGATCTAGTAGATTTTATGTTAGGATGTCAAACTAACATCAACCCTATAGAAATTGGTGCCAAATTCCTGGCTAAGAGAAATGTGCGCAAGAGGGCTTACAATCGTATCTACAAGCCCAGTTGACAGGTACAGATATCTACCATATTGCCCATCATTTAAGCAAATGCGAGATAACTTCATTATTCCCCTAGATTTGGAAAGAGTCTAGACAAAGTGTGAAGATGATAACTTCTGATACAATGAGAGAGAGAGATGTAATGATTAATATGGCTCAAATAAGCTGATGTGAAATATATAAAACAAAACCTCTTCTTTTATAGCAAGAATTTATGTCTACCACCCTCTAATATCAAAGAAATAAAAACTAAATTTACTAAGTAATTAAATATATGAAATCCCTGAAGAATAATGTTATATTAAATATAGTAGCAGTTGTTGTTGTTGTTTAAGGCCAAATGGCAATTTCATATGCTATCAAAAACCTTATAGTGAAACATTTTGAACCAAGGATTTAATTCCCGATCCCGGTTCCTATATTGGTTGGACACCAAGTCGGTAGGACACCAAGACACCCATTTATTGATACATATTATGCTCTACATCTCCATAACATACCAGGACTCAGTTTTTCCTCACCCCCCCCTGATGGAGGACTACTGCAGGGAGAAGAGAGAAGGAAGAGGAAGAAGAAAAGAGGAGGAGAAAGGAGAAGAAGAACAGAGGAAGGAGAAAAGAAGGCTAGATTTTATTCAATTCTTCAATACCCTAATTCATAAGAGGGGCGGCCTTTATATAGGCCTTACATCAGGTCAAACAATTGACAACATACCAAACTTAGATCCTCAATCAATTGACTAAGTCAACCGATTGATTATATACCAAAATCGATCCAATCACTCGACCCAATTATGCGACTTAACAGCTAACCCAATTAACTTGACTAAACAAAAGCAAATGACCAAATCGACTCAAATGCAAAAAATAAAAATAAAACAGACTCAAATCGGTGGCTCAAGATCATCTCTCAGACCCAATGAATTCAATCTCTGGTGCGAACGCAATCGTCCAGACGAACAACTCTGATGTCCCCATCATCCCCTCCTGCCCACCCCCCTTCTTTTCATTTGTTTGATGCTCGTTATTTTTCTAGGTTTGTTATATATTTGTTTAGGGTTAGGTAATGTTTTTGAGCCCATTATTGGGGTTTATGGTGCCTATTACAGTCACAACACCAATTTCCAATACCTCCTCTTCTTTCTCACTCTATGCCTCTTCTTTCCTCCTTTCCACCCTCAGATGCAACACAAAGAAGAAAAACACCAGCCAAGGGTCTTTTAACTGTGTCCGAGACGGCCCTGTGGCAAATCAGCTGGTTTTGGTACTTGTCTAGTTTGGTACCAATAAGTAGCAAGCAGAATAGGACTGCAACCACCTGATCCTGAGGTTTCAGGCTCTCAACCTATCCCAAGGCCCAGTCAGACACCCTTCCAATCAAGGATGCATGTAGTGGACCAGTACCAACTGAAACCTAAATCCTTGTCTTGAACAAACCATGGCTCAGTGTTATCCCACAATCCAAGGATTCTATGTAGTTTCCCACCAAATCTGCTAACCTGTTAGCTTATATGCACCACAATTGCATACAATAAATAACAATGTGTAGTACATATATTATAACTCATAAATGCATATAAGATAAATATTATGCATAAGCTGGTTGAAAGTTCAAGTAGTATAAATTAAATGAAACAAAAAAGGAAAATATAACAAAAGGAAAATAGAAAGCATGCATAATAAACTTGTGTTAACTTCAGGTTGAAAGCTAATCATATAGAGTTCTCAAACTTCGGCGGATCTTGCTTTGTTTTGTAAGGTCAATATGCTACAGATAAAGTATGACTCTCCAAATAAGGTCTTTAAGGTTCAATAAGTGAATCTAGATATTTTTTCCGAAATATGTAATTCTCAATCTTCATCCAATCAAGTGTATCAACATGTGTTCGACATAAAGATTTTTCATACAACATTGCAAAATAATCAGAACATGTTACAAAGTTGGTAGCAAGGTACGTTGTCTTGGTACTGGACTTTGTATCGTGCCAACTATCATTGTGTCGGTACGTTACGGTACAGAGCTGGTTCAGCATACCGAGTGTCGGTACATCTCTTGTATCGTATACCGATACCAAATCAGTATGATATCGTATGTCCCATACTGTCCGGTTCGGTACGGTACAGCAAACCTTGATTGGCAGTAAATGACCACCTTTACTTGTACATGATGCAAACGCTCAAAAATTTTCAAAGTAGGTTGTTCAATCATCACCACCAAGCCCACCTTGCCCACCATATCATCCCACCAGAAAAACAAAACACAATATAGAATATAAAAATATAAAAGGAACCCTTTCTTTAATAATATTATTATGACATCATATAGCCCCTCAACTTTGAGTTGTCAATAGACCTCTCATTTTTTCATCACAAAACTGGTGCTAATATTAAAAATTTCACATATAACATCCAAATATTATATGAATTTATAAATAGATTACCATTTTTTATATTTGCTTATAAACAACTAAATCTTAAACCAACTATAAAATCCAAAATTATTCTGCATTGTCTCTAGAAATCTATGATATTTTCAAATGCAACTGTAAGCATCTGTCACTAGAAGTAATAATCTGAATTACCTGAAAAATGATCAAACACAAACTAACAAAAATTCAATAATCCCAATTCAAATTTATCAGGGATGGTGGGTTATAGTTATTAAGAAATGTCAGTATATAGATATATATTAAAATAGTCTAGAAATGAATACGATAAGAGTATATCACATTTATCAATAAGCTATATGAAACTATTGTTTCATTTTATCAAGCATGAAGTTGAGCATAACCGTAGTAAGTTATTCAAGAAAAGAAAAAGAAAAAGAGAGAAGAAAACATTTTGAGAAAGTAAAAACTAGAATCACCAAGTTTCAAATCTCATGGTGCATATAAGCTTGTGATAAAGACGCCATCTGTAACAAAAACAAGCATTGCTGCTTTCCTTCTTTCTTCCTTACATATTTTGAAATAAGTTTCTAATTAGCAAAGCTAACTGCATTGTGAGGGCATTCATGTATATGGCTCTTTTAAATTTTAAGAACTCAACTAGCTGGCCTTTAAAGCTTCCATTAGAACCAATTTAGAAAAGAAACAATGCTTTGTATAAATTTTACCAATATATGCCATATGTTCCTCTTATAGCTCTTAAAGCGAAGCTTGCAAAAAGACGATGATCATGGCAATGAGAACCTGAAGGTCATGTTCCGAAAACAAGTAAAATTTGAAGCTTAATAAGAATAACAGCAATACTGCATTATTACATCTTAATCTCAAACCCATGGGTGAAAATCAATTCAGATTACAAACCAGAAAATTAGAAGCTATGAATAAGACAAGTCATTTACCTGCATCCATAAGCAAGCAACAGCCATGGGGACAAACAGAAGCAGAACTTGCCAAGTGACCTTTGCCATCACACCAACTATCCCAAGAAGTTGTATTGTTGTTGCTGCAAACCCACCAAGTCTGAAAGGTATATCAAGATCCACAACACTTTGATCTACAGACACCTGATAATTCATAGATAATTTACAATAAAAAAAATATAGCATTTCTTTACTGTTAAATAATTAAAAAAAACAGCACAAAAGGATGAACACTCACTCGATTCAAGATCCGGCCAGCTGGAGTAGAATCAAAGAATGACATTGGTGCTCTAAAAACAGTTCTAAGCATACTAAGAAACAGCTTTTGTGCAGCTGCTAATCCAAATGTAGCTACAAGAACAGCTCTAACAAACACAAACCATGAACTGCCAAATGCAAGGATCATATAAACAACTAGAAGAATCATGCTACTTGTCTTTGGTTTGTCTCCACTAGTTTGAGGATTTGCCCATGCCATCCACCAATTGCCTGCTATTTGGAGAACCTGAAATGCTGTCTGGGCCAGGATGATTAATGGTATCAGTACTCCCTTATATGCTGCAGCCATATATGACAAGTATACTTTCAAGCTAACTTTTCCCCTCTCCCTCTCCTCTTCTTGAGCAAGCTGTTTTTTTCTTGTTCGTTTTGCTTTCTTTTTTTCTTTTATTGCTTTTCTTTCACATGGAGGTTCATTTTCTGGTGTTTCATTTTTCATATTATCAACATTACTCGCACATAATGTCTGCAACATAGAGGAAACACCAGCACGAACAGTTCCAGCCGAATCTTCCAAAATATCCATTGTTTCAATTGCTTCACGGTGAGCTGAAACCAGAGCATTGAAGTCAGTTCCAGCTTGCAAAAGATTTTCATATTTTCCAGCCTGTATAATACGACCCTCCTTAAGGACCTGCATTAATAAATGTCGAAAGCGAGTGGAGATCATTGCAGAACCACAACATCATTTCAAGGGTGGAGTTGCATGCAGTAAGTTCTAGAGGGAATATTTCTTTAGCCCGTCAAGATAAGCATCAGTAACAAAAATAGATATTTTAAAAAAGAAACTTTGATAAAAATGATGTTTTACAAGGCTCTAGGTGGTAGGCGGGCATCCGGAAGTCAAGGTGATAAATAATTAATTAAAAAAATAATAAATACAAGGAGAAATCTTAAAAGAAAAACCAAAAGTGAAACAAAACATACCAAGTAAGATGTAACAAGTAAATGGAAAAATATTGAGTTAGCAAAACTTTGGTACTAATTTGTAAATTGGTCTAATCCAGATACTCAAGCATGATTTGAAACATTAAGGAAGGCATCTACATGGCCCCATCTAGGTGGCCCTTTTATAAAGCACTGGGTAAAGCATGAGATATGATCCATTATATAAAATAAGTGTAGCCAAAAAATTATGTGCATTTGGGTCAACTACATTTTTCTTTACATCAAAGTTTGTCGTACCGACTAGTGTCGTATCATACCGTGCATACAGTACCATAGCGGTACCGAACCAGTATGCAGTCTTATATCGTATCGATACTTAGTACGCCTCGCCGTCTCGTATCATACCACATACTGACATTGTAATAGGATGGTATCAATACGAGTTTCGGTGCCAAGACGACAAACTTTGCTTTACATAATCCTTCACACGAATTCCTAAAATGACAATCCACTCGGTTACTCATCTCTTTGCATAATCCTTAATATAAATCTCCAATCTGACAATTCACCAGCTATATATAAAGAATGGTTAACCCATTTTGCCATGGGTTTGTCATATGGATAACTTTCATAGAGTTTGCTTATGGAGAACTTGTCAATTGAAGATAGGATATGGATCCAGCTAGTGGCCAATGATACATCACCTGCATTCCAGTATCTATGCTCAACTAATGGGTATCATCAATGCCTTAAAAGAACATTCTATTCTAATTCCACATGTAATTTGTATACTTCAAGGATAGATTGAAGAAAAAGTGACCAACCGGACATGATCGATGCTCAACTAATTGCAGTGGTGATTTATGGCACATATTGACATCATTGTCTTAAAATATTTTTTTCGGTATAAAGAGAACACTAGGCAGATCGATTTTATGTGTAATAGAACAACAATTAGAACTAAAACTTCTAGAGTCATTAATACAATTAGATAACTCATTCTTAGATATTTTCTCAGTATGAACAATTTTCTCCGAACATACAATTGGAAAGCAAATATTAGTTAAAAGAAGATATGTGAGAGAATACAGACAGCACTTTAAGTCAATGCAGACCCAAATAAAAGCACAAGATAGAATCATGTATATGTGGATGTTGAAATGTATTAGCATCAAGAAAAGGCATAGCTTTGATAAAGAAAGAAGCTTATGTACCAGTATTTTGTTAGCAGCTGGTAGAAATTCAACTTGATGAGTGACATAAATCACAGTCTTGCTAGCTAGCGCAGTCAGTATGTATTCCTGCAACACCATATCAAAAACTTATTTCAACTAGAAATAACTTCAGGAGATAAATTGATCAGTCAGTTAGAATGAGGGAACAATTAGAACACTCTAACCTTAAATAGTTCACTTCCTGTATGGGCATCAACCGCACTGAAGGGATCATCGAGTAAATAGATATCAGCATCTTGATAGAGTGCTCTAGCGAGCTGCACCCTTTGCTTCTGACCACCACTCAAATTAATACCTCTATCACCGATGATGGTTTGATCCCCATGCAATAACAATTCCAAATCCTTTTTCAGTGAGCATGCATGGAGAACATTCTTGTACCTTTGCTTATCTCTTGGGCTGCCAAAAAGAATGTTTTCCTCTATATTTCCAGATTGTATCCAAGCTGACTGAGGGACATAAGCTGCAGAGCCACTTATTTTAACCTGAAAAAAGAAACAAGACTTGGGTAATGTAATAGCCAGCATATAGATATTTCATTGTACATGTATTACTTACTTCACCAGAAATTTTTGGTATCTCCCCTAGTATGGAAGATAGAAAGCTAGACTTGCCAGATCCAACCACACCACAGACTGCTACACGCATGCCCCTTTCCACTTTTAGCTCGATGTCTGAGAGCGTAGGTCTTGAAGAAGAAGGGTCCCAACAAAACTCTCCATCTTTAATTTCAATAGCATTGTTTGTAAGGCCTTGGGGAACAACTGTGGTGGCATCTTCATGCAACTCTTCCTCTTGTAAGAACCCGGATATCCGGTCCAGAGAAACTTTTGTCTGAGCCATCATAGATACTAAATCTGGAAAATTTCTAAGAGGCTCTTGAAGAATTCTGAAAGTGGCTAATGCTGAAAGGACACTGCCAGCTGTAAGCTGATCACCCAACAATATAGAAGTAGCAAAAGTTATGACTGCCACAAAAATAGGGGAACCCCAAAAGATAAATGTTATCACAGCCTGAGAATAGAGGGCTTTCCCGAGCCACTTCATTTCCACACTCCTCATTTCCTCCAACATTAATCGGTATCGATCCTCCCAGGCCTGCAATTTCAGGATTCTCATGTTTTTCAAACATTCAGAGGTTTTCCTCATACGCTCATCCTTGGCAGCCATTAGGTTATCCTGGTATCCCTCTTGCACCTTTGCCAGAGGAATGGTAACAACAATGGAGACAATAGTAGCAATTAATGTTGTTATAGTTGCAATACCCACATTCTTATACAGGATAGCCAAAGCAAGAATGATTTGTAAAGGAAGCATCCAAATATCATGGAGGTACCATGAATAATCACCCACCCTCTGCACATCGACTGCCATGTAATTCACTATCTCACCGCTTGTATGACTCTGTCGGGCTACGCTGGATAGCCTGAGCCCTTTCCTATACACCATTGCTGTTAAGGCTGATCTAACATGCATGCCCAATATATCTACTCCTAAATACCACTGCCGAGTAGTAAGAGTCTCTATCAACTTAGAAGCAAAAAAAATGGATGCCAGAATGTAACCCTCATGAGGAAAAGTCATATTGCCGCTCAAGTAATCAACGAAATAACTGATCAAATAGGGACCCACATAAGAAACCAGAGTGTTCAACCCAGCAAAGACAGCATTGAAAGCAGCTTCTTTCCAAAATGACTGGAAAATTGCTAATGACAACGAGGGCTGCTTCGTGGGGTTCTCAGCTTTCAACCTCTCCCAATTTGAATTCAAGATCTTATAACATGTCTTTGCACGATCTTTCGGGGCTAACAGAGGTATGTCCCTTAGCTCAAGGGGCCTTTTCACACCAACTGACAAGAGAGGATTGATCCAGGATATGGTTGCAAGGCTAAAAATCCCTGCCTCGCTGTAAGGAGTGACCTTAAGGGAGCCTGCTTCCTCTTCCTCTGCAAGCAATGGCTCGCTAAGGTCCTGACGGTCTCTATGCAGTTCTACACCCGTAACACCACGAATCGAGACAAGCCAAAGGAATGCAAGAGCAGGAAAAGCGGCATAATTTGCAATCATGTGTGAATTTAAGCTAAAGAATTTGCCTACCAACCCTTTCGTATCGACATAAGCAATGTAAAGACAGAGGATGAATGATAGGAACCACCATAGCCTAAGCAAGAAAGGGAATTTCACCAATGCCTTAAATTTACAATGGAACGTCGATAAGCCTAAGACAAGCCAAGACAATGCTTGAACAGAAGGCAGGTAAAACACAGAATAATCAGCTGAGTCCACCTCTGTCCTAACAAAGCGTATTGTTTCATACCCCAAGACTAGAGCTTGAAGGAAGAAAACATAGAAGCAGCAGGAAACCAAGATCTTGAACCAAGACCCGATCACCACCGACCGATCGCCATCGGAATCCGGCACAGGGACTGGGTTTCCGTTCTCATCCTTGAACGCCGGGAAACGCCGGAGGGCGCAGGTGAAAACCGGGCGAGCAGAGGCATAGAACAGGAAGAAGACGACCAGCGCCGCGTGGGTGGCGGCCGCCACCTGCTCCGGCAATGGGAGGTCCCGGAAAGAGCTGAGGAAGGAGAAGGAACCCATTCTCCGGCGAGAAGAAGGGATCGGAAAGATTGGATTTTGGGAGTGGATTTCGATGGAATGGGGCGAGAGAATTCAGCTACGGGCATCTCACCATCAAGGAGCTGAGTCTATAAAAGAAGAACAAAAGACGATGGCAGGCTTCAGGAGAGAACGTGCGACGAATGTCGTCTTATGCACCCAATGGAGATGGAACAAAAGGGAGTTCTTCTTTATCAATCAAAAAGATGCAATTTTTCGCAACGAGACAAGAGAAAATTCAACAAAAAACCCAAAAAGATCCAAGCTTTACCGACCTGGCTGCCTTAGAATTGGATTTCTCTCTTTCTCCTCTTCTCCTCCTTTCTGTTGCAATGGCGCCCTGCTCCAGAACAGAAGAGGGGGAAGAGAGAGCTTCCTCGGAAGAAGAGTAAGAAAGAGAGAAACAAAGATAGAGAGAGGGTGGGGAAGGAAAGGCAGAGAAGAGGCAATGGTGTATGGAGCTAAATCTACGCCCTCCTCTCTCTCTCTCTCTCTCTCTCTCTCTCTCTCTCTCTCTGTATTTTTTTTGTGTCTAAACTGCTGGAATGCTGTTGTTACGCCACCCTATAGATTGGGAACAGAAGTGGAGGTGTTGTGATATGGTCCTGCGGGGAATGCATTCAATGAAGCTGTGGTGGTGGGGACTGAGGCCGCTTTGCGGAGCTTTTTCGGTTGTAATGCTGGAAAGAGGATGGGGTGGGGCGTGCTCGATCTTTGGTTGATTTGTTTTCATGGGCAAGTGTGGCAGTGCATGGGGTTATGAGGGTGTGGATGTCTGCCTTGTAATTTTGCGTGCAAACATAGTAGGATGGCTAGGACCATGGTTGGGGGGGAATATTGCAGGGGATTGAATAAGATTCTGATAGCTTATGTGGGGTTGATGGAGAACATAAGGAATTTATTACAGGTGTATTATTTCTAAAATTAGAGTTTGGAATATTGCAGGTGTTTGATGATGTCCGGGATGCTCAATGCTGCTTTACTGAGGGCGAGGAGTACATTACTGGAAAAAGTTAAGTATGATGTGATGGATCCGAGTGTAGAGCTTTTTCTCATGTGGTGGAGCTTGGGTGACATTTTGATCAAGTAAGGCCGGGAGCAAGTTAGATCCTGATCGAATACTAAAATATTTATTTTTATAATATTTAATAGATATAGATATGAGTATAAATATTAGTTGGATAAATAATTTATATTTATATTTATTTTAAATAAATACTGATACAGACTAGATAGTGAAAATATGGATATAAATATAGATATAAGTCAGATAAGATATTACAAAGTGGAAGATAAATCAAGCGAATACAGATCAAGTACTATATAATATTAAGTAGAATTATAAATAAAATCAGATATATGAATACAGATCAAATAGTCGTCTAGTCATATTCGTATTTATTTTTTTCTAACATATATAGATTTGGATATTAGGTAGATGCTTATATTTTCATCTAAAATATAAGATTTGGATACGAAAATAGATCTGGATAGATATTATCCAATTTACTTACTTTTAAGCCCAAGATATCGAACTTAAACCTTTGTAACTAAACTACTACAACATTTCACTTGAGGATGGTTTTTTCTTTCCTAAGTTCTAAAAAAGATATCTGCCAAATAGCATTATTCCCGCGTTTTTTGCTAGTTCGGATGGTTGAATTTGTATTAGGATACTCATTGCAATATGGATGAAATGTTATCCCCGAAATGCATTCCATCTATGTACCTTGCAATGTCTCCAATATTTCTTGATGCATGATAAGACTATAATTGATTGAACATTGCTAAAATTTTTGTCTATCTAGTTAGATATGCTAATTCTACAAAAGAAGATTATGTATGCGAACGAGGCCATGTATAATTATTGACAAAATTTAAAAAATAACGATAACTAATAAAAACAAAAATTTAAAATGCTTTTCATGTTTCGTTGAACTAAGGAGTTGAGGAGCAATGCCAAAAAAGTGATCATTAATACACGGCATAAATATCTTCATCTACTTTGTTATTTTCTTTCCTTCTTTTACTGAACAAAGAAACAAAATTAGATGTTTCTAAAAAGACAGAAAAATATGATAACATGATAGATCTGGCTTACGTGCGGGAGTTAAATTTCGGACTGCATGCAAAATTAATTTCGTTTTGCTGCGGGAAAGTAAGCTGGCGGTGATGACATAAGAGACGACTGGTATCAACTAACTACTAACCATTAAGAGATGGTATGTGACTATAAAGAGCATGTTTGTTGTTGGTACGGTGCTTGCTCATCTCTTCTTTATGAGGAGAGCCCTAGCTAGCGACCCATCTTTTATATTATTAGTTTAAGACGTGTTCTTTTTAACTTCCCATATTTGGGCTCCTTAATTGGGATGAGATGGTAAGATGAAGGCATGAAGCAAAGCTTTAGGGTGATTAAACTAAGCTAAACATGTGGAGTGATGTAAGTAGCATCAAGTTGATGCCTCCTTTCATTTGAAGGGAAGAATTAGATGATACTTTGATGGTGATGCAGAAGCTTACAATGAAGCCTCTTAACACCAAGTAAGCTTGTTAAACACGCACGCAGACACAGCACACATGGCATCCATGCCAAAAGCATGCATCATCCCATGAAGAGTCCACAACATGAACCCCACTCATGAGAAGGTGATAAAAAGAATCCACGTGTTGGATAGCCTTTACATGAGGTCAAAGAATGTGGTGCGCTCTTGAACTAGGTCTCGTTTGTACGTGGTGGAAAAAGGAAGTGCCATGGCGTGGCTTGGTTTGGCGTTTCCCCCGGGAGGACGGAGGTGAAGTCTTTTCTGGATCACTCGGGGAAGAGAACGGATGGCGACCGAGCGGCTTTTTTGAACGTCGGTGCTTTTTGTTTTTGTTCTGGCCGTCCTTCAACGGCACCAGATGGAAGAAGTGGAAGCGAGACAAATATATATATGGAATGCTTTCTTCACAATAATAAGCCAGCAAAAAAGGTAGGTCCCTCAACCCGACAGATGGAGAGTATATAGATCTAGAGCTGCGCATTTATCTTCAGATCGTTTTATTCATCTGGAAGATGGCATAGGGATGCTTGCCCACTAGAGTTGTATTGAGGAGGCGGGGTATGAGGGTCACTGTAGATTGTATAACTTGTCTGGAGGTGGAGGAGACCATTTTCTATATCCTCATAGACTGCTTGTGGGCTAGACAGATATGATGCTGTGCTTCGGGCCAGCCAGATCAGTGGTAGAGGTGGTTGTCTATCGAGGAGTTTCTACGATTCCTTAAGGACTCGGCACAGGGATTTGTGTTTGAGGAGAGAGGGACACGTGCTGCCTATCTGGCCTACCAGTGTTGGCTGGATAGGAATGCTCGAGTCATTGAGGGAGTCAGTCCTCACCCGAGGGTAATAGCGACTAGAGCCTTTATGCGGGCGGCTGAGATCACCGGCATTACAAAGGTATCACCTGAGTTGGTTAGGGACATCTGGGGCTCTCATTCTGCTTATACAGTATGGACCTCGCATTTTCTATGCGAGGTCGATACTGGGTGCGGACCGTATTATTCTTGAGGGCGACTCAGCCACAGTGGTTGAGTGGATCCGAGGACGGGGATGCACTGCTGAGGATCAGCCGCTAATCCTTGAGATTCACGGGTTGATGGAGGAGTGCGACTCCCACCAGGCTTCACATGTGTTCAGGGAGACCAACGAGGCGGCCGACTAAGTGGCCTCCTATGCAGCCTACCACTCTGGTGGTTTTTGTTTGGGTTGAGAATGGGTCTGTTCCAGGGCCATTACATAGTGTTTTATTTTCTGATTTTGTTGGCTGCATTCACACCTGCAGTGTGTGAGCCGCCATTATACAAAAAAAAAGGAGGTAAGGTCCGGACCTGGACTTGGATATGGTCTTTACCTGACCTACTTGACTTTAAGATCATGACTTTGGATGTGAATCCAATTTATCAGCTAATCGGATCGGGTTTATGGAAAATATTCTAGGTTCATCGGATCATTCGTGTTAGGATAGGTTAAGTAAGATCCAACCTAATGTATTTCAAACCATGCCGTATGGATTCTAGAATTATGGCAAGCAAAAATAACTAAGATAAAGGTGTTGATATCGAATGCCTTCACTAAAATAAATTATACATAATAATATGATTTCTGCGAAACATGTTTTATGAAGGATACGAAAAATTTGTTTTTCCATAAAACTCGCTTCTTAGATTTTATGGCTGGATAATTTGGGCAAACTTGGTTTTTATTTAAAAAATAATCAAATAATATTTTTATAAAACCTATTCATTTTGGGTTTTCTATAATCCTTTTCTACTAAAACCTGTAAACCAAATAGCTTACTTTTCGACCATTATTAAGACTTTTAACATTAAAAGTAAATACACTTAACTTGAGAACTTGTGTAAGCGTACATGTTTAGCACCATATCGGCTACGTGGTGGTAAGATCTTAGATATCTATACAAAACTAAGGATCTAAACAATACCTTATGAGTAATTTTTTTAGATAAGGTTCCAAATGGTTATCAACGATACCAAGCCAAACCTAATCTAAAGATCATATGAACCGAGAGACATTACAATATAGGCCCCCTTAGGGCTAAACATGAGCCGATCTTGGATTTCTGATTGCATTTGATTAGATTTTAACCCTTCGTTTGCCGCCACCTAATAACCCAACCTAAAATTCAAATGAATGAAAAAGGGATTACAGAAAATTTTCAAGAAGGTGAGATTGTATCTTGGACTTTACCAAGTATTACATAAATTATGAGAATTGATATTTTTTTTGCATTCTGCAATTGTGAAAGAGGGGAAAAATTTCGCAATATAAATATAAGCTAATATTTTGGGAGGTTTGGGCAAGAATGCTGTTCAAGACAAAATGTGCCAAGCGAAAGGTTTTATTGGCTCACAAGCCAGTTTAAATTTATATAAATCAGTTTACAAGTCAAATTCTAAGTTTAGAGCAGTTCAACATGGAGAATGCTATCTTATGAATGGAGGTGATGATTCGAGGAAACAATGCATTGGTGGATTGTATGTCCATCCACTTAATTTGTATCCTCCCAGTAACGTATAATTAAAATTCAAATATCAGGTTTCTTGTTATCCTTTGCACAATGCTGCAACCCGATTGCACCAAAACCTCAGCCTCCATAATAATAAAGGAAAAATATTTTAGCATAGAACCCAATCAGTGATCCCTTACTAGACGTAAAAAAATTTAAGATTTTCTTCTTCTCCTTTTGGCTAGGCCCCTCGACACGTTTCATGAGAGAATGAAAAGATTACATGCAACTACAATATGCTTTTGGGCTCATGATTGCATGCAGATATTCCTTTTGCCTCATACTTCCAGGACAATTAATTGAAATGGACAACACTTGATCATCAAAATTGTGCCGAGTTTCATAGAAGGTGATGCAGTCTCAGTCTCAGCTTGTTCTCTTTAGGTCATGAAGGGCAAGAGGCCAAAGTCGGCTTAGCCTTATCCAGTGAAAGGACCAATAAATGAAGTTCCCCTAGAAGCATATGCAGAGACTATTCCAAATGCCGAATAAACATAGTCCTTTTGCTGATACCATATTCCTTCTGTATAGTTTATCCAACACTTGATTCTATTCTTTTTCACTTGCTTGTGAGGGATAATCCTTTTGTTATGCAACTTATGCAGAAGAGAATGTCTAATGGTAGATACTATTTGGATTTTTATTATTATTGTTGTTTTATGATGGAAGTTGGATATGCTTGTACTGCTGAAGTGATGCTTCGGTGCGTACCAAGATCTTGTATCTTGTATTTGGACATTCTTGGTACCTTCTGATGCTTGAAAGGCTACGTAGGCCCAATTTGCATTGTGTCCATAACGTACAAAGGCATTGGTCCCTTCAAAATGGGAAGAGAATCCTGTGAGGAAGACTCTTCTAAGAAGGGAAGAAGGTGGAATAGCTCCATTCCAAAAGGCATAAGGAACCATTTCTCCATTAACTGTTGCTGTGGACAGCGAAATCCACTGCCAAAGTTCACCGACCTTCTCCATCTTCAAAGCACTTGGGGATTAGGAATAGTTAGATGCCTTTTTTGGATTTTATGTGAGGATCTTAGACAATTCAA
Source organism: Phoenix roebelenii (assembly GCA_025769935.1). Taxonomy (NCBI): domain Eukaryota; kingdom Viridiplantae; phylum Streptophyta; class Magnoliopsida; order Arecales; family Arecaceae; genus Phoenix; species Phoenix roebelenii. Next base: position 12,784,684 of record JAOXJJ010000481.1, read on the forward strand.
CAAGAATAATCTTGCTGTACCTGTTTATTGGCATCAAGATTTTTCCCTTCTCTTTTAATGACTTCTTACCACTCTAGTTTCTTAATGAATCTTGTTTCCTACAAGTCATCGACAAATCAAACCTTCTTGTACAAAAAGAATAATAATTCCATCCAAGTAGAATGTGTAATAATTAATGTTCTATATATGCATTCGTCTTAACTTGGTTGATGTCTTCTTTTAATGACTTTGAAACAGTCTTTTAATATGTCAGCAGATCTTGTACTTCAGTATTTATGTGCAAATCCATAACAAATCCGAGTCTAAATCTTTTCAAGAAAAACATTTCATAATTTACTCTGTTGTTTATTGCGGGCATAACTGCTTGATGAAGCACAAAATAAACTCCTAAATACCAATTAGGAGTCCTAGAAACTTTGATGGTAAAAGCTTTAATAAGAACATTCGGATATTTCAAGTTTGCATGCACAAATGCAAGAATTTGTTCATTAGAGACTGTGCTTGAGTCATGGTCCCAATAATATTATTATGTACAATAATTTTTATATTTCAACTCTGTTGCAAATTAGAGGCCTTTGCAGAGACCTTTCGAGGGAAATGAATGCTGATACCAATAATGTGGTTAGTGCATGCAAAGGCACAAAGATATAGTTCTATTGATTAGAGTAAAACAGAGCCTTTCCTTTCCCCAATTTAATGAGATCAGTCAAAACTGTTGTAGTAGTTATGATGGGTCCTACCAAGCCAAACAGCCTGAGATTTTCTAAAAATTGAACATCACTATATCAGTGTTAATCAAATGTTAAAATTGTATGGAGAACACAATTCGGAGAATTGTTTTAATATAAATGACCATGTATCGCAAGAGTTCTCTAGTAGAACAAATATACCAAATATCAAAATTGTAAGAGCTTTGAGGTGGTATTTTATTTTATCAATATGACAAAATTGGGTTCAAAATATGTAATAATTCAAGTAAATGAAAGTGCTAGAGATAATACTTTACATATGGTCCCTAGATATAGACACACCTGAGCACACACAGAACAATATAAAAATTAATACTTATAACAGTCATAATTTTCCACTCTTGCACCTGTTTATGGTGAAAAAAAGAAAAGAAAGAAAAAGAAAAGAGAGCTATCAGGATTGCCACATCATTCATTAAACTAAGATAAAGAATATTGACCATTAAACTAATAAAATGTTTGTGTTTGAAAATACCATGAACATATGGGACTTCACATGGGTTGTTGACATAAAGAGGGGTTGTGTTTGATAAAAAAATGATAATGTTAAATATACGTTCAAGGATGCTAAATCCCGAGAATTTAGCCACCTTTGGGATCAAGGATATGTGGGCCTTATCCCCATTAATCCCAGGAGTAACACCCGTTAGAGTTGTCGACCAAGATAAGTTAGCTCGGTTATTCGATCAACGTAGCTCTGAAACCATTAAAGTGGTAAAATTTTGGACCTAAGGGACTATGATCCGATCGATGCATGATGTTTATGACTTGGTTTAAACCCCTCCCTTATCCTCTCTATTATTACATAAAATGACCACTTTAGATATCCATTATATGATACAATACAATACAATATTATAATGTTATGATATTATGAAAATGATCGCTTGACTATAATTGCTCAACCACTTGGCCAGCCTTGATATGGGAAGAATAAAGCTTCACCTATATATATCCTGCGTCCTTACTCTAATGAAATGTAATCTGCTTTTGTGGCTATTCTTCTCATTTCTTCTCCTTTCCAAATTTTCATCCCGCACCTTGTTCTTCAATAGTTTTATCTACTTAATAAAATAGGGACAGGCTTTTGCCCTTCTTTTTCTGAAAAAAAAAAGGAGTAAACTTTGTTATGGCAGGTACACTATGGAGATAAAATCTAGCATCACTGGTTCCCTAGTCTTGAAAAATGCCAGGGACTTCTTTGCCAGTATTAATTACTGCTTGTTCACAGATCTTGTCAGGGATTGGCTGAATATACCCAAGGCCTGGACTAACACCGTGCATTGCACTAATTCAAGCCTACATCAGACCACGAATAGGGCAATAGATAAGAAGATAGGTGACTTCTAGCACTACTGTTTTTGTTTTGGCCTTCCGTGTTAGACACTGAGCTTTCACATTTATAAAATAGAACATCGAAGATGAATTCATTGAAATAGAACTCTATAACCGGTTAAACCAATCGAGCTTGGATCCCTAACAGTGAAACTTTTGCACCGCAGAGTCCTATACTATCCTAAAACTTTTGGAGTGAGTAGATCGGATAATATCCATTCGAATCCATTTCCGTATCTGAAGCGTTCTAATTATAGATAGAAATTTAAGCATCCAACTAATATCCGTATTCGTATTTATATTCATCAAAGAAAAATGGCTATGGATATAGTAGACAACTATCCGACCTGCATTTGGATATCTGATTTCATTTATAATTCTATTTAATTTTGTATAACACTTATAAATTTTTAAAGACAAATAAATGATCACATTAACATGCTATTAATTTGATTTATCATATACTTAATAATATCTTTAATTCTGTGGTCATAAAGTTTAATTATCCGATTTGTATCTATAACCGTTTAAAATAAATATGGATAGAAATTCTTACATCTAGCCAATATCTATATCCATATCTATATTCATCGAACAAAACAATTCTAGATACGGATATGCTACATAACAAAATGTAGAGGATCCTGTTGCAAACCAATTACACGAGCAAAATAAGAAAAAAAGAGAGATGTGTACTTTGCTCCAAGTAAGTATTGAAATAAGTGATCTACAGAAATATAAGTCATTGTCTCAATCATTTTCAGGCGTCGTGGTTCCAAGTCATCCACGATATACTGAACTCACTGCTAGTCCTAGAAGGTTGAGGTGTCGTATTCCACTATCCTGTGAGGCTTGGAGAATCTTTGCAGCCACCTAATGCTTACATGCTCCAAACTATGGCAATAGGATTGTGAGGCCGAGAAGAAGCTGCGACGTGTATGTCGACATTCTTCACCTGTGTGTGATATCGATGGCTTGGGGTTGATCCACTGGGATCGAGATAGACAGTCACAAGTAGATGCGATATGAGGATCTTTTTATTTCTCCCACTCAACTTAGAAAAACTTTTTCAGAATATTATTATAGAGAACTAATTAATTCGTTTCAGTTTTTCTACGTACTGCTGGAATCGTATAGCATTTGAGTTCAATATTTTAGCTGCTTTAAATGTAGAATCATATATAGTTTTCCTACTACTTAGTAACTGATCAAGATCATCAAATTTCTATAATTAAAAACAAGAAACTTGTTTCTTTTGCGAATTCCATAGTCAAAAATGCATGCCTATCATCTAAGTATCATCTGTCCTCTGATTCCATGTACACACTTTAATTATATTATCTGTTTAACTTACATATATTTGAGCATCAAATTTTTCATATAAATAGACTTATACCATCAAGCCCGAAACAGGAACAATGATAGAGGAGGAGGTAGACACCTTTAATTTACACTACTAATATGATATCCAAAAGAGCGACAACATAAGGTACAAGTACTACACCAATATGTACAACATCATGCGTAAATTCTAAATAATTAAAACGAGGAGACTAAAGCTCCAACACCAGCAACAAAAAAGAAAAAAAAAAAAAAAAGGGTTAGAGAAGCCATTTTGTCTACTCCTCACTTCTGGAGTATCTTGATAAAAGTCACCAATTAAACCCTGGTTTCCTTCTGGGCCGGTTCAGCTGCCGGCCCACCACCCAGCCCATAATCCGGATCTCTGTACCCGGGCCCATACTTGCTACTGAACATCCCAGCATGCAGCATCAACACGTAGAAAAGCTGCGTGAAGGTTAATATGATAACGAAGGCCTCCAGAGTCCTCAGTCTCCATCCCCTGTGACCTCCAATGTTGATCTCCTTGCATGCCAACCTGCATCAAAATACCTTCACTTACAAATCCAATCATGCTTAGCCCGTCTTCGATCATATCGAGATCGAGATCGATCGAGGATTATACCCAAAGGCCAAGGCTGTAATGGCCCATGCAACGACTGCGGACGAGGCGGCCGCCGCGAGGCTATCATTCCTCCAAGCTCTAACGTGGTTGGCACCGGCTAGCTTCGATGCAACACCAAGCACGCCGGCGAGTATCGCGAATACCAGGAAGTAGAAGGTGGCGCCATTGCCTGCCACCCCTGCCTCAGATAGTTCAAGCAAGATAGCCCTCTTCATTAGATAGTATTTCTAGCCAGGTGCTTATCAAATTAGAAAAAATTTCCCCATTAATTTCTTCTGTCATAATGACAGCAAAAGAATATCTAGCCAGGTGAAATCTTTAGTTGGTTCTTTACAATATTTCCCTTCCATCAACCTTAATTATTCTCGCTCATAAAGCTAGCCTAGTACAAGAAAACATACCTAAGATCCTTTTTACATCTTTTTTTTTGTCTAATATCTCCATGCAGAAGTAGAAGAAGGAATAAAGAACTACAAAGGGGAACAGCAAAGAAAAGTAAACATACCAGGGTAGTTAGTCTGGCCATTAATGAAGTGGTTCAGGTTCCAGCTCGCAAAACCCACCACTATTATATACATTATGAGGTTCAGAAACAGCAGCGGTGCTGCTAAGTTCCTCCCCACTGTTTGAGCCATCCCAACACCACTAAAACCAACTCAACAACTATATAACAAGCTAGCTATCTACTCCCCTTGAAACAGGCTACAAGAACTTGCAAATATAAAGGGAAAGAAGATGGATGAGACTTCCAGAACAAAGTGTTCAAGGGAGACCTTAGCTATCCCTTCTTTCTCTAGCACCTTTTCTTCATCAAGGGGAGGATATAAAGGGAGGGGGGATTGGCATGAGTGCGACACGTGTGGGCACGACCGTTTAGAGCTCCAAGCATTTAAGCTGTTGGGTTGCATGGCATGCTTACAGGTGGTTGGAAACGTGTCGGTCGGGGTATTACTTTCCCGAAGCGCGCCGCTTCTGGTCTCCTCGTGGCGCTTCTTGTTTTCATCGGCGGTTAGGTCACCAGGTGGTGTTTGGACCGTGGTTATGAGGTCGGCGAAAGTTATCCGTTGAGATGAGCATGAGGTGTGAGTCTTGTACACTGGGCTGCCGAGTATGGGCTTTCATGCATGCATGTACTCGTCAGCAGTTGTGGTGGTTTTTGGTCCCTTTTCATGGTTGTTGTGTTTTCTGGTGGGAGATAATATGTCTGTTTCTTGTGGAGATGTATTTGCACTCTTCCTCTGGCTAGATATTCTTTGGTGCATGTAAAGAGATTTTAGAGAATTTATTTCTTAAATGCATAAAGGTAAGTCCTTATCCATCTTTTGGTCTGATGGACACCATGGCAAATCTATCGAGATCAAATCGAAAGCAATGGTCCATATTGCAGCACCTAGCAATCTTATATGATTGATCGTAATGGAATAAATTAAATAGAATTCGATACTCATGCGTGCATTTTTTTAATTCTTTTAAAAAATATCCAAGTCAATGTCATCACACTTTCTTGCAGGATCTCAATAGAATAGGGCTTTTGCTAGGTTTGAGGTTCGGTGGTTTCTAAGTGCTTTGCATATCTAAGTTGACACTAAGCAAGGAGAGTAAAGCAAAATGTAGCCTGATCCAAAAATTCAGCCCAACCCAATGTTACTTGGATCGGGTTTGGATTGAAGGTTTAATTTCTTAATTAAAGTTGGGTTCAAATTCATTTTAATCTATTTCTTTTGGGTGGGATAAGGGTCAAAGTTTTGACTTGACTCAATTTACGTTGACTAATTCATTTTCTAAAATACTAGTTGTTTAAATCATTTTAAAGAAAATACTTGGCAAAGACTGCAAAGATTAGATTTCATAAGGTTTAGTCAAGTTTACTAGAGATTGAGTCTTACAAGATAGACTACGTTAGAGTTAAATGGGTAACCCGAATCAAATGACCTGTGGATAAGTATGGGTCTACAGATCTTAACCCAATGTTGAGTTGGATCATATATGCGTCGAGTTTTTGTATATTGTTGTCCTTAATCCAATCAGTTACCATCTTTAGTTAGATTTTTTATTTCTTGTAAAAGTTGGATACGTTGGAAAGTTCAATGCACCGGCTTTTCACTCTAATATTCATTCATATAATGGATCCCATCGCTTGATGGTGGATAATTTAACAAATGATGGACCGATGTATAACATGTGTCTGGTCTGATTATATTTCATTGCCTATCATTGATTTGAAGTATCCACCTGTATAGTTGGTTTGTATTGAATATATAATTAAACTCAATTTTAAGATGAATCAAAGGTGATTGAACTTTCAATAGAGGGATGCCACCTTATGCCTAGTTAACATTCTTACAATGGAGTTTTAGATTGAATCAACCTATACAAACTAGCTGTTCTCAATGTGCATAACTTGAAAATTTTAAAGATAAGGATGTTCACATCTAATGCTAGATGGATTCAAATTGGATATTTTAATTGTTTTTGTATTTGTCTAGGCTAATTCCTAAGCCAATCCACTCTGATTGCACTTCCCCTATCTAACTTTTTTTTTTTTTTTGCCAAGTTAACAAGGCTAACTACGCCGCATTTTAGACCTGAACTTGGCTAACCTATGCCAACGATCACCAACTGGCCCAATGATGTAAGAAAGTAGGTTGACCAGGATTCTACAACCCCTTTCTACCATGCTTTAGGGGCTTAGATCGTGCGTGTGACCATCGGAATAAAAAATTGATTCTGTCCTTATTCTAGGTGAATTACCTAACTGAAATATTTTAGTTATAGTGCTTTGCTTCATCCATCAATGGGTTCTCCTTATCAAAACTCAGATTTTTTTGGGAACAGTCATGTTAAATTTATTAGTCTAAGATCAAGTACATTAAAGTTACAAAGGATCATGAGATTGATTATATTGTTTTTACCTCTAACATGTCTAATTTTCATGATGATAAGGATATTTTGACTAGAAAATTCAAGGTAGGTGGCCATATATTTTCTGATTTTATTTTTATCTCCAAAGGTGATGGAGACCTCTATCCATGCTATGGATGCAGACGAGCTAAGCCAAACCAAGCACTAATTAACTTCTTAGCCTCGATTGGATATCTGATTTTAACAATCGAAATTGAACAAGATGTTGTTTGCGCTTAGTTATCAAGCTAAGGTCTCATTTGGTATCATTTTTTCAAAAGAAAATATAAATATGGAATCCAATGTAAGAAAATTCGTTTGGTTATCCTGTTCTAGTTTCTTATTTTTTCAAATAACTTTAATTATTAATAAAAAAAATGGAAGTGAAAATTTTTTTACTTTCACTTTTTTCAAGTAAGTTTTACCCGTCTCTCATCCTTCTTACCCAACCTCCCAATCTCAGCAACACCGTTCCACCGTATATAATATAATATATATTATAATACATCATAATATATAATATTGTATATGATATAATATATTAAAATATCTCTTAAATAAATATATTATGAAATATTATATAATATATATTTTAAAAGGTAATTATTTAATAGATATTATCACATATGATAATATATAATATTATCTAGAATATCATAACATATTATATATTATAATATATTTTATTAGATTATATTATATGATTATAAATAATATATAATAGTTAGGATATATTAATAATTATATAATCATAATAAATATATGATATTATATGTAACATTAACTATAATAATAATATTATTTAGTATATATAATATATAATATATTATCATATAATAATTTATAATACTTTTAGATATTATAATATAATAAATATTATAAATAAATATTACATAATTATAGAAGATATATTATTATAATTGATATATTATATTATATTGTTATAATTATATAATATCATAGCAAGTTATTATATTATAATATACTATACTATATATTATTATAATAAAATGACATATATATTGCTATATAAATATTATAATAATATGTAGTATAGTATATTGTAATATAATAACTATAATAATATAATTATTATATTATAATTTTAATTTTAAAATATATTATATATATAATATAATTATGTAATATATAATTATAATAATTATAATAATAATTAAAGCTCCCCTCCCTTTTTTGTAAAAAAAATATCATAAGTAGAACCAAACCTTGAAGAAGAAGCTTGAGCACTGGATGAAGTATTTTCCATTGTATGATAAAGAAATAAAAATACAACAACGATACTGCAAGCAAGCGTGCAATGCTTCTCTGCTGACCTGATGAAAAAGCCATCCATAATAATAACTTTGAGACAAGATTTTAGAAGATGGAGTGCCCCAAAAAATGAAAAAGAATTTGATCTTTTTAAGCCGAAGATCAACTGGGCATATCTCTATGTTATGCTCCAAGACCACCGGAGCCACCATTGGACCAATTATTAACTAAGGTCGCATCCCTTTATATAATATTATAATAATTATAATAATATTCCAAAAATTATGAATGAAATATTTTTTTCTCTATTATGATTATAATTTATAATTGTGGTAATAATTTTAGGTAGATTATTCTAGTTATATAATATATAATATAGTAAATATTACCAAAGAACGAGCCCTTATTACTAAAAAAAAGAGAGAGGGAACCAAACATATCTTCTATTGTAAAAAAATTGAAAAAAAATAAAAATAAATTTTCTGTTTCCAAATTTTTTAAAAAGAAACGTAGAAACAATATCAAATGCAACCTAAGTATAATTTCTTTTTTTTTGGTGGAATCCCAAAGCTTATTAGGTTTGGGTCATTGAGTTAAGTTATAGACAAAATCTTGCTAGTTTTTGGATTAAATGAGCTCAGTAAAGCTTTTAGCAAGTAGGCCTATTAATTATGAAACCTTAGTTCATTTGCAGCAGCTTTATGTACAACCTCGAGGATGAAAAAATATGTAACAACTGGGTTGTAGTTGTATCTTTGATGAAAAAAAAATGATTTATCTTTCTTTATGCGAATTCACCATTGGATCATCTAATGCTTGCTTTGAAATTTATGCAAATAGATAAATAACAGAGTTTGAAATGCTTTGAGACCTGCATAGTGAGGGATCAAATAGTGGATCTGCGGTGAAGGAAGATGAATCCTTCTTTCGCACGAAAGATAGAACTGTGATTAGTACCAACTAGCATATATACTAAGGGCATATATTTTTGAAGTACTATTTGGGTCCAAAAAAAAAAAAGCCTAATGATCATCGCGGCAGTAACACGAATATACTATGATGTATCACGTCTAAAGTACTATTTGAGTCAAAAAAAAAAAAAAAAGCCTAATAACCATAGCAGCAGTAACATGAATATACTACGATGTATCACCTCTGGAACCGCTAGTTCTCATAGCAGTGCAATAACAAAAATCTAATGTTCCTGACTTCACTAGTTTTAACCTTACCTGGATTGCACAAGACTATGCTTTCTCACTTGAATAGTTTCATCAACGAATTTAGTAAATAAAACACATTAGAGTTAAGACCGGCCAACCTCTTTGCTGCCCATAGAGGAGTCAGCACCTCCTATTTTTAACTTCTATCACATAATTATCTGTTCCTACCTCCTTTTATAGAACTATATAGGTATTTTGTACTAGTGCTAGTTATTATCTAGTTAGAGATTTTATGCTCTGAGATGCTATGCCTGTCCGGCATGGGCTCGCCATAGTAATCGCAATAGGATTGCTGCTACTATAATGCACAACAGAATATTTTTTTTTGGTGTGCCTTCTTTAAAATCATGCAACATAGATGATTAGATTCTTATTAGTGGAATTAACATGCATAAGAGAGAGAGAGAGGGAGATGCAAATCATTTAATTTCCAATAGGACTTCAGGGAAATGGGTTCTTTTGCATATAATATATTCATATTTTCACCATACAAAGTCACAAAAAGAAGGATAGGAAAAGCGTGGCATCAAAAGTGGAGTATCAGAGATCATAATATACGAGTGCTCAAAGTGGATTGCTTGCATCCTTATCCACCAACATAACATATTTAACCCTCCACTCTCTCTCTCTCTCTCTCTCTCTCTCTTTCATGAAAGCTACTAGATATTCTCCTTAGTAGAAAGTAAGTACTTGATCTTGCTGTTTTAAACCGCCACGACACGCCGCTCTCTTTTCATGAGAGCTACTAGATATTTTCCTCAGTAGAAAGTAAGTACTTGGTCTTGCAGTGCGAAACCGCCACGACACGCCCCCTCTCCATCATCAAGTATGTCATCGAGGTTCCACAGGCTTCCCCACGCCTCTTCTTCGCCGGAGCCATCGCTCATAGAGCGGCTGACGCCGCCGCCACCCGCGCAACCACCCCATTGAAGCATAGAGGTTAAGGGGTACATGCAGGCCTCCATCTCCTGCATGCCCTGCGCAAGCGCTGCTTCCTCTATTTGGGTCATGATCCCTCTCATATCTCCTTGCTGCTGCTGCTGCTCCTCCTCCTCCTCTTGGTGCTGCTCTCCTTTTAGCTCGTGCTGCTCCTGCTGCTGCCTCAAAAACCGAGCTCTCGCCCTCTCGACATTCTTCGAAGGCTTTTTGCTCTTCTTGAAATGGGTCCTCCAGTAGTTCTTGATCTCGTTGTCGGTCCTCCCGGGGAGGCTCCGAGCAATTGTGGACCACCTAGTGCGATAATTAACCATGGGGCTTTAGTATACGAAACACTACTCGACCAACATTTGTTGAAGAAAGCAATAAAAGAAAGAAAGAATAGTTTCTTGGAGGAGCGTCACCTGTTTCCCCACATAGCATGAAGCTCGAGAATGATGGTCTCCTCATGGGGAGTAATCTTCCCTCTTTTGAGGTCAGGCCTCAGGTAGTTCACCCACCTTAGCCTACAGCTCTTGCCACTTCGTCTAAGCCCTACAGCACAAAACCGAGAAGAATATATATAATTGATTTAAAGCTAAGATCATGAAGGCATAGCAATAATGCAACAAACTATACATATATATGAATAATAGAGTTCCAAGTCCGTCGAGAAAATTATCAGTTGCTTTAGTTTGCATGGGGCATAGGGTGTTGGTGGAGTACCTGTTAGCTTGGAGATGGAGTTCCATCTACCTTCACCATGTTGGTTGATATGCTCGATGAGGATCTCATCCTCCTGGGAAGTCCATGGACCTTTCCTCCATCCATCTACTAGAGTCCCCCAACCGAATTGCCCCTCCATGGCCCCAACCAAATTAGCTAAGAAGAACTATACTCTTATGGGCTGTCGCGCGCCCTGTTAGTGTGACAATGGTTGGGGTTTGTGGCTTCTTATTTATACCCTACTTTGAATCATCCGTGCCATGTCCCTATCAAAAGCATCTCACTGCCACTAACTTGTAATTAGGAGATAATTTACTTAAACGGTCACGATCCTTTCACAATATTCTCTTTTGGTGCTCGAACTCCTCTTCGTTTTAACCTCGCGGCCTGTGTATGCATGCGCTTCGACTACTGTTAATTACCACCATCCAGGACTTATTAATTCATATAGTGTGATCTATTTGTCCTCTACGATCTTGAACTATATCTTCGCTAACAGTTGCAGCTGGAAAGCAAGCAAGCACCCTCTGTTATGAGCTGTTTCGCACCAAGGTACAATGTTTAATCACAGTGAACAGTCCCTGGCCAAAAATAATATAACAGAAACCTTGAGATCATCAAAATGTTGAGGTTGTTAAAACTAATATATACTCTAAATTCTAGATGAAAGGGATGTATAATTGCTGGTCTTCAGTACCCAGTTTGGTGTTTTAACTTCATAACTGAAAAGATATAGTTGAATACTCGGTGGTTTAGTCCTACTTATCTTTTTTTTTTTATATAGAATGATCGGGATCAACATAAGAGTCAATTTTTCACAGCTATGCACACTAATCGCCATTAAACGTCTTATCCTTGGGTTGGTCCTTCAGGTCAAGATTTGAACCACGCCAAAGCGTGTTGGCTTAGTTGACCAAGGGTCAACCCAAGAGTGCAGCTATCAATTTAAACCATCTCAAACCAGGAGCGTCATGGCCCACACGGACCCTCGATCAGATTCTGGCGCACCAAGATGCCATATCACGGTCAAGTCGTTTTTTAGAGAATTTAGGCGTCAAATTTGTAGTGCTCCGTGTGGTCTTATCTTGACTGGGAGAAATTTGCATGCAACATTAGCTGTTTTGAACTCATCTTGTTAGTGGAAAGCCAGGCATGCTTCTCATGTAACATCAATGGAAAGTTAAGAAGCCATCTTTTTGCTAGGCTATGTTCGCAAATTCGAAATAGGATATTTAGATAGACACTTGGAAGGATATAATTAACTCAGCCAATCCAGTTGAATTTAGTGGGGGAAAAAAAAAACGGATCCATACCCTTAGACCTAATTAAAAGCAAGCTTTAGGGATAGGTCTCGGTCAAATTACGGACCGTAAGGTAGGTCTCGATGCAGACGTTATCCCTTGGTTCCTATTACATAACATGTGCCATATCTTCTAGAATATAACTAATCTAACAGCAATACAAAATATATTGGTGAAAATGGTATATTATATTTGTTAAGAAATGCGAAAATCGTATATATATGTCTAATAAACAAATAGCAATTGTTCATTGATGCAAAGATCGATAAAAGCATAATGAAAACATGATCTCAATATAGAACTCATAGTTCGGATTTTGAAGAGTACCCTATATAAATCTAAGCCTAAACCTAAACCTACATTTAATAGAAGCAGCAAATTGTTAGTCTGAATGCATCCTATATCCTTTAAGATGCATCTTATATTATGTTACTCATGTTTAAATATGGATCCGAAGGAAGTTTTTTCGGTGCATCATTGCATCCTATTAAGTACTCATAATGAGTTGGCTTGGGTTACATAGCCCAACTCCTTTCCTCTTATTAACTTCCAATATCAACATACCTTTCTTGGTTGCAATTTTGATGGCCCTACTTGCAGCATATTGGAGCATCTAGACTTTTCGTAGTACCAACCTAGCGGTACATTCTTAATCGAAAAATTTGACGATCCGACACATTGCAGATGGAAGCATCTACGCACCAAATGCCATATACGTGGGGCATTCTTGATCGAAATTTTTTTGATGTTCCTAATGGTGCATATTCTAATTGTGAAGCATATGGAAGCATCCAGACAAACCCTAGTTGTGCTGCACCAATTGCTTAATGCTTCAAGCAGATAGTAGGGTAATTTTGGAAGTATAAGTATGACCCATTCTAAGAATCAAATAAAAAGGCCTTGCCGTGCCCTAATGACATTGTCTTGGATCCTTGTTCATTTTAAAAATAAGTACGGACCACATACCCTACATCCACGTACCTTGGGACCTTTTATACAGGCGTAAGCCTTCAAGGGACAGCCACCTAATCAGCAAGAGCAAAAAAGAAGAGGAATGCGCTAGAAATTGTTCAGTAGTGGGTGGCTGCTGTTCCCTTGATTTATAGAGCTCACCTATGGCATCTCACCACATGCTACATCTAAGGACCCTCTAGCCATGCTTTCGGTTTTAATAATCTTATTTTATTGGCTAGAATGTGGGTTGTTGGATTCCATTTTGAGTAAGCATGAAATAAAATAACCATTATTATATTCTTTAAGTGTGGCGAGACGACCTTGACGCATCACCTTGGCGACACCTGGTCGTGATGATGTATGGATTAGGGTATGAAATTATAATCGATGTTCGCTACGAGAAGGTTTCTGATTATGATAGAAAAGATTAAGTGAATGTAACATTCCATTGCCATGAGCCTCTTGTCCCGTTGGCTCGGCAATGTACCATCCGAGTCGAGAGCCTAATCTCCGATTCTTTATGAAGCTTGAGAGAGTGTAGCATTTGATCATGTCTTAATTTTAAGGGATAAACATTACATCACTTATTCTTAAAGTAATTTTAGAGATTTTATCAAGGGTTTCAATTTGAGATGAGTTGCGTGTGTAGTTTTTATGGTTTGCTTTAAAGAACAATTGAGGGGACCATCTTCTTTTAGAATCAATAGTTCAGTAGGATACGCCATATTAAACAAATGCCAAAGAGGAAAGGTGCCTTTTGAGGGGACTATAGGAAGGCAAGTGCGACATTGCTTCTAGAAGAAAACAGCTAGCTGCTAAGATTCTAGACTAATACAATGAATCAATCCATTTCTCTTAGAGAACTGTCAGGCTGAGTCATGATCACTTGCCAACTGAACTGAATTTAGATGAATCCCCGGATAAATATAGATTTTTATCTGAGTTGTTATTTATCTTTTTCCTGCAGCATTCCTTCATGTCTAGTTGCTTTGAAAAGGAAAAAAGCATTCATTTTTATAAATCAATAATGGAATTATCTGTTGATGTTTTATGTGGTGCCAAGAGGGACAACAGGAATCACTCTCACAACGATAGTGTGCGTGAAACTTTTTGTTTTTTGAAAAAAGGAAAAGTTCTTGGTAATTATGATTCACCCATGGTCTGGTTTCATCGTATATGAACCCATCTTATATTTGGTAGAGCAGATCTAGGACTTCTATTTACCTTGGAGGTTATTTGGGAGTAGGAATGATTACACTACACAAAATTTTCTAGCATATTTGCAAATGCTATTCTTAAAGATGACCAATCTACTAAGATAGTGGTAATTTTTCTTTTAAGAAATTAATTTATATTCTTATACTTTATTTTTTTGTTTCTAGATTTGAATATATACATTTACAAATATCATGACCTTAACAATTGATGAATGATTCTTGTGCTACTAAAATTTGAAAGTTTACTTAATACAGTAGAAACTGCACCTTTTGATCTTATATGTATTGGATAGAAAAAAAAATTAGCAATATTGATGGCAACAAAACAACTCCATTAACATAAACAATAGTTAAATATGATTAGAATATCTACGCCGTAATAAGCCTGCAGATATGTTTGAAGTGCAATCTGAATTTGCTTTTAAATTTGTCAGTCCAGATAATGATTATCTTCAAAAATAACCATTAAAATCACTTGTTGATTTCGTATTCTTTGTTGACATTCCTGTTCTTTTGAGTTTTTTTAATTCGTTCTGCCCGTTATTACACCTGCAAACCTTGGCATGAAGAATTCATATCATAGCATACATATTAACAATATAAGCATCGCAAAATAAAAAAGGGCAATGATCGTTGCTGTGAATAATACCTTGATGTTGATTAGTTCTCCTAATTTTCTTCATGTTAAGGCCTATTTAGTTGAAAAGCCTTCCTCAATTTAGCGTTGGCCTTTAGCACTGCCATGAACTTGGGTCCACAAGTACGAAGGTTGAAGGAGACCAGTTATGACATGTTAAAAAATGCTAAATATTCTATGAGCATTAGTTTATTTTATTGTTTTGGTAGTTTTAAAGGTTTTAAGGCATACTAGTTGAATATTACAAGTTAAAGCAAATTTACTTGGGACTCGTTTGATTCGTGGAAAGAAATTTTTTTTACTGAAATATTTTTTTAGGAAAGATGATTCCTGAGAATATAATGCCCGAAAAAATAATTTTAGCATGTTTAGTTAATCATGAAAAAGTGGTACATTCTAAATTAACTTATGTTTGGTTGAACATTTACTTAGGAAAGTTGTATGAAATACTTATTATACTCTTAATAAAAAAAAGATCTTATCCATAGATTTTGATGGCTTAAAGATATTTTTGGAAGAAAAGACCCTAATATGTAATCAGTAGGAAAGTAGTTTTTGAAAACTTCAATTAAAAAAGAGATTTTTTTGTCTTTTCATTGACCACACTTTCTTTTCTTCTTTTTCTGCGAATCTGACGAGTTCTTTGAGTTTTTCAGGGCTTTACCCACTTGAAAAAGAAAAGCGGAGACCACACGCGCACGTTACTGGATAGTCTTGAAGTGCAAGATGGATGGCAATAAATAGTACATCAGCTCTTCCATTTATAAAACTTTGAGTTGTGTATGTATCTGCCGGACTAACCTAAAAGCAAATTCTTTGGGTATTGGTTATGGACTTGACTTTATTTGAAGATTTCTGGATTGATAGCTAGGATTATTTTTAAGTTTTCTATTCTCATCTGCAGAACAAGTACAAACCTAGGGGATTTTAGTGTCTGTGGTTAACTATAGATATGAGTATTATGAGGATATGTCTTTTGGGAAGAAATTTTGTGGAGACTTAGGGATACATGCAATATATTACTACTACCAGGTGAAGTATAATATGGGGAAACTAAGTATAACTTATGAGTGCCTAATTGAGTTTCAAGTGGTTAAAGATCAGATCATGACCATGCATGGAATCAAATATTCTAATCAATATAATTTCAAAAAACACGGAAAAAATCATGTGGCTTTATATGGCATCCATCAAATATTCCTATGCACTAACTAGATATATTGCGCAAAACGAAATCATCATAACCATTTAGTACATATGTTGCATATATTAGGCATCTTTCTTTACATGGTACAAAACTGTTATTCTGGCCGTTTTATTTCCATAGCAGCAGCTCTTAATTTATATAACCCATCAACTGACCTGGATGTGTCTTACAGTCAAGAGGCATTCGGTCTGACCTCCCCCAAACCACGCCATGCAAAGCGAGGTTCTGCTGCTTTACCACCCCCCCTCCTCTCTTCCCTTGGGGCATTCCCTCACCAAAACAAGGCAGCCCCAACCCCCAACAAAACTCAAATCCCTTCTCCATATCACTCTGATTGATTTCAAAAGAAATATAACCACCCTATTTCTTCCCCTTCAAATTCACCCTTGATCTTATACTCCCCATCTCATGGGTCCGCTCCATTCCTTGATATCACATCACCACCCCAACGCACCATCATTGCACCACCTCCTCCTCCTCCTATCCACCCTCCCCCTTGCCCAATCGCGATCAAAAGCATCAAAATCGTCGCCGACTGAAGGAACCTAATCCTATTCGAGCAATTTGGCTGCTTGCATGGCGGCCATGCAGTCGTCTCATGGAAGCCGCCACCTTGACAACCAAAATCCGACGTCAACCCCACATTCATGGGCTTCTTCCTCATCCGCCAGACGCTCTTCCCCGGCATCATGAACGAATGGCTGTACGCCGACCGCTTCTGCCCACTTCATCGTCCCGATCCTCGCATTCAAAGACCTCGACGCCGGCTCGAGCTGCACCCGGTCGGTGGAGGTCCATGATCCAAGACGAGTACAGCCTGCTGTTCTGCCACTGCCAGCCCGACGTCGCGGTGACCATGGACGTGAGGAACGAGATGTACAACCATGGAAGCTAGGTGGCGACAAGGATTATCTGCCGGCGGGGACAACGCAGCTGCCCAAAATATACTTCACCTTCTTCCCGCTCTACTAATTGGTGTTCTTCATGGTGTGGGTCTTGATGATCACTTGCGTCGAGCTCGCACCGGGCGACGGTCGACAAGATTCACAAGGTCATGGCGGCGTTGCTGCTGTTCGAGGAGCTCAAGCTGGTGTGCGCTGCGGAAGATGCGTTGGTGCGTGAAGAAGAACAGGACGCCGCATGGGTGGGACGTGGCCTTCTACGTGTCCGGGTTCTTTAAGGGTTTGCTGTGATCGTCCTCATAGGGACTCCTGGTTGGTCCTTCTTGAAGCCATATCTACAGGGTTTTCATCCTAACTTATGGCATTTTATGTATGTTGGAAGAGATGATGCAAAAACTAGCTATAGATGCAGGTATTCCAGTAATTTACACGTGATTTTTTTTTCCTTTGAGAATTTTCAAGATTGTATTTGGAACTTGGTAGCTAAAATATTCTATCAAAAATGGTGCAGCTTTGCCGTATGTTTGTTGCAGTCCGCATGTTATTTTAATGGTGAAAGCTATTATCGAGATCAATTATGTGTCGTTTTATTACATTTCGGACCATTTCTCGAGCTTCGATCGATGAATAAAAGTAAAATATACGTGCAACAAGAGATATTAATTTCAACTATGTAACGTGGTGACAACGAATGTAGAAATCGAAAGATTTTTCGGGAAGAGAAAATAAAGAGATTGAAGAAATTAAAGGTTGCAAGAGAGATTTGAGAGGAGAAAAAACAAACAAAATTGTAGAATTAATCCATCGCCCCAAAAGAAAACTCTCATAGGTCTTAAATACCAAAAACCATCTTTCTAAACATTTTCAAGCTGTATAAGTATTCTCAAGAATACAACATTAGGCATGTTGCCCAAGGTGACAACCCAAAAGGAGGGTGAATTGAGTTTTCTAAGAATTATTACCCCAAATTAATTTATAAATGGGTGCACAATTTAACTTATGTGAAAAGTATAAATGCAGTAGAAGCAAAAGTAATTAAGCTCTAGGCAATTATAAGTAAGTCGGTTAAAAAATTAAGCTAGAGCAACTACACAATGTAACGAGAAAACTAAAGCAAGAAGTACAAAGAAACACAATGCAACATAGGCACGTATAGTGGTTTGATACACTTCAAGGCATCTACGTCTACCCCCCAAGCGTCCTCTTGGGAATTCACTATAATCCCTCGGATTATAGTTGGATTGTTTTACTGGGCTCACAATCCAAAAATCCTCACAGTTGGTTTTACGGGCTCACCAACAAAAACATTTACAGTTGGTTTTACAGGCTCACCAACAAGAATCTACATATTTGGTTTTACGACCTCACCAACAAGAACCTACACAGTTGGTTTTACGGGCTTACCAACAAAAACCTACACAGTTAGTTTTACAAGCTCACCAACAAGAACCTTAGAAGAAGAATAGGTAAATCAGAATTTAAAGCTCTTTAATGAGCAAATAAAACAAATATGCACTAAAGAAAAGAAAAGAGAATTGTTATCGTTTTGAAGATGCTTTTTTTTCTTTGTTAAGATTGCTTCACACTTTAATGGGTTGATTGGGCTCTTAAAGGCACTTAAATTCTGCTCAACACATTTCTTTTTGGATTTTAATTGAAGCAATAGATTGAAATCTCTTGAATATGCTCTTTTTTTTTATTGCTCACTTAAATTCCTACAAAGATGTTTTTTCTGATGAATAGTGGCTCTTAAATACTTCTCCAACCTCCAAATATTAGTTTCTAGCCGTTGGATTAAAGAAACTAGCCGTTTATAGCCGTTGGAGCCTAAAAAAGTACTTCTGCAGAACTAGCTATTAGACTGTCAGTTGAGCTGGGATCAATCCAAGCAGATCTGGGGTCGACTCGAGTGGTCGACTCGAACTTTGATGGAGTCGGCTCTGATAGAAGTTCCAGAGAGCAAATTTCTGTTGATGCTGGTTGGGGTCGACCCAAATTTTGATAGGGTCGACTCAAGTCGGTTTGGGGTCGACTTGAACTTTGGTGGAGTCAGCTCTAACAGAAGTTCCAAATAGCAAATTTCTGTTGATGCTGGTTGGGATCGACCCGCATTTTGATTGGGTCGACTCGAGTTCTGGGTGCAAAAAAATACAGGCTTTTGTCTTGACTGTTGGGGTCGATCCAAGTTTTGTGCCAAATATTCTGGACGTGCCGGGGTCGGCCCGAAACCTGTACCAAATGTGCCAATTATGCCGAGGTCGGCTTCAAACTTTCTAGGATCGACTCTAACACTGATTTTCTGCATCTATAGATTAGATTTGCACATATATATAACTGATAAAAGATATTGCAAGTCATTTATTTTCATTTAGGATGCTTGGCACATGAAAGTTTCATCTCTTTAAATATGAAAAGAATAGAATTGCACTTCAACAAAGGAAACTTGACTCTTAAGTCTATCAAACTAAATTTTAGGTTTTTCCACAAGTTCTTTCATTAAATTTATCTTTAGATGAGTTCTTGAAAGTTGTTTTAATTGTATCAGCAAAGCGTATCAAGAATGCATCAATTCTTTCTCCCTTGAATATTTATGTACTAAATCATTTGACATACTTAGGTTAAAAGCATTGGTACTACAATATAACCTCAATGGCTTTGTAAACATCAAAATCACACTAGGGTCAACAAGACAACACTTAGTTCACACTTTATATTTAAGTAAGGCTAAGAACATGACTAAATTTCTAAATATCAGATAACATTATTGCTAGATTATAGATGAACATTTTGCCACTTTGCGATCCAAACATGTTAGATTTTGGTTGAGGGACATGAAATATTAATTACAGATCTCAAACAAGCCTTTCTAGGAAACTAATTAAACCCCCAGAAATACGATAGATCTGTCCGAAAAGTTATGTAAATGTCTAATATCTGTTCGAAAAGTTTTGGCTTTCAAAAATTTTGTTTACTCCAACTAGATATGGCTGATTTTGATTGTTCACTTTTGTAGATCACTAAATCTATACCATATTATTGAGATCATTGTTCACACACTTTCTAGCTTCCATTTTTTCTTATGAAAATTGACCGTAAGAGGAGCATTACCAATCCAACCAAAAGTACCAAAATCAAATGCATGGAAAAGTGGAAACGAAAACAACTTACAAACAAAAATGGCCTGGTCTCTCTCCCTCTCTCACACACACATTTTCCTTTTTTTTACCCCCTTTTCTCTTTTCTTCTGAGGTAGAAGGAATCATCTTCTCCTTTTCTTGCTGCAGGAGCATGAGAAGAATGTCGTGATGATCGTGATACCATTGCAAGTGATCGAGAACATCACATCAGTGGTGATCGGAGAGACAAGGCCTGCCAATGTCGAGTGGTTTACATGGAACCAAATCTTTCTACTGGTGGATGTAGCCCGCTGCTGTGCTGTGTTCTTCCCCATTGTATGGTCCATTCGAAGCCTCCGGGAGGCTTCGAAGATTGACCGAAAGGCGCTGACCCTCTTCAAGCAGTTCTATATGATGGTAGTCTCCTACCTATACTTCACTAGGATTGTGGTCTCCGCATTTGGCTCCCTGCTCGGTTATAAGTATCAATGGGGGATTATGGCGGCGGAGGGTGCAAGCCTAGCTTTCTACCTGTTTGCATTCGATAACTTGCGGCCGGTCGAGAGCAACCCATACCTCTACATTGGTGTAGAGGAGGGAGCAGCAGCTGGAATACTGGAGATGTTAGAACAATTTAAGTTTTGAAATTATTGCAGTGGCATATGGAAGCCTTTGGCTGTACAGAAGTTTTGGCTGAAAGGCTATCTGTGAATGAAATATAAGTAACCCCCACTAATATTGAGACAGATCTTTGCCTATGGTCACCACCACATGGGAATTGCTCATATCCAAGAAGTTTTCAGTGAACTAAAGTTGGTATCTAATTGGAAATCATTTGATCCTGTTTCATTCTGAATGCAAGCTGATTCTAATTTATCCCAGTCATGTCTCTACCTACTGTTATTATTGTTTTTTTTTTTTTTTTTCAAGAAGCCTGCAAAGGGAACAGGGAAATAGATCTACCTCTGATCACTATGACCCATGCAAACCTGGTACCGTTTTACAACTTCCAGCTGGTTGAAATGAACCTGTATCTCCAATGGTGACAGAATGCTACCAGAGAAACCCTAGGGATGGAAGACCACCCAACTTAAAACAACAACCAACATTAAAATATTTTGTTCCTTTTGTCCCTCCATTTTGAATCATGGCATCACAGCATGGAACTTCACATCTAATCAACTACAAATATCCGTAATTTATATAAAAAAAAATATGAGGGTTTTTAGTAACTTGCTTATGTTGATAATATGTAGAACCCTTTCGTTGCATCGAATGGAATTCAAGAATAAAATATGCATAGTTTAAGATTTTATGATGTTTCTAGCATGTGCACATGGATCGCAAGAAGAATAACTAGTTGATCAAGTGTGGAGCAATGCCAAAGAAAAGCTTACCCATTAAGAAGGTTTTCTCGGCAAAATCAATTGAGATCAAAGAACAGGGTGTTCCAAACTCCCATAAGGAATTTTAGGTTTCCTATAGATAAACCGGGAGATCTCACATGCTAGATTTCTTTTTTTTTTCTGAGCCCCACAACAGGGGTCTCTACTTTTTTAAAAGTTAAGTACCATCTTGCCTCATGAATGGCACTTGCTAGGAGTTTCTTAAGTATGGTGAATCCTTGTAGCAGGCATATATAGGAAGATCTAGAGCTTTCTCCGCGATTCTCCCATCCTCGTGAATCCTCGCTATCAAGCTCTCCAGCGATGGAAAATTGGCCTGTGTATTTGAGCAATAAAGATACTGCAAATGAGAAATATTCGAGAAACAATATCTGGATTTTGTAGTGTTTTCCCCAAATACCTCTGGTCTTATATAGCCCACTATAGCAAGGCGTAGCTCCTCTCCATAAAAGTCCTCATTGAATTCATGAAGCAGCCATGGTTCCTGCAAGCAATGATACTTGGTGAAAAAATAACCAACTGCGCAGGACTTATGAGCAAAGTACACTCACTATAGTCTTTTCAGTGTTGTCGAAGTAGGGGTTCCAACCAATACTCATCACCATCTTATAGATACCTCGTGTTGCTAGTGCAGCCCAACCAAAATACACTCCTGAAGTATGTTCCGAAAGCAATGCAGAAAAGTTTTCTGCAGGTAAATTAGCTGCAAGAAAGGTGAAACATGTTTTCAAGTGTGGCAATAAGTTCTGCATAAGTCGAAATTGAAATCCTTATAAATATAATCAAATAAAGTTAGCAAACACTGATCCACTAAACTCACTAAGAGTTTTGATATATGCATGACCAGTATAATTCAGGGCAGAAAACAAATTTTAACATCCACCATTGACGTAGCCTCAGTTACATGATATATTACAGCTGATTGCTTCAGATATGGATCAATCTAAAATTTATGGCAAAAATTGTCCCTTTTAACTCAGCAAATATTTAAAACAAAGTCAACTTGAAGCTCCAAACTGAAAAAGAGAACATATCTGCATGGTATTACTTGGATCTGATGTTCAGAACAAGAGAAAAGATATCTGCAGTGGTATTATGCAGATATGACGTATGGCAGTAAGAGAGCTGAATAAGGGGAAGATGGAAAAAATATGAGACGAAAAGAGAGGTAAGAGAGAAGAATAATAATAAGGGCGAGGGGAAAAGAAGCGAAGAATATGAAAAAGAATAAGAGAGGCGTAGCAACAAGAATTTCTCAAGTGCATGCAGATATTCTGGATACAAATTCAAGTGCCCCAAATATGATTTAACAAATTTCTAAAGTGTGGTCAGAAGAAGGGAGAGAAAAGCGTAAAGGCTCTCAAGAGATAGCAAGTGATGGAAGTTTATATCGCTGGGAGTATGTATATATACACCTCAAAGCTATTAGAAGAAAGGAAAGCAAGAAAATAGGAGTAAACAAGAACAGGGTAAATGAATTCCATTCAACAAAGGAACAAAGGTCTTGAATGTAAGTAAAATTTACCTCAGTAGATTTGACTGAATTATAATTTCCCTTGGTAATTTGATAAATTATGAGTTAAATACCAAATCCATCTCAAAAACTGATACTTTTGTTTCTCATGGTGGGTTGTGTATATCCAAATGAGATAAATAGGATGTGCATAATGGCAAATATAATAAAAAACAAAATATGTGAATTAAACATGCAAGAATTCATAAATAATCAAACTTGTCTAATACACACTTCAAAAAAGATCTACAGAATTTGACAAATGTGATTAATTGTTTCTTTGAAAATGTCTTACTTTTATTTTGTTTAACAAAAAGATATTTTAGATTGATGATGTCAAGATAAAATGGATCGAACTTAGCTTTTTGGTTATGATGATGATTGAGATTAGAAGCCCCAAATTTAATATTTTGCTGGTTGTGAAACTTAGGCTTTTTGGTTATGTCAATGATTTAAACTTTACATGATGCCATGAAATTAATGTGCTCTCACATGCAAGCATAGTGGGATGACCTTGGATTCACATGATAGGATTAACCCAAATGGCATTCTCAGTAATTTACTCCTAAAATTAAAAATATATTAGCTAATATCATCCATACTAACTAATCAGACTAAGATGGGACAGATGAATTGTCAAACTATGCAGATGAAGCAGACTACCTAGCTGATATTTTAAAAATGATTATCAATATTACAGTACGATTTCAGTGAATTCAAAATATTTACCTGGAAAAATACATAAGTTAAGACCCAAGGCATGTTTAAGAAATGTAATAATTGACATATGATGTTCTGAACACCATCAGCACCGATGCAGAATGCAACAATAAATTTATTAGATAGCGACTCACCTGTTGGTATTCCAAGTACCTTTGAGCCACGGCCAAATCCTTTGATAACAGGTCCTCCAATATACCATGGTTCAATTGGTAAAGTACCTTCTGTCCCTGTCATTTGATAATGGAAACTTCATTAAAAATGAATGGTAGTTGGAACAATGCCATGAAATATTATGGTTATATATGAGCAGATAGGTCGAGGAGCATACAATCTTCAAATTGGGGCAAACCCCACTTTTCAGGACGCAGATCAAGCAAAGAATTGATCACCTCATCAGCTGAAGTGAAAGAAGTAGCTTGTTTTGGTAAAGATGGTACAGCAACCACTACCATTCCTGCAGCCTTGCCAGCCATAACACCAGGCCTAGTGCAAGTATCCAAAAAATTACGTATCAGGACAAAACCAATAAATATTTAGATGCATGGCATTGACAAATTAATAGCTGATAGAAAGAGAAACATTGGTTACCAATGTTAGTAAAAACATTATCCATTTAAGTGCACTGTTTTTACTACTCATCAAGCTATTTTGTAAAAAAAAAACAAAATGCACATCTGACCAATATGTTTTGGCCATGGAGCATCCATGCAATATATGACAATTACAAAAATTCATATCCAAAAACAAGATCTATAACAGCAAAAATGAGAATGATAATAAAGATTAGCAAAACTTACAATGAATCCTCAATCACGAGGCAGTTCGAAGGATCAGCATTCATTCTTCTAGCAGCCTCAAGGAAACTTCCAAGATCGGCCCAAAAAAAAAAAAAAAATTGCATTTACAAATATTAAGTTTCTGAATTATAACAAATATATGAAATTTAACCGAATAATTTTTGCAGTGCCTCACATTTCAGGAGATGGCTTCCCCATTACCACTTCGTCACCACCAACGATTGCAGTAAAGGAGCCTTTCCAGCCTATAAGTCAGAATACAGCAAACCAGTAAGCTCAAAGATGGCATAATCTAACAAGAATGTTCAAAGAAAAACAATTAACTGACTTTTCAAAGGAGGATTAATAATTCAATGTTTTCTTAGTTTCTACAAGAAATATACCATGATGATAAGAAATCTTGGCTTCTATGTTTGATTTTGGAGAGTTTGAAGCCAAACCCACTGGCACCCCCTTATTCCTTAGATGTTTAATTAGCCGATTAGCACCTGGAAGAGCTTTAATATTGCACAACCTGCAGTAATCAGATGTACTTAACTATTTTACCTTATAGAACATGGAGAAAGAACCTAAGAAGAAAAAAGGATCGAAACTTATCCTATAACAAATAATATATTTTGAATTTAACTGCAATTATATGTTTTCCCTTAAATATTGAAAAAGATACAAGGTTAAGAAGCAGGTAACCTTATAAGGAGAAATAATTTGCACCTCCAATTTTAATCACCTAGGATTTTGATTTGCAGTATGTGAGTCATCCAATCAAATGGGTAAAGATATGGTGGGCCAAGTTACACATATTGCATGATTTGAACTGTTTGATCAACCGAATACTATATTCAGTCAAAAAATAAGGTACACAAGCCCATAACCGAAGAATTAATGTATTATTTAAGGATTGTTTGATCAAGTTACCTTTCCATTGTTGCATCCATGTACATGTAGATCAATTACGTGTTAGAGATAGCACTAAAAGGTCAGTTCTCATGGTCAGAATGCCTCATGATAACCTTAAATAGACTTGATACAAGTTCTTGTCTATGTTTATGTCTATTATTTTGTAAATGCATTCTGGTTATAAGATAAAGTACCAATTAAAATGTACTTAAATTACAATAAAGTTTAAAAGACATCCCGATAAAGAACAAAAGTCAAAAGGCTTCGAAAGTGGATTGACATGATCTGTCATAAAAAAGGCAGATCAAACATGTTCTGTGCAAGGAAAGGGACAGAAATACATATACTAGAGGCAAGAAAAAGATTACTTGAATGGATGTGGCTAAAGAACTTGAAGAAGCTTTATTTAAAAGCTAGACTAAACACTTTTGGAGGAGAAAGATCCACGACCATGCACTAGATAGCTATAAATTTTGGATATTATATTTCTCAGTGTGTTGGAAATGGAGTAGACCAATAAAGGATGATATATATTTAGTAGCAGCAGTATAGGAGTAAAGTATGGTAGACTGACTATATTTTATTAACATTGTTGTTATTTTTATTTTCATAATTGATGTTCATCTTCAACTTAATTACCATTCTGATCATTTCTTCTTTCACAAAGATATATAAAGTCAACTGGATTATTTACTTCTGTAGTTCTATTAGGTAGCCTACCATCCGCCAACTTAGAGTGACCCATCAGCACATTTCTTATGTGGGTAGACAACTGTATGTAATTTTTTTTTCCTCACTTCAGTCGAACCTCATTTACAATTATGCTTTATACATGTCCACACGGTGATGGGACAAGCTGGTAAGGTTGCTCCATAATGCATATAAACTTCATATTATGTGAAATTGTGGATGTAATGCATCCAAAAAATGTTAATATTTTGAGATATTTATATCCTAAGACTAGTTAGCCTTCTTTTCCACTCCTCTCTTTTTCTTTATAATAATAATAACAGGGGATACAATTTTCATTCCAAAAAAACCTCCCTAGCACTCATACATAATGTTAATTAATTTTAATTCTTTACAAAGACACCTAGTGTAGTCAATACTTCAATAAAAAATGAAAATTAGAACACAGTGAAGCATGGACATTATGATCTATTTATGATAATCATATATTACTGGTGAAGATGAATATGAAACAATGGCCTAGCATCATTCCTGTTATCAAATCAATCCCTGAGTCAACTTTGGGATTACTTATTGAACTGAAACATCAACCGCAGCATTTCATTCAAAAAAGGAAAAAGTAGAATTGAATTTTATTTCCTATGTTCTCTTTGTTTGCTTCATCAACATGGAAATGAAGTTGGCTCAACATAAATTAGGTAGCAAAGTCTAGCTAAGATGGTTTAAGTTATGTTAGTTTCAATTGAATCAGATTGGATTGGGTCGAGATGGATTTCTAGTTACTTACACTAAAACAAAAGGGACCCTTTTTTCCATAAATATATATATATATATGTATTTATTTATATGTATGTATGTGTATGCTTCCCTCAAAAGGAGAGAGAATCTACTCCACTTAAATCCAAAACCAATGATCCGTATCAAGCTCAAAGTTCAACACCGTCAGTCATGATTTATACCACTCAACATGCCTAAAAGCTAAAAATCATATATTTTGCTAGTCTTTAACCTATGTATCAAGTGCACAAAAAATAGGCCATCGAATAATATAAGACCATGTTTTGCTATGATCTAAACATTAAAATATATTCCTTTTCAATTTATTCACATTTTAACATGTGTAGATCATAATCAATAAGGTGGATTTTTTTATTTAAATACTTTATCATGTATTTTAGCACATTAGCACAATGAAAACTATCCACTCTATTTTGTCTATTTGATCCATAGATTAGGGACCACCAGCGCACATGATTTTGGGTTTCTAAATATATTTAGTGGTGTAGATCATGATCAACAATGTGAGTTTTTGATTTGAGTGCCTGATTATTTTGGACCTGGGAGGAATAGATACCTTCTCATCTCAAGAGGAGCGTAGTCCATCCCATACACATACACACACTAGTTGTTTGCTAATCAAAGAAGATAATAGCATCAATGTGTTCATCCATATTCACTTATCAAGAAAATAGCCTTTACATTGAAAAAAAAATAAACTTAAACATAAATAATGTTATCAAAGATTACTGGTCAGAAAACATTGGGGTAAATGTGGACATGAATTCTTCGGGCGTGCATGGGAGTCCATAATCTTCCACAACAACAATTGCAGCTTCCAAAGGTGTCTTCCCTACTATTTTGTGAACTTCTTTGGTATTCCATTTCTTTCCGTACTTGATTAGAAATTCTTTTAATACTTCAGTTACAATGCCATCTGTACGAAATAAAAATGTGAGATATAACTCAAAATCAATAAATGAAAAAAAAAGAGAAGAAAAATAAATATTTTGCATATAAGACAAATAGCACCTAAAAAAACACGGGATTTATCACACTATGTCAGAGATAAAAATTGCAAGAAATGATCATGAAGCAGAAAGATTAAGAGGGTCACCTGTATTTAGAAGTGTACCATCCAAATCTACAATGACATGTGAGATCATCCTAGTCATAAGCTTGGAAGCAGTCATTTTCCAGCTTGAAGGAACTCTCATGCAAGGTACGTATCTCTATCAACAAGACCCATCTGCAACACACAGGATTTACTTAAGATAGTGAACAGCCAAGATTGTGAAACCAATAATGATATTGCATGTTATGAGTGGCTTTAACTCTTGCTGGCAAAGTAAATAAGCAATCCTCAAGAAACCATCTTGCATGCTTTTTCTTACGATAGATTAGATAGAGTTTTATGAAAATCTTAACTTATAAATTATAAATTGCACAACTAGTGAAACTAGACAGATATGAAGACATTAGTTGACATGTTTCAATAGTCTTTTCAGGATGGTCATGGTGACATTGAAAAATGATGTACGACAAACATCAGCACTCTTAGTTAAAAATCCTCTGAATAGATTCGTTGCGTTGGATTTCTCCAAATTCTTAGCACATAATGGCTGGGTACTTCTACAATTTTCTGAAGAACATCTAACACGCTACATAAGGGCATAGATAAATTGATTATGGTCAGCGAATACCAATTTAAAGCTTTTGCTAGTGAATGTCAGTTTCTGAAATCAATACAAAAAGAAAAAGAAAAATTACAACATTAACCAACGGCCAAAACCTCCACAAATAAAAGGTGAAAAACTAAAGAATAATAAACAGAATTGAAGCGATAAAAAACCAAAAATAGCAATTAGAAAAATAGCTCAAATAAGGATCAAATTAAAGAAAGAACATGAAAGAGGGAGACAGAGATTAAATAATAAAAAAATCATCCACGAAACTTGCAAGCACAAAAGGCAGCAGCACTCACTTCCGAATCGGGGGATTTAGAGGGGGTTGTGGGAGATTAGACTCCGCCCGGCCAGCTAGAAAGAGACCTCCCTTTGGTTTGGGAGGGAGGGATTAGACAAGAGACGAGGAGACGAGCAGATGGAAACGAAACCAAAACAAAAGGAGGCTGAGGGAGAGACGAAGACAGCGTCTTTATTCCGTCCCTTCGGATATCAGAACCGTTGAAGAGAACGGACCGCCTACTCCAGCTGTCAGATGGGTTTACGACAAGATAAGAACAGCAAAACCGGATCGAATCGAAGGGCCTCCCATTACTTTCCCATTTTCTCTATTTCCACAAACGGAAAAATAGAAATTATATTTTATCTTTATTTTTTTTAACTTTTAAATATAAATAAGAATTTAATATAGTTAATTATTTTTAAAATATATATATATATATATAAATATAGTAACGGAGGTGGTAAAAATAGAAACAATAGGGATGCTGATGTTGGGTTAGTGGCCGCGGTGATGACAATAATAGTATGATAAAGGCAGCATTGATAGTGAAGATGGTAGTGGCGGAGTGACAAAAGCTACAGCAATAGCGGTCCAGATGATTTTTTTTTTTTTGTTGTTTCTAAAAATATTGAAAGCACATCTTCTTATCCTCATAACCTCATCTCTCTACAAATAATTAAACCTGCTTCTGAAAATAAAAAAATATATTTTTTTATTTAAAAAATAAAAATAAAAAATAAATAAAAAAAGAAATGAAGTATGTCCCCATCCCCATTTGGGTAGAGATAGGATGACATGTAGATATCCTCCACCGCTCGCCGCAACTCTCAACGTCTCTCAGCGGCAAACCAGTTTGACATGTAGAAACAGCTTGAGGTTTTGAAGCTGATCAAACTAAGCTTGAAACGATAAATTAGACTCCAAATTAATTTCAAGCGGGTGAAGGCTTTAATGATCATTGGATTAAAATTTTAGTTGATATTTCTTTATTCTTTGGATGAATTGGACATTAATATTTGTTTGAACCAAAGCTTACATCAACTTTGAAATTTACATTTGAGCTTTCAATCAAACTTGAAGCAAGCTTCATTCTATCTCAAGCTGATTTCAAATCGATTTAGGATTAATGATGAGCATATCAAGCTCGATCCTGGACTCAAAATTAATTTTGAACCTGCACCGTGTTTTTAGCACTTGCGGTCTTGCGCAAGTACCAACCCGTCAGGAGTCGCATGCATATGTATGAAATATTATTCTATTGGAATTTATTGTTTCTGGTTGCAAGAATAAAATAAAATAATGTTAAAAAGATCCAAGACCCAAACTGGGAAGTGGAATTGGTTAATTTGATATGAACTGGATAATTTGATTACGATATACTTCGGACATTTGAATAAGAAGCTGTTTTTCAAATTCCTCGTAGCAGGTGGTCAAAGTTCAAGGTGTTTTTCAAATTTCCGACGTTTCCAGGATTGTGGAGTTGGTTGTTTACACCGGTGCTTTTGTAATGGCATTGTTGGCTTTTGGGATTGCTGACGGTATAAAACAAACTACAAATAGTTGGGGGGAAGCTTTCATCATTTCATTGTCATGATTATAATTAGTTGGGGGGAATTGGCATTTGATACATATATAATGCACGTAAAATAATGTTGATGGCTGTAGTTTTGCTGGAAAGTAATAGGAAAATAGATAAAAGATTTTCATATGGAGTAAAAACCTCAAGAAATACAATAGAGAGAAGCCTCTTGGAGACCAGCTTCATGAAAAAGCATCGGAGTGGAATTTGGTCATGTATCATCCGACCGAATCCATTTCCATATACGATTCAGATCAGACCTTGAGATGTTGCCTACCACTTAGCCGCCATGACAATATTGATTTTTGTTGGATAATTATGATTTGTTATGCTTGTTGAGAACTTGTTCATAAAATATGATCATTCAAATATGTTATGGTATTTCATATATTGATAATTAACTATTTCCATAAATCATTCAATTCCTTTCCTTCCGACAAAAAATAAAAAGTGAATGACTACATTTTATTCTTTATAATATTTTGAAAGTTTTTGTCTAAAATGTTTAAAAATACAAATAATTTTAATGTATTCTTATATTCATATATACTTTTTTTAGAAGTTCTTTAAAAATAGATAGTTCATGATAACAATTAAAAAGTAATAATAGTATTTAATACAGAAAACTTTTAATTCTTTATATTAAATATTTTATTCAAACAAATATAATTTCTAATGTATTTAAATGCAAATCAAGTTGGACCGATAATCCAAACCGCTGGTCAAATTGATCTCTATGCAAGTTTAATAACTACGACTTAGACCATTACGTACGTAATTATCGCATGTTACTTTGCAATCGTGATAATGAATTTCATACCAATCCTTTATAATTATGCCATTTATTTAGTTTTAATTATCGAATTCCACTCGATTTACTTCCGAATAATATTTAACTTGTATCTGCATTCATATAGAAAAAAAATGAACATAACTAGTATCCAACTTGTGTCTATTTCAATTTAAGATAAATATGGATGTGCATAATATCCAATCCATATCCGCATCCATTTAAAACAAATATGGATACTAATTTTACATCTATTTAATATCTAGATCGGTACCGATATTTATTGAAAATATGGATACAAATACAAGCTTTAATATTCAATCTGCAACTGATCCATTTTCAACCCTACATATGGTAGAAGTGAGCATTTTTTCTAGCAAAGCCCCGTTCAGAACAATAAAAAGCATCTCCAGCTCAACAAGGAATGCACCAATTACGTTATCATGCGCTCTCAAGGGTACAGATAAATTTAGCTAGATATTACAAAATTTCTTACAAGATCTTTCAGATAGTCTTATTAACTGAGAGAGTGTGTAAAAAAAAAGAATTTAATATTCTCCAAACTTATATGGAAACAACTTATATTGCACTATCTGGATAGAAAACGTCATCGAAGAACTTCTAAGAGATCCTACTCAGATGTGTCTTCTTCTTACAGCTAAAGCCAAAAAATACTTGAAGAACAAAGAATACAAATTTTGTTGGATAGCTTTGTTAACCTGAACCTAATTTAGATTTTATTCAGAATATCATGCAATGATGAAAGCAAAAGAATTATCTTAAATAAATAATCCGCTAATGAGAAGGTACCGATCAAGATGAATTCATTTTGAACGAAAACCTTATTAGTCATAAACCTGCGTATACGAATTTGCATGTATATTTGATTGTACAAATGCATTGCTTCTATCTTTTTTAATTAAAACCTGACAACTGAAAGAGAAGTGACTGATCAGATAATTTGGAAGCGCTGAAGTAGTATGACTTCAAACTCTCAAAAAGGTCGGAGAGGCCAGTACCAACACACTGTACAACAGGGGGAAAAGAAAAAAGATGAATTCATTGTTCAGTGATAAAACAAAAACAAGGTCATTAATAATGAAAGAAAATAAGCTAAGTCATGGATGCGGAAAACCAGAATAGAGCGAAAGGTTGTGGGGCAAGTAAACAGGGTACACTGACAATTTGTACTTCCAAACTGCTGACAAATGCCTCATAATCTTACATATCATTCTTGAACTGTAAGAGTGCACGGAGATCGTCATGTTGTCCACCACACCCCACCACCAACCAAAAAAAAAAAAAACAAGGAAGAAAAACACCACCACCACACCGTATACCATGCTCTCCCAAAAGTTGAGGAATATTCTCTAGCAGAATATCAGATAATTGCATTCCATATTTTAAAAAGTTAAGGCATTTGTCAAAGGCACCTCATAAAAGGTTTTACCTTCCAATTATGTTATTTCCTTATATAATTACTAACTTCCAGCTATGTTATCATAATCCTAAAATCATAAGATATGTATAAGAGAAATTACACTAGCAACTGATGGAAACAAAGTTTTGGATAAAGTTATTTACATTGAGAAAATTCCTTTATATATATGTGATAGAACAAAGAAACAGATCATTGGATACTATCAAAGCAGATAGTCAATGGATGTTAAGAAGCAATCATGTGATAATATTTCCTGTGAGAAAATGTCTCAAATGAGTTACAGATAGGCAGACTGTAGCAAGTGAACCACAGTGCAAGTGAGTCCAAGATGACTAGTTTCATTCTTTTTCTTTCTGTCACATATATAACCTGTCAAAAGCAATATAAAGTTTCATGCAACTCATTTTATTAGAATCCTATTCTTAGCCCTAACTATTTGGTTATAGGGTAACAAAAAATTTCTTAGCCAGCAGAAAAAGGAATCTAAATGCATAAGATGGCATTTCTTTTGAGAGAACATAATATGTGCATTTCACAGTTAATGATATCATATATTCAAGATAATACATTACTGCATTCATTAAAAAAGGGCTAGTTCTGCATATAATATCATCCAGTTGTATATAAGAGATTTAGTCTCCACACATCTTGAACACATCACAATTCACAAGTGAATACCTTGGGTTCACTTAGTCAATAGTTAATGATTGATGCACAGCCAGTACTCTCCCATGTGCAAATCTAGCTTGTTTTAACTCCTTGTGGGGTAAGGTGTACAGGTTGGTCTCAGTAAATTGGAAAACCTTGCTACCCGAACTAAAATTGTACAAGATCTGCAGTCTAATTGTAATGTGGACATTCTGCCTTTAATTCACAGTTGGATGGTCCTCTTTGTCAAGCACATTACCTCATTAGTGGTAGAAGGAAAAAAATTAGCCATATATTATAAGGGTAAGCATATGATCAATAGCCTGCTGCAACTACTCCCTGACATCAGCATCTCCAAGCATTGAAATAATTATATAACTTAATAATACTTCAGGAAATGAGATGTTGGTTGGCAGATACATGCCATCTTACCTCGATATTCCATTTTTAAACTGTCTGGGAGTTCTGACACTTTTAGACACTTGGATACAGCACCACATGGTTGAATACTTCACTTCAGTGTTATAAAATGCGGTGCATGAGGCTACATATGCATATGCAGACCACACAGCATTACCTATATGCAGTTAGCGTGTGTTCATATGACATATAGGCTAAAAGGCAGCCAACGGAGAATTATGCAGCTCTATGTATGGCTCCTTTAGCACTGTGTGATTGCATATCTATCCAGCTTAGCATTAGGGAGCCAAATATTTGCCCCCCCTCTTATGTGGACCTTTGCAGATGAATCATGTCAAATGAGGTTTGAATTATCTTACCACTGTTAGTATTAAGTACTAAATAATAAGCATCATTTGCCAGTCGTTACTGTTGCTAATACCGATATTCACAATCCAGAAAATTATTACTATCATTATAGTTTTTCTATTGTACTTAATATATTTTATTTATTTTTATATAGTTAAAAATACTAATTCCATATGTGCCTACATATGCACATATGCAGCCCGCGTACCATATATGTGTTATGCAATCCGTTGAATGCCCAAATGCAGCTGCTGCTATTGAAAACAATGTTCCACTTTCAATGTAATGCTGAGGTCAGCAAAACACTTGGCACTTTTTTGGAGTGCCATGCAGAGGATTTTGTTTTAGGTGCTGGACAATTTAACTTTAGTGTCAAATTTTTTTGGACATTTCAAGCAAAGTGTCTTTGTGCATTTCAAGTGAAATTTCATTATGCTCTAAATGTAAATGAATCTATCTATAACTTTAAGTTGTCTTATTTCGAATAAGCATCATAACATGCAAAAACTTATTTGCACGTTCATATGCAACATGCATACACACACACACACACACAAGTATACATGTACAGATATGTATACATATATATAATATATAAACACATGCACCATGTCACTTTGTGTAGATTTTTGGAGACTGCCATATCTGACACTTGAGAACACTTGGACACTTCGGCACGCCTGCCAAGCATCTAGGTACACTATTGCTAACTAGGGGACCTTATATATGATTAGGTAGCAGGTAGTCTATTTTAAATTCTACTAAACTGAATGAGATAGTGAATCATGAATGATTGACATCACAAATCTACTTACCCTAAATGCTCCTTAAAAGGGTCGTGGCATGGTCCTGTAACACCTTCCAAGCTTCCTTGATATGTTTCTCTTCTGTTAGTGGTGCTCCCACAGCAAAACGCAATACAAAATTGCCTGATAGAACCTGCTCGAAAAAGCGAAAGTCAAAAACTCACAACTGTATACTGAATGTCATAAGAATTTTGTGGGCTACATGTCAGATAATATATAATGAAAATATAAAGCAAGCTTCCATAAAACCTACAGTATGTGATATGAAGATTTTTCCACTTGCATTGACAGCATCTAGTAAGTTGTAGTTCAGTTTATAACCATTGTCATGATCATCAAATGCAGGGAGCAGACGGAAACAGACAAGCGAAAAGTTTCGAGGGGACACAACCTGTGCATGTTTATAGACAACATAAGATTTCTAAGGCTACAAAGCAGATAAGATAGGCAAATATGTAATTTTCAATTACCTTTTAAAAGTTCCATTCAAATATGGCGATACCATGTGCAATAGCAATAACCAAGGTTTGCCGTCTCAGTACCAGAACCCGTACTGGTGCCACACTAGCACAGTATCAATACGGTATGATACGAAATTTTTTTGGCGTACCGAATGTCGGTATGCCACCCGTACCGGATACCGATACCGAACCGGTACAATACAGTATGCCCCGTACTGCCCAGTTCGGACCGGTACAACGTACCATGGCGATAACTTTGAAACTTGTATTCTTACGAGATCCTCTATTTTTATACAGATGTACATCTATACATGCATTATTTCCTTCATGTTTTCCGATATGCATTTCTATCACATCATTATACTATTCTTCAACATCCAAACAAATTCATGTAATAGTTCACTCACAAACGTTGATACAATGTTAGCATGATGTCATGAGTATGGACCTAATAATCAGAAATTATTTTCCAAATTGTTGAATAAGAACATTGTTCAGACTTCAGAGTCTGAAGCTAGGTGAATCTATATATCTTTCTGGGAGAGCATTGACAAAAGGAACTGCATGTGTACTGACAATGAAACTATAATATAACAACAAGCTGTGAAAAGAATGTATCAAGGAAAAATGTTGTCTTTCACATATATATGGGGAAAAAAATACTTGATCAGCTAGTCTTTCAATGAGAACATTAGGATAATGAAAGTGTCAAGAAGCATTATAATATGTTTAGAAAAATAAGGGTGAGAAATGAAAATGCGACTTATTTTCAATTAACTATGGACCACTATGAAGCTCACAAGTCATTAAAAAAGTACAAAAATTAAAGAAAAGTTAATAAAAGAAATAACCTTGTTTATTCTAGAGAGACAACCATGACAGTAATTGTACCATATCAGTGAGAAGAAATAAAAATGGAGATGAAGATGAAAAGGATATGATCATGATTAATGCTTTATATAAAAAAAAAAACAAAAAAAGGCAGAGATGCAAAAATTTTATAGTATAACAGACTTATACAGTAAACCAATTGGCCAATATTTGTGCCAAATTGCTTTAGAATAATTAATGTCAATAAGTTGAAAAGAGCTTGTGCTCCATTACAGATATAATGCTACAGAAACACCATAACATTTTGTGCAGTATAATATAATATTGTAGGAAATTAGGTTTAGCAATATTAACTATTAAGTAGTTAACTTTGTATACAACATCAAAAATTTGTCTATATCTTCATATTGAACATGTGTCTTGGTATTATGTTTCCTAGAGGTGCACAATGGAATGCTTAAATGCCTCGTAACTGTGATATAACACTTGAACTAAATTTTATAGTAATAATAACATAAAAATCTATTTCACCTAACAATTCGAGTAGTTCATTAGAGATAGGCAAAACAATTACCTCTCTTCAATTTTTTTGCTTCACTCTTTTCTCACCAAACTTGATATGATAATCATCCATTGAATAAAGCAAATCATCTTCAAGCTACACAGAAATTACAAATGACTATGGAAGTATTTCTGTACCCACCTATAAGAAGAGAACCGGGACCAAATTTGAACAAACTTCTTTAGGATTAAACTAATGAGGAGGCTATGAAGTTATGGTTGGTGGTGAAGAAAAAAAAAAGAAGAAAAGAATGTCAACAAATTTAGCAAACTACTAGGCTTGATGCTACAAAGATCAAAAATGAAAGTTATTTTCTCACCAAAAAAAAAACTATGGAAAGTGTATAGACAGTACTTCAAAATCATTCAGGATATATATACTCAGACATTGACAAGCATCAGAGATAGCTCTAAAGAGGTGAGTATCTAGAGATCACATGATTATATAACGGGTTAAACTTAAGCTCATTTATGATGCCGGACAGCAGGGAAAGAAAGAAAGAGAGAACGAAAAGAAGGAGAAATAGGGAAGAAGGGAGAGGAGGAAGGAAGAGGAAGAAGAAGTAGGCTTCACATCTAGCCCCGCTCAGGGTTTCACACGCCAGAGCTAAAGAAAGGAATTCAGAATTTTTATTCATAGCATACCCTAAACAATGTACGGTCCAACATATTTATAAAATCTAGAAAATGCAAAAGATCTCCTAAAAAGAAACTAGTCTCACAAAAGACCCTCAAAATAATGAAATACTAAAATAAACCCTAAAGGCTATCAAATAACAAAATACCCTAATAAGCCTAAATAAAACAAAATCACTCCAACCACAATGAAACTGGCTGAACCATCTTTCTGCGGCAACTATAGACCCGAGTGACAGGCGATCTGGCACTGGTGTCCGCACCATTATGTTAAAAAGACTAACCAAAAGATTTTATTTGGGTTCCTTGGCATTGTATAAGTACCCAAGTTCTCCTAAGCTCACAACCAAGGAATGCCATACCGGCCCGTACCGGCCGGTACGGGCCGGTATGTACCGGTCCGGTCCTTGACCGGTACCGGAAACAGATGAAAACCGGGTTTTTCCGGTTTTCATCTGCGGCACCGTACCGGCCGGTACCGACCGGTACCGTTTGGTACCGGCCTCGTACCGGTGCAAACCGGCCGGACCGGTACGGTTTTTTTTTTATTTTTCGAAACCACAGCGCCGTGCGCTGTGGTTTTTAAAACCACCGCGCCGTGCGCTGGCGCGTGGTTTTTAGGAAGAAGTGGCCCACGGGCCACTTCTTTCAAAGAAAAAAAAAAAATCTGTGGCCTGTCGGCCACAGCTTTTTTTTTAATGGGAAAGGAGTGGCCGGAGGGCCACTTCTTTCAAAGAAAAAAAAAAGGCTGTGGCCTGTCGGCCACAGCTTTTTTTTTTATGGGAAAGGAGTGGCCTCCGGCTACTCCTTTCCCATCAAATAAAAGAAAGAAGTGGCCTCGGCCACTTCTTTCCAATGGAGAGTGTCGAGGAAGAGACTTGGACTAGCAGCGATGAAGGTTCTGGTGGTGATGGATCTTCTAGCCATGGAGGGAGCG
>JAOXJJ010000481.1:12823430-12872278 GCA_025769935.1 Phoenix roebelenii
TACCGGTCCGGACCGGTACCGTACCGGTCCGGCCGGCCACCGGTACGCCGACCGGTACCGGTACGGCGGACCTTGCTCACAACCAATATGGCACTAAGAAACACGCTCACAGAGGTCCTTACATACTTCCACGTCCTCGCCAAACTAAAAGTTCAAATTCAATTAAATCCAGTCACAAACACCACCATTGGCCTGTGGTCATCCCTAATAGGGCCCCTTGCTACAATATCCCCTAGTCACACATCGACCATGGACCGGGTTCACTTTGATACCATTTGTAACAACCTAGGACCTCATCGAAAAAGTTTCTTGGCCTTGTATAAGTACCTAAGCTCTCCCCAAAACACAACTGATATGGGACTAACTTACTAGCACAGACCCTCACTTGTTATTCATAAACTAACTTATCCCTATTATATCAAAAGATTGATGAGATTCATGTTCTTTGTATATGATATTTTGTTTCAAGAACCTTAAAGGATAAAGATTCAGAAGTTAGTAGAGTAAAAACAAAGTGGATGAAGAAGTTAAGTGTGTATGGAATTGAAATGAAACACAAGAAAAATTGGCAGCAAAAGATGCCAAAATATGAACAATTTTGTTATTGTAGATACATTATAAAAAGAGTGGAATAACAAAGTTATAGCTAACAACATGACCATAAGATGAAGAGGTGCCTTTAGCTGTCTTGACAACTTCAAGGAAAAACTTATCAAGTGGCAAGGACAAAGTATTTTATGGTATCTTTTAGAATAAAGATAGCCCTAGCAAATAAGGTGAACATGATAAGTTTGAATTTGTTGAGATGAATATGTGGTAAGTTAGGAAGGTTGGAGCGAGAAACATGTAATGTAAAAAAGTAGAAGCTACATCAATTGAGGACAAGGTGGTAAAGAACCAAGTTAGATGGCTACAATTTCACACCAAGTAGAAGCGAGTTGGTAGGTTGCAAACTTTGATGAATCATCCCTTGCTCCAAAAGTCAACTCCTTACAGATAGGAAAAGGTTTTTTTGTTACATTTATTATCTTCTTTTAGCTTTCATATATTAATTTTATTTTGTTGGCTTGCCTCCTTTGAGTTCAAGTACATGGTATGCACATGGGTGTAAGGATGCTATTTGTTTAGCATTGCACACAGATCAATGATGATATTTAAAACCAAATGAGCACAATAGCTTGGACCTTGATTCTGCCTCACTGCAACATACAAATCCAATTATAGAAAGCAGGATACATTCGTAAAATGTTGAAGCAGAGAAGTATTTCACATGTACTGTTTAATAAAACATTTTTCCTTTTACCTCGAACCGAGAATCAGTTTTGATTAGTTGTTCAAATTGTTCAGCCAGATTTATGTGATTCCTAATGTAGCTTTGTAGGTTCTCCAAACCATATAGCCTCAAAACCATCCACAGCTTTAATGATCTGCAATAAAGAAGCATATCTGAACTAATAATAAAACAGAAAGATTTCCCTTTTAAAACAATAAAATAGTGGTTCAGTGTCCTGACATTGGTAAGACTAATATTTTCACCATAATTAAAAAAAATGAGAAAAAAGGTGAAAGAAACTGCATAAAAATGTGGAGCAATAGGCAGAGAATCTCTGGATGGTTCTTTTATGTTTATGTTGTTTTACCAAGTGAATATATGCTTTGTTTTAACAGTTGCTGCAGTATGTTTGACGTGGTTATAGTACCTATGAACCACTAAAAGGACCCATGTCAAATCTTAACGAGAAGCATGACAGTTAGTTCAATAAAGTCATAATAGAAAATAGCCACAAATGAAACAATAATTGACTAGACCCTACAGTATGTATGAAACTATGAAGTATATGCATAGTATATGAATGAAGCCAACCAACCCCCTCCCCAACCCAACCCCTCTTTTAACTCAAGTGGATATTAACAGCCAAATAACTATGAATGTGTCAATTGATCCACACAGGCAGTAGAGGAGACGATACCAGCAAGGTTGATGGTGGAAGTAACAGACCTTGCATGTTTATGTACATCATCCGATAATCATAATAATCAAACCTTTTCCCAACTATTTGGGGTTGACTTTATGGATCCTCATTCGCCAATTATTCCTATTTAGGACCACCTCTGATTTTATTCCAAATTTTCTCCACATCCTTCATGGATGAAAATATAATTGCTAGCTGTTCAAGTATCAAATAGTTCTGATTATATAGGAATTGTATAATGATATTCCCAGGTAGCCTAAAAAACAAGAAGTCCTATAATCAAGGTGTTGCATGAAGTCATGAACCATTATGCTATTTGGCTCCACTATGCTTTCCTCCTTTGAGGAGACAGAACTTTTACTAGAAAAGGCAGCCATTACTTGGAGACAACAGTAAGCAAGATGTAAAAATGCTTAACAACCATTATGTGGCAATACCCTGATACATGAAAGTCCACGGTGCAAAATGGACAGATGTTAGTTAATATAGCAGAATACAAGCTGTAAGGGTCGATCAAATAATGTATTGTATTGTAAATACATGTAAAAACATATATATACACTTTAAGCAACTACTTAATGCTGGATTGCACTCTATAGTGTCAAGAAAGATAGAGGGCAATGAGTGTTAGAACTTAGAAGCATTCATGAATAAGTTAACAAGCAGTTGTGGATAAGTATTGTGAAACAATTGCAGTGGTAATGAAAACTGTGATAACCAATCTCTATTTTTGATCTACTTGATGTAACACATGACTGCTAGTAGGAATAGGACTTGGTCAGTAAAGGAAGAGGTATCATAGTAACTTTCTATAAGCAAGATCATGACTTGATGCCTCATTATAGAACAAGAAAAGAAAGCATCTTACAACCAAAATCTACAAGAAAGATGCAAGAGCTTATAGTACTATGACAATTCATTAAAGATGCCATAGCTTATGGTAATATGAGTGTATGACAGTCCATGACATGACATTCCAAATTAACTTAACATTTAACTGATTAGGAGAAGATAGAAAAATAATCAGGTAATGGTGCCACAAGGAAAACAAACTATATGTAGACCCACGCTAATGGATGGACTGCAAAAGCAACTATCATCATGATGAACAGTGCAAAAATGATAGGTAACATGTGGTCAAGAATGATGAGATAAACCAATTAACAACAAGCTAATAGTAGCAAGTAGCATTGGAAGTGGTTCATAATCTAATGGGCATAGAATTTGACATGCTGGCATGGGACAGAAAATCAGCAAAACATTATGTTAAGAGTGCA
This sequence comes from Phoenix roebelenii, assembly GCA_025769935.1. Taxonomy (NCBI): domain Eukaryota; kingdom Viridiplantae; phylum Streptophyta; class Magnoliopsida; order Arecales; family Arecaceae; genus Phoenix; species Phoenix roebelenii. Next base: position 12,826,681 of record JAOXJJ010000481.1, read on the forward strand.
TAGCAGTAAGAGTGTAAGCAAACTGAGGACCTAAAGAGTATCAAAAGGGATTGTGATCTTTCACTCCGGAGTGGAGTCGTTCCTTGATAAACTGAAAACAGCAAGTTCATCACCTCATAATGATTATCTGATCCACATCAAATTTAAAATTAGTGCAGCCATGGGATAATTGTTCTGAGTTTTGACCATACACCCTAACACAACACACACACAAAAAAAACAACGGTCTCGTTGATGGGTTTAATGCATGAATTTTAAGGCAAAGCAACATAAGAAGGGACAGGGGAGCAAAATCATAAGACTGAATCGGAAATAGAGGGACTCGATAACCTCAGCTAAAAATTTGCCCATCAGAGAAAGAATCTTAATATTTTGGAAGATTTTATCCTTATTTTGAATATAATGAAGAAAGTAAAACCTAAGTCCGAAGCAGAAAATATTTACCATCCTTTTAGGTAACTAGGCAAATCCATAGACTAAGACAACGAAAGTCAAAATGAACAATAGATACATCAATACAAGTATGGAAGGCAAGAGGCTAAAAGCTATCCATTTAGCAAGTTCATGGAATCTACAAGGAAGATGGGCAGCAAGGCTGCATGCATAAATACAAGCCAATGATCATGTTAAAGATGGAAGTGAGCAATATATAAAAGAAGAAAAGAAAAAAAGTGGAGAGAAACCAGCTGGTCACATAAGAGAAAAGACATGTCGTTGGATAATGCAGGTCACAAAATAGAATAGCTGCAACAACTGTTATCAGCATTTGCTTAGCTGACCCAATATTTTAACATGCACTTAGAGGTATATCATGTACTTTCATGTTTCATCTACAAAAGTGAAAGTTGTCTATATATTACACCTAAAGAATAGCTTTCTAAATAAATCTAATTGAAAAGAGTATAAGATAACAAAAGATTTCCACTATAGCTTAAATTTTTATTTTCAAAAGACACTGTTCTCATAAAAAATACTAAGAAAAATGCTAACAAGAAATATAACATTTTCTGTGACACGGACTACATCCTTTTGCATGCACGAAGGATATTAGTATATTACAATGAGATTTTGCACCTGAAACGGCGTCCAAGAGGAATTTGCCAATCTTTGAAATCCACAACAGCATTTTCTTGGGAGGCCTGGTGAGCTCAATAATATTAATTAGGAATCAATAAAAAGGACTGACTAATAAATTTATTCAATATCTACAACTACATGAAGTTCAAATATCTAATGTTAGATAAGTAACGGTTGTGCGGCGAAGAATTTGTAAGAAGTAACTTGAAACAATAGTAGATTCTGAGGAAGAATCTATAAAAGATGTTGATTATTGAGGAATTTAGAAACAATATGCTTTCTGATATGCAGTTTAATTTCACCTATAATCTCATCCTGATTGGTAAGTATGAAGCAATAAATCATCACAAGCCAAAAATATTTTTTCCTGTTAAAGAGGTCAGCACTGATATTCCACTTTTCACTATGAAGGTTTGCTTGCAATGGTTAATTCTTGATTCCTAAATTACAACTTAAGTCAAAAATAGAATATAAAGGATCCTTGTAAAGATGGAATACATAAAATATTATGAGAACATATGAAAATAAAGTAAAGAAATTTGCTTCAAATAAGCTTCTGCAAGATCTTGGTGATCCATTCCCATGCCACAGGTACATATTTTATATTAATGGTGGCCATTGTCACAAGTTTAAAGTGTTTTGAGACCGTAACTTGCCAAACGATGTTGGGTACACAATCCTTCTGTCTAGCTGAACCTCAATCATTGTCTATCTAACCAACACTAACTCAAACTATGTTCTAGAGGATCACCAACCTTTTGTAGACAAATTTGGTCACTTTTTGGGTAGGTTTGAATTGGATTTGGGTGCAAGATCTGCCCCATCCATGACTCGATCACAAATCAAAACTTGGAAAACATAATTTCCAATCCAAGACAAATTTTGTAATATGACAAAAGGTGAAGCTGATGTAGGAGTCAGGATCCAATTTCTCTAAATGTAGGAATATTTATAATATTTTCTAGTTTGAACAAAATTTGAGCCCTAGGAGAGGATCCAAAAGATATTCTGAAAGGGCAGACATCGCTAGTATTAGTAAAGGCCCTGTATCACAATTTTGTACAAATTGATTAGAAAACAATAAACAAAAGGTTGTACCTTACTTTCCACCTAATTCCTATCTTAGCTTGAAGGGGAATTGAACCTGCATTTTGAAATTCGAACCTTACTAGTATAAATAGAGTATCTGAATATTATTATTTATCTTTATTGAAAGTAAATGGCTTGGAACATGACTTTCAAAACTTCTTTATATTCTTTATTATTTTTTTTGAGAGATTCGAGTTGAATTGATTGAAGGAATTGATTCCTTCTCTCTCCATTTGGATCAAATGGTATGAGCTTTGCTTCTTATGGTCCAGACACAATAGTGTTGTAAGCAAATGGACAAAAGCTTTCGGAGCTCGAAATACATTGAAGGACAAATGCGAGGATGACTTCTATCTTAGCAGACGATCATGTGAAAGGGTATCACACTCAACTGGAGGAGAAGATCGCACAACTCATGGAGCTTGTGACTTAGCGTATGCATTCAGCTCCAACACCTGGTACTCTCGTAGCGAAGCCATCTCAAATGTATAGTAGTAATGATCAACATCCAACAAAGAGGAGGGTCAAACTGTAGGTTCTCAAAATTCAGATAGGAAAGCAGAAGTTTCCTGATCTTCAACTTTAATTTAGCAAGAGCTAAATTCCCCAAACAAGCGAAGGCTTGATTCAGGAGGATAATTAGAGCTGTTTTGGACTAATTTGGCCACTTCGGGTAGGTCTAAATAAGGTTTGAGAGCAAAATCCACCATATCCAAGACTCATTTGCAAACCAAAACTTTGAAAAGTCATGACTTCTAATTTAAAAGAAATTTAGTGATGCGGCAAAAGAAAAAGTTGATGTAGAAATCGACCTCTAGATTTTGTCCAAATTTAGAAATTGTTATAATAGTCTTCTATTTTGAAAAAAATCAACAATAATTCAACAATGATTTTAAATGAAACTAAAAAGCTTAAAATCCCACTTTCAAAAATTCTTAATATTCTCCATTAGTTTTCTGACATATTCAAGTTAAGCGGGTTAAAGTAAATGATTTATTCTCCCTGATTGAACAATCAAATTTTTGGCACACCAAGTGTTCCCAACTTACCCATGTCTAAAAAATGGTTGCCAACTTCTAGAGTTATTGAGCACGTAAGCAAATCATGTTAGTGTCAGAAAAATATCATGCCATTTAAGCCACTATTTTCGAATAAAAGGACCTGTCATCTCTTCCACTGCATGATAATTGCATCTAAATCAAACCTGATTTATGGCGAATATTCATAAAATCCAGGTCATGCTAGCATACTATAATTGAAGAGGTCAAATTCAAAAGGATTAATATAATATTAAATTGATGCAGCTTGTCCTTGTGAACAGCTCCTTCAAGAATCAGATAGTAGGCATTCTCAGGAAAAGTTTTTTTCTTATAATTCGCTCTCAAGACAAAAGCTTCATGAAGGGTCAATGATTATATATTCAATAACACTCATTCATTCACAACTGGGCTATTTGTAACTGTTATGAACATATGTATATCTATTACATTTTACATTATAATGGGAAAGTAATATGTAAGTAAAAACCACAGGAAGCAAGTCCAACAGCTATGCGAATATCCACAGACCACATTTAAACTTGTCTATCATAATATGTATATTTCTGCATTTAAGCAAGTACAAAATGACTAAAGATAACGTAACTCAACCTTGTTTTTCAGAAACTCAGGATTAGTCGACAGTGATTGAACTAATGGTCGTCGGTCCTGTCAGCAAAAGAAATTTATATGCAAAATTACTAACCATCTCACTTGCATCATTAGGAAAATGCTAAGCATATAACATATTAGATATCTAATACTTTATACCCATTGAAAAGCATTCGCATTATGAGTTACAAGAATTAGCTATATCATTTCAATAAACTGCAGTGCTAGGATTGGCATACTTTAGGGTGTAAAGTATTCCTAAAAAGTTGCTTCATATTTCAGGCAATTCAATTGTTAATTGCACATAACTCAGAATGCAATGGAGCTGGCATAGAATCAACTTGTTAGAGGTAAACTTCAACACCAGATCAAGATTAAGGTGAACCACACATCGTTGGTAAAATGGCTTTAGCAGCAGCAATCAGCTTTAACCAACAGAATTTTGAGGATTTAAAGAATGCAAGTTAAAAGAAAAATATGGCTATTACTCTTCAATTATACCAATCAAGTATGACCGGATCATAAATTATTGAGACCAACATTTTATACATTTATATGTACTAATTATGTAGGAATTAACAATCTCCACCCATATTGGATGACACAACATAGTAAGAAACTAATGGGTGGTAACTAGTAACATTAAACTTAGTAAAAGATACTCAGTTATTTCAGTTGTTGAAATAAATGATTTTAGTGCATAAAAATGTTGTATATAAGAAGGAATGACCAAGTGAAGCCATACATATTGGTCTAGAACATACTGAGCATGAAATGGAAATCATTAAACTAGGAAAATTACAGCATAGATCTTTGGACATAGTTGGAAATTCAAGAATATTTTTTTTTATTTTTGTTTTTAAATGGATTTTGATGTGCTAACTTACACCTAATTCTTAATATTCTTCATTGAAGCTTCATAGCATTCAAGTGTTTGGTCTCTTCTTTAGCTGCACATGCCTCTCCCACATTCTTATATATGTTTACTGCTGTACCCTGTCATGCAAAGTTCCACTTTGCAAGCTCAGCACCACCAATGCTGGCCCTGAGCTCCGATGAAAAAAGTGGAGGGTTGATATCAGGTTGACAAGAAGTTCTGGAAAAATGTCAAACTATGAAATAAATCCAAATTTGACATCAGTGAAGGCTACCCTGCCCCTTATTTTATACGATCATTAGATATGCCAGAATTTAACATGATTGCAATGAAAATTGATAAGCATCAACTTGGTCATCGTGCAAAAGTGGCAAGCTACAACTTGACGCAATTGTGGTGATCAAATGAGCAAAGATGATTAGAATATTGCTTGTAAGAGACATGCCCCAATGTAACTCAATTATGGTGAGAAATAAGAGATCTATAGGTTCAAAATGCTTCCTGGATGTAATGAAGCATAATGGAGGCCAACTGGACTAGTTAGGAGAGAAGACAACCACATCAAATGGAACAAAGACATTAAAAGAAGCTAGCTACAAAAGAGATTGAATTGGCTAGTTATAATGTTGGAACTTTGGAAAGAATACAGAGCTAGTAGTTATGACAATGCGAAGGAAAAAACTAATACAATTTTCTGTGTAATATAACTTGTCCACAAGAAACCAAATATAAGGCCAAAAGTTCAAGGACAATGAAGTAGTTGCAAATTTTTTCATGTATGGAAAGAATAAGAATAGAAACAGTTAGAATAGTGGCAAATACAGAAAGAAAAAAGATTTAAATTTAGAAAGAATATAAGATACACTAGTAGCCATTATGTCTTGTATGAGGAGATTTTTAATGTAGCCAGCATTATAATGCAAGCAGATTTGGAGGAAAGAAATAAAAAGCAATTTTTGAGAAAAAAAATGATGGGTTAATATAAGTTATTCTAAAAGGAAGAATAATTATATGTTACATGTGGGGATGAGTTATATGGGAGGTGAGAGGTCACGTGGAAGATTCAAGGAATATGGTGCTGATTCATACCTTGTATTAGAGGGTGTGATGAAGGAATTTAAGAAATTAAAGCCTAATATTGTATTTCTTACAAGTTACAACTGAATTGATGGAAGAGTAAGGCATGCAAAAATAAATAAAATAAACTAAGAAATATAAGTTTAACTTCAAAAGGACAGCTTTGTACATCACCATGACTTTGTATTTTTCAAAGCAGAAAAATCAGTTTTCCAAGAACCAATTTCGGTATCGCATCAAACTAGGATACAAGCAAACAACAAATCATGAACTAATTTGCTGGTTGGCATGCAGGATATGGCATGATACATATTTCACCAGTGTCTTACCAATATGAAGCACAATTACCCTATCGGCTGCATGTCATGTTTGTGCATGGTTGTACTAGTGTGTGCCAAGCACTAGAACATCACCATGCATACCATGTCATTACCAAGCCAACATGCCACTAGCAAGTGATACCTCAAACCATGCTCTAAAACATTTCATCCTAGAAGGCACTAATTGCTTTACTATACAAATCTACCACCAATTCAACCATTCCTTCCTTGTTCCAGTTATGAATTGACATCTCAATCAAATTTGACTGCATTGAGCATAAGATTCGTTAAAAAAAGTGCACACCTCTTTTATAAAGTGATCATATATCAGATAAAACTAATTGTCTCGCATACCTTTACCCAGAGCAATGAACAGTCAAAATTTGTAAGAAACCATTTATGTGCATTCATTCCAAATGAATCTGCTTCTTCCACACCATCAATATAATGACGGAACTCTGGACAAATACATGCACTGCCAGCATATGCAGCATCAACATGGAACCACATGCCATAGGCCTACCATAATCACCAAAATAAGAAGATTTGTTTTACCAGCAATAATGCATAGATCTTAAATAATGCTTCTATCATCAAGAGTCAAATAAAATACTCAATCAGGTGTTTAAAGTTGTTAGCAACAGCATAATAAGATATAAAACGTAAGAAGTTTTGGAAACAATATAGAATTAAATATATACAACATTGCCAAGGTATGGTATCTAGTTATAAGAACTTCTATTTGATATATCTTGGCATGGTGTAAAAATTATAATGAATATTACTACATCTAATAAGATGTCAAAGCCTTTAAAATATTTAATTATTTCTACCACTCAGTGGAAACTTCAGGATATTAGTATCTCATATTCCCAAAGTAACATTATCAGACTTATAACAACTAATTTTAGAAAGTAATTGAAAAAGAAATTCAACAAATGACAAAAAGAGAAATCCAAGAAGACTCAGGCTTGATGCATAATTACATAAAGGGGTTGGTCATAAACTCGAATGGTGCTGTGATGTGCGGATGCTGTATGCAGTTTTGCATGCACTATAATTGCATATTTTGACATTCAAGCTAAATCCACAGTTTCAATAGGAAGATGGCATCATCCTGAAATCAACATCGACGATAAAACTAATGGAATCTGCTCACGACAACATCAAGCCTAATGTTTGTAGTTGTACAAAAGCAGATCACCTCATATCAGGCTGTCTCTCTGTATGAAAGCAATACACAATGATATGCACTGATTTGTATCAATACAAGATGGCAGACATGGTATACAGTCTAGAGTTACTAACTTTTTACCATGCTAAGAACCTGGAAACATGGTAATCTTTTCGTAAGTCACGGTGCCAATATGGGGTGCATGTGTGGATAAAAACAGTTTGTATTGATGTGTATTAATACACCATAACGGCCTCCCATTATAGCTTATTGCAGCAAATTTGCTGTATTACAAACCAACATAGCTTGACATGTTGTCAAGTCACATGTTCATACAAGCAACATTTTCTAAAAATTGATTTTTCCAATAGTTGTTGTTTCTCCTCACCCCATAAGCTTCTCGTCTTTTGTTGCATCTTTCTGAACTGTAATAATGCTAATCCATTTTAATTTTCAAAAACGATTTAATGAATATATCTAGCACATATTAATTAAGAAGCAAATATTGTAATTAATATGGTCTAAACTTTTTAGAATCAAAGTCGGCAGAACCGGACCGAACCGCCCGGTTTGGCCCGTACCTAGCCGACCCGATGGGAGATCAGGTCAGTTCGGCTCTTAAAATCAGAACCAGTCCCGAACCGGCAGGAACCAGCCGGAAAGGGCCGGAACTTGACCAAACTGACCGAAATCGGTCGAGAACTGGCCGGAACCGGCCCCCCTCCCCATCCTTCTTTTGTCTTATAAGAGGATGCTAGGGAGGCCCGAGAAGTTTCTCTAAATGTCTCCCTTTTCCCCCTACAGCAAAAATCATACAAAATATTTATTCCCTTCCCTAAATATCTCCCCCTCCCCCCCACGGCGAAAATCACACCAATTCAGCATGATTGAAAGAAGATCCAAGCCTAAATAAAGTATGCTTCCTCTCCTCTATCTCATTTTCTCTATTTTTTGGAGCTCCAAAAAATAGCTCGAAATTTGCAAAATAAGGAGAGATCGTGCCAAAATTTTGATTTTGGCTTGATTTTATGATATGTTGTATATCTATGGCTGATTTACACAATGACATAAAAAATTTTAATTTTTGGATTATATATAATTTTTAAAAAATAAAAATATAGATTTGAATAAAAAATTTAAAAAGTAAAATTCAAAAAAACTGTAAATAGCGTATTTAGGCATGCAAGTTACTCTCAAGCTAAAATTGGTGTCCATTTATTAAAGTTTTGATACGATCATACGCACAATGGCCTAAACCTAAATTTGAAAAAATTGAAAAATAAGTAGCCTTTAATGCATGCCCACGGGCCTAAAAAAATATATGAAGCATCTAATGTTGGATTCTACATGGATCTAAGATAAAATTAATTTTTTGAAATATTTATATTTAAAATTATTTTTTAATTTAAAAATAATTAAAAATATATAATTAATACCAAAAATTATGAAAAATTAGTAGTACGTAATACATATTTCAGAAGTATTTTCTGAAGTAAAAAATAATTTTCTGAATTTATGGTATTTAAACATATTTTTTAATTTAAAAATATTAAAAATATATAAATAAATATAAAATATGAAAAAATAGTATTGAGAATTAGATAAATGTGATGTATTTTCTGACATAAAAATATTATCTTCACCGTAACGAAATTTTGTTATTTTTAAATAATTGATAAACTGACGTAGTTAATAAACCTATAGGAATGAAACAATAAAAAAAAAAGAGCCAGAGCATGACATTAGTTAGGATCATGGGCAAATGCTCTTGGGTTGGCACCATTAAAAGTGCAATTGGTGCAACACAGAGTTCAAGAGAGAAGGGATAACTAGGTTAAAGCAGCACTTAGCTGGTGGTTACTCCTACGTATCTATGTGTCGGAAATGCCCACAATAAGTTCGACAACTGATAGAGAAGCACTTCGCTGATTTCAAAGCAATGAAGGAGAGGATTTTCAAGAAGGTGGAGGTAGCCGAGCAGTAGAACCACCTTTCTATCACTCTAGAAAATCAGAGAAGACGTTCGCTCTTGATGACGAGGCACAAATCCAAGCTGCCATTCAAGCGAGCCTGAATTATCAGTGGCAGCAGGATGAAGTGGCTAGGCATAGGGCTCGATTTGAGCCCTTATACTACGAGTCGGGCTCCGGCTCTACGAGTAGTAAGGCAGATCCGAAGTTCAAGAGGATCTCCTCAGTCAGAAAGGCCGTCAGCAGAGGCAGTAGCCGTATTGCGTCTATGCTGGAGGCTTTTGGTGGTAAAAAAAAAATCCTCCAGAGAGATTCTACTAGGAGCCACCATCCATGATTTAGATCCATATTCCTCTCCAGCAAGGATTCGAAGCAGCAGAGAATTGACACAATGCTAAAGGATAACAAGAAGGATATGTTGCGAGCTATTAGATCCTGGTTCCACTTCAGTCATATTCCAGCAAATGTGGCAAACAATACGTACTATAGGTCTGTCATTTTCTCCATTATACTTAAAATCATTGAAAAAATTAAAAAAAAATAATTACCAATAAATCAAACCTAAAAGCTTTAAAAAAAAATGGCATGCCGATTCAAAACCGGCATACCTTGGAGCATACCATGTGTCGGTACAATACCGAACCAATACCACCAAATAATCCGCCGACCGGTACGGATCCCGATACCAGTTTAGCAGACCTTGCTCCTACCCAACCCTCTCATTGGGTATTAGGTTGGAGTTTTATATATCTAGGTTGGCTTGGACCCAAAAATCCTAACCCAACCTCAAGTATAGTTGGGCTAAATTTGACCTTCAACCTAACTCGACCCTAGCCAACCCAACTTAATCCGACTAGACTTGATGTATACTTATATTGATACAGATTACTTATATCTTTATATAGTTATAACTTTAAATCTGGTTAAATTTTGTGTAAATATACTATTGAAATTTATGAATGATCAAGCCTCAATTCAACAAATATTAATCCAACAAAAATATCCCAAACCTTTCCCTAATCTAAAAATTCCTATTCAATTTGATTTAACCAAATTAATATGGCACAACCCAACTAACCTAACTCAACCAAATCAAACCAGCTAGGCCTACCCAATCTGAATTTAGCTTGGAATGTGGTTCAGTTGGGCTGGGTTGGGTTGGGATAGAGAAATCCAAACCTGAGCCTGGGTTGGATTGGGTTAGGGTCAAGAAATTCAGAGTTTAGGTTAGGTTAGGGTTTGCCCTTAGCCCAACCCAACTTGCCCAAGTTGCAGCCTTAATCGTGTGGCCACTACCGAGTCAGATTCCATTTACCTTGTTACACATAGAAAACAACGAAAAGGTGATGTGTCAAACCGTAATCAACGAATAGCATCGGGTTTATGCCTTATTTAACTAACCAAAATTTGACTTAATTTTTTAATGTCATTTTTGAAATTAAAACATTAGAACCACTAATCAGTCCTGATAAATAAACATTAGATCATTACATTTCTGAATAGTACAGAAAAAGAAACAAGTATACTACATGAAATAATACTATTTCTCAATTTCTCTAATATTTTGTTAATAAAAATTAAAACAGAATGCAAGGTGATAACAAAACAGACAATTTCTACAGGAATGCTATAAACATGTGACAGTACTCCCTGTTTTTATAATCAGAAGGGCATTGTCTGTTCTCATCCACAATTCTATAATGGTACCATGCAAGAAGGCATCCTCAGATTTCATTTCAAAAATTATGCATCAATTCAATAAAATTGCAAGTTACCATAAAATCTAATGCTTGGAGGTCAAAATTGTGTTTATACTTATGTTATAAGCAGTTAATCCAAATGAATTGTTCACTCAAGCTTAAACAGAGCTGCAATTTATAAGAGTTTCAGAGTTTGTCATCCATAGATATACAGGAAAACATCACCTCCTTATAGCTGACTTGCACTTTTCTAATATTACACCTTTCCACCAATGTAAGTGAATATCAGCATGGAAAAGAAAAAAAATACAGAAAAACTTTTTGTGATAAATATAAACTGTGATTGTAATTAGTTTTCTACAAAAGACCTGTTTAAATTAAAATTGGGAAACTTGCATAAGAAAGAAGATGCAACAGGTAGCTTGATCGACATGGTGCAGGACACATTCTAACATTCAATATGAAGATTTTGACTTCTCCCAGTTGATTTAATTTTGTTTTTCCTTGTCTTACCTTGGATAACTTACCTAACTCAGACAAAGGATCCACAGCTGCTGAAGACGTAGTGCCAACCTAAAAACCAAAAATAAGATTATTGAGATACATAATATGAAAAACTGAAGATACAAACCTAAACAATCTGCATTATGTTAACTTACAATATACAACAGATTGAGTATATGAATGTCTAATTTTATCAAATTTCTAAATATTTTAGCTTATGCACCACCCAGAAGAAATAATGTCCCTGGAACAACTTCCATGTACTTTCCCAACATGAGCTTTTTCTGTTACATTCTTATTCAGGAAACAAACAATATCCTAAGACATATGTTCCATTTGCATGGGGATGTGTAATAGCAATACCGAGCTCAGACACACTTGCAATGAAAATGAATATATAAGCAAATATACAAGTACAGATGTATGTTGTGTACAGAAGCGGCTTTAATGTGAGAATAAGCACCAGAGATATGCCCTATCATCAAAACATATGCCAGGATACCCAAATCAATGGACACTTTCATCTTGATTGCAGTGCCAAAATACCTAAACATTTTGCAGACTTTGACTTATGCATCAGGTAATAGCTAAACTATGAACTCTTTTAGTACCAAATGAATGTGCTTCTATTGATGTATGGTTGGGACCATCTAACCCACTTTAATTTTGGCACAAAGATGTTTCAAAATACATAGAACAAGCCTAATGGTGCAGATCATTGATTTGGATGTTCTACTATTTATTTTGTCTGTATGTCATTGCCCTATCCCAAAATATACCTGCACAAATGAGATGTGTGAACCTCCCTCATCCACTGGGTGTACTGCAACCCTACCCCAAATAGTACCATGCCATTAGAACTATAAATGTGGTACAACTTCATGCATAAGCAAAGGGTCTCCAAGATATGATTTCTTCTATATAAACATTTTAGGCCTTGTAGATTAAAACCAGCCCTTTAGATTTTCATTCCAATCATTGAACTTGGCATTGGATGTAAACTTTCTCTCCTTTTATCTTGTATGTTAAGCGTTCCTATCTGCACATATGTACATATATATCTGCATATATATCTGCACATACATATATGCACACATGTAAATATACACATTTAAACATATATGCATCTCTAATTCTCTATTATTATAATTCAAACATGACAAAGCTGAGAAACTCCTCATATTTATCAATTCTCATGGCTAAGATGTCGTCATGAGTGTGGATACCGAGCTTGGTGTCGATTTTGAACATTATAGGGAGGCCATAGCAGTCCCAGCCAAAGCGATGGTTAACGTGGAGGCTGGTCATGGACCGGTAGTAGGTGATGGCATGGTACGCCGTCTATATTAAATCGTACAGTACGGGGCATACTGTACCATACCAATTTAGTACCAATACACCGTACGAGACGCATATCAACACTCAGTACACCAAACCGGCCTCCTACTATACTGAATCGACACAATGATAGCATGGCACCAGTACGGAGCCAATATCTAGATGGCGTACCTTGCTTGATGGCGTCGATGAGGATATGTCTATAGACCAACTAATTGCCCATGGTCGTAGTCTAAGTGTTGCCATGCCTTCCATGTCGAGTGTGTCGACACCGAGCTCAATGCCCACTCCACTGCTAGACCCCAACACCCGCCCCCCTTCCTCCTCTCCCCCCAAATCGCTAACTAGCCACCGCATGACAGCAAGGCCTCCGATATCAGGGCTGCCAATCCATTCCCCTTTGGCTGATTAATCTCCGGTCTGCCCTCCTCTAACAATGATAAGTACCGCAATTCGAATTGTGCGGTTGCATATGATGGCGGCAGTGTCGCTTGTAGCTTTGAGGCAAAGGAGAGGAGAGAAGAAGTGTGGAGTCAGAATAGAGAAGCTGGGGCCTAGCTCTCTAAAAGGGATTAGGGAGTGGTGCCGCACCTAACTCGAGAACAAATGAAGCACAATGAGATAAGTATTAACTGACTTATTTGATGCCCAATGCTTGAGGCCTACTAGTTGTGGTATTCAATTGGATGGCTATGAGATATCGACACCCGATGTCCATTGTGTTCAACACTTGACCCATTTGCTCGGCATCCCAACTGAAGCGCATGCACTCACTAAATTCATCGAAGGGCAAAACCATCCACCCAATGATATCCCTATGATATAGAGAATGAAGGCAAAAATGAATCGCAAAAGATGCCGCTGCCTAAGATTGGTATCTTTTTTTTCAGTAACATTCCCCCAAAAACACATAAATATGTTATAGTTATTTATAACAGAGGTAAATGACATGCCAAGATCAAGTTGTCAGATATCATTAAAAGAAGCAAATTACGAAGCATTATCTGCATGAGTGTGCCCATACAGGTTATTGTCCTTCAAGTATTGTTCATACTTTCATTTAGTTCACATTACATAATTCAGAATTGCTATTTTTCCAGTACCTTTTATAAATTTAAAAAAAAAAGGAATATTTTGGTTCTCTCCAGTTTATTTTTAGTTTTCCTGAGATATCCACTTACATTTGACATGCACAACATAAGATAATGAAGATTAAATATTGATATGTTTATAAGCAATGCTTAAGAATTTAAGGCCAAGCTAATTAGTTCAAGCATTGCCTCCACTACCTCTCAACCATCTCAAATTTCACAAGACTATTGGAAAGTTAAGACAACCCTATGAAATCAAAGATCTTTTGAGTTTATGAAAAAAAGAAAAAATTAATCAAATTGAAGTCCTTCAGGTGAAAAACAGAATCAATCTAAGGAAAAAACAAGAAAAATGTACATATGTTAAGAAAAATTAGTATGTCTTTCTTACTGTAGCACAAAGGAAAAATGGTATCAAGCCTGCTGATAAGTCATTAGAGATTGCTTCCAAAGCTACTTCAGGAGAAAGAGAATAGTTTGAATTTCTATCAGCCTTCAGCACTCTAAAGTTGTCCTGAAAAATCCCTGCAATCTGCCATTACAAAAATTTTAAGTTGACCAATGTTGACAATTATGACTATAACTAAGTCATAAGCTACTAATAACCAGCTATTTGAAATGGCAAGTTTGTATACATACCATGCACATGTGCATGTGTTGGTTTAACAAATGCATCTAATAAATAGTGTTTCTTTGTGCATAAGGTAGAACATACAAATTTATAAAAAAATGACTGTCTGTACTCAAAAAAATATTTAATATGTGTCAGAATTACTAACAAAATACTATATGAGTTTGAGCACAGTGATTTAAGTACAACAAAAACACGAGGAAAAACTTAGGATCTACATTATATCTTTAGACATTATGCAATCTAAACCAAGAATAGTAGATAAATTCATTTGATGTAGAAGGACATAACTGTTTTCACTTTTAGATGCAGACATTTGAGGCAACAGATTATATTAGTATGCATGAATGCATAGCACAGAAATGTACATAATCATATGCATGCATGCATAAATATAAATAGGCGTGTACGTATGTATGTATATATGTATCCATATATGTATGTGTGTAGATGCATGTATTTTATACATCTATGTATGTATATGTGCACATGTATTACGCATGTATATATGTACACATATGTACATATGTATGTTCAAGCATGAGCTGGAAGCATCTTCTAGGTATCAGATGTTAATGAAGGGAAGATAATAATGCAAAAAAGGGCAAATGGTCAAGTAATAATAGAAGCACAAAGTCAATAAAGGCTTAGAAATAAACTGGATATCACATATCTATGTCAATATACACACATTTCTATGTGTAAAAAATCTATGTTAATATACAAATAAGTGTACATATACACTTACATTTGTCCAAGGTGGTACACAATGAAAACCATCCATTTTTGTGTCCATGATCTACACATGTCAAAACATGTATAGATTGAAAATCAATCGACTTTGTTTGGAAATTTTAGATCATAGGAAAACATGGTCTCTAATTATATTTACCACTCATTTTTGCACCTACATGGTTCATGGGTTAGATATTACCAAAACATATAAGCATTTCTAGTGGTAATAGATCATGATCAATGGTGTGGATGTTCAATTTAGATGTATGTATATATCTATATAAATATTTATGTACATATGCATATACAAGTGCGTGCATTGAAGGTTTGAAAACTGGCTCTACTGTATGACACTCCCAGTACTAAGGGACTCCAAGGTGTGTCAAAGGTGTACCATACCCATGGTATTCCAAACCGTGGATATACCATGAGTAGATACATCATAGTACTTGCAATACCTAGATGTGACCAGTACACCCTCATACCATGGTGTTTCAAACATTGGTATATATACATATTATATATATATATATATATATATACACACACACCAAAAAAAAGAAACACAATATGTACAAAAAAAATGCATACCCATACAAGCACCTAATAACTTCAACAACACCTACAAATAGGCAAATAGTCGCACATAATAGCACCTAAATAACTTCAGCCATACCTACAAGCCTGCACACATATATCATAGCATGCATACGCACAATAACACACAAACACAAGAGCACATTCCCGAGCACATACATCAGTAGCCAGAGATTCAGCATTGATAATCAAAGTGAGGCCACTCATATATCATGGGGCTAAAAGCCCAAATATCCTCATCCAGGGATTTAAGTACCGATCCTATACTGGCTTAGGAGCATACCGTACAAGGAAAGTATCGTACCAATATGGTGTTTGGGGCTTGGTACAACCCCGTACCAATACATGGTGCAGGTGTTGTGCTAACTCCAGCAGTATACCATGTGCCAAGGTTTTAAGAACACATACTGAAGGTGGTACCGTTTTTTACTGGACTGGTACATAACCAGTCCATCTTGTCCCAGCACACAATATTGGGTAGTGTCTCATCTTGTACTGAGATGCAGAAAAGTCCAGTTTTTTGCTGAGAGAAAAGTCCAGTTTTTAAAATAGTTGCTTCTTCCTAATACTTTAAGTAAAATATTTGTCTTCTTTGGGCATATCTTTTTCCTCACTTCATTGGTTAAAGAAAGGACCTACGCACAGGTTCGAATCCCATATGCCCCCTCATAAAAAAATATCTATTTATATCTTCACAATATATATATATATATAATTATATATATATTTCCACAAAAAATATTATATCCTTAAATTATTATGTATAATAAATATTTTTGTTCAAGAAATTAGTACATTCATGTTACCCACAAAAATAATTTTAATGATATCCCTTTTCTTCTGAAATATTATGTATACTTATCTGACATGAAACTATTACATGACATACAGAAATTAGTAAATAATAACTTAACAATAAACAATTGCTATAGTCACCTTTTTTTAAAATTTATCCAAACAAAATAATAATGACACAAAAATTTTAACGATTCATCTACATAGTAAAAAAATAATTTTGTTGATAGAAATAACTCATCTAGATAGAAAAATATTTCATTATAACTTTAGTGATGACCTACAGATAGCTATTCGCCAAAATATTTTTTCCAGATGGCAAACAAATTTAAAAACATCAAATTTTAAATTCACCCTAGCAGAAATAATTTGATGATGACAATAATAATTTTAATGATTCATTCAAATAGTATATTTTATTAACATAAATACTTCATCAAAATAGTGAAAAATATTTATTGTAATTTAATGATGACATCAGAAATTTATCAGCAAAAATAATTTTTTCCATGTGGGAACATAAAATCAATCAAAAATATTGTTATTTAGATTCAAACCCATGTATTTCATAGAAAACATAAACCTCCAACCATGAGGACAAATGTCCAATTCCATAATGTGTATATATGTACTAATTTCCTTTTTTTAAAAGCGTAACACTCCTTTACTCCACTCCCCAAACCTTATGCACCAACCCTCTTTACTCTTCTGCTCGTCCCGTCCGCTCCCCTATCATCCTCCTGTCTGCTTTGCTCCATCATCCTAGTTTCATGAGTCAATGCCCTCTACCACCAACACGACACCATTGCAACTACCCCTCCCATGGATGAGGTCTCCCCATTCCTCCTCTCCCTCACATGATTTTTTTTAAATTAAGCCCCATCGGGATGCCCTTCGAACCAGTCTTAGTACTGACTGATACCGATCTATTTCGATCAAGACACATGATCCATTTTACTAGCCATACTGGGCCTTGTACCAGTTGGTACAAACCTGACCCAGCTGGGAAGCCTCGTTTTTGAGAGTTCAGTGACTAAGAGGTATCCCGTCTCATTTCAGCATTATTTAAAACCCTGACTATGTCATACCATAACATGCCAGTAAGATAATAATAAAGGGTCTGTTATCCAGACCTAAAACCTTGTCCTCATCTAATAAGCAAATGTCCTCTTTTTGCTCTTATTTTCATTTCTATTTTCATTTAGTAGATACAAATAAGAAACACCCGTATTTCAGTTTGATAAAAATACTTAAAAATTCAAGCTCTTTAAGAATCGATGAAATTACTCCTCAGTCTAGGGAAAATTCCAAATTGTTGGCATCAAATCAAAATTTTACCTTTAAATGCTGAGGTATTTCTCAAGTCCTCAGATCTTATAGATTATATTATACCCAAGCATCGCTAACCAGCAAAAGAAGTATTATGCATTAGTCAGCAAGGCATGCCACTGAAAATGATAGTAAACAATACTTGCTACTTCAATAGGCCGATTAGTTTTCAAATATTGCACACATACATATCTACGTATGTATCTATGCATAAGTCGGGTTATTGCAGTGACATAAATATACACACACAACATGCATACTCACAAAACCGCACATTTTTTACACCTTAAAACCTTAGCGAGGCATGCATAAGGTGCACCTTTTGAGCTTCTTCATAAGGTTGCCTCGCCTTGAGGCAGGCAAGGCAGTGAGGTTGTACTTTGTGCCTCAGGCATGCCTTAGGCACAACTTTAACAACATTGTGAAGCAAATGAAGCATTAACAAAGAAAATATCCTGACGTATGTTTCGGCAATAGGAAATTAAAGAGAAACTAAACAATTTGTTATAATTGATATAAGAATAGAGAGCACATAACAATTAGCCACATGCATGTTCACAGACGACATATAGGGCAATTAATTTATCAGAAGTAATCTTAAGGTTCCTTTGTACTTTGAATTCATTTTGAGAGAAAGGGAAAGGTTTACTTTAAATTTGTTAGCAGAACATTTATGGTAGAATTCCAAGATATAGTGTTGCATCATATTTACATACCTGGCATGCCTTTTGCAGAGCAGAGTGTGTTTGATCAGAAGCATAAACTACCAATTTTTCAAAAGACTTTTTCCCAACCTTCCTCAAAATTTTATCACGGGCAGCCAACAAGACAACAAGAACTGCTTCACTAGCTGTACCTTGGATTACTCCCCCACCCTGCCCTGCAAAATGCTTCTCGTGGATCAACACCACATGCCACAGATTATTGAAAATGAGTAGAAGATATTTAACTGACGACATAATCAGGTAAATATAATTAGCATGCAATTGCTATGCCCTATGTGAATAAAATAGTCATTTGTGGTGAGAGTGAGAGTAATCTTGCTATAAAAGCTAACTCTGTATAGGATTTAAACATAGTTTTATAGCCTGAAAGGAGCTCAATACGCCAGGTTTCTCATGTTCCTGAAGATGCAACTCTCAACTCTATACTGGATGCTGATAATATTGCAGTCGACAAATATAAATGGACAACAACAATGGCCCACCTTAATCACGTGCAACCATACCACGTCCTATTATATCAATATAAAAATTAAAAACATGTGCTGGTGCAACTCTGAGCCAATATAACATAATTCAGTGAGTAATATCCTGCTTTTCATTGATATAACATGTGGCCTGGTTGGGATGATTAAAAAGCCAATAAAAATTTTCAGAATAAGCTGTCCTATTTACAACATTATGGTCATGGTTGTCACCCTTTTCATACAATAAATGGGAAATACTGTTATTACTATGAAAATTGAAAAGTGTTCAAACATGTTTCCATTTGATCACTGAGCAAGTGTATGAACATTTCAGCTATTTGGTCAATACTAGACATTGTGTGTTCTTTCATCAAGAGTTAAACTACATTTAACTATTTATAATGTACATCAGTTTTTAGAACAAACATATCTTTGCAGTTGTACATTTTAAGCACTCAGGGTTTGAGTCTTTGAGACTTGCAACCCTTGATACTCTGCATAGAGATTTATCCCTCTGGAGGCATTCTCTCTTGTGTAACAAAAAAAAGGCATTCTCTCATGGATGTAAAAGGGTGCGACCGAGCATAGAAATACATGCAAGTAAAACGAACTAAAGACAACGGAGTATCCTTCAAATTGGGTAGTCCTAGGGTTAAGGCAGTTGGAATCACCTATAAAATTTCAGCTTATAACTCGACCCATTTATGATCCCTAACTTTATTTAATGAAGATTGCAGGTGTCTAGATAAATCCATGACTACTTCTGCATGTTCCTTAAACAAAAACCCTTCCACACTGACCACATCACATTTCTCCTCATCCATTTGGATTGATAACATAAAGTATATTCTCAGAATAAAGACCAGTTATAGATGGTAAGGAAAAAAAGCAGCAAGGTCATGGAGAAGGAATAACTTTTGCTTTTATTAGTCCTGTTATCAAACACAGAGTCTAAAACCCAATTCTCGTATGTTTGGAAGGGCTTAATCATCTTCAACCTCCACATCAATGGATGTGAGCTAGCTAACAGATTTAATAGAAAAATAACTAAGGTCCTATTTGGCAAAGCTATTGGCAGTAGAGCTTTCAGAAATAGAGCTTTTTGAAGTAGAGCTTTTTGAAATATAGCTTTTATAAAAAGTTATTTGCTATTTGGTAACTACATTTCTAAAATGTTGAGAAACTTTAATATGTGTTTGGTAAACAAACTGAGAAAATACTTTTGATATGACAAAATAACCATAAAGGACATTGCATGGTATTATACAAAACAGCATAATAAAATATAATATATAGTATACAACTCCTGAATTTTGTCAGTCTGACAGCAATCAATTTGATTTCTTGTTGTAATTAGAAGTGTCTTCACTGTCCAACAGATCCAGTTCAGAAAACTTGCTATAAACCAGGATTTCTTTTTGCATTCGACAGCCTATATGGTAAAAATATTTGTATCTTTGACAGCATAAAAGAAGATAAAGACGAAAACCTAGAAGTGGGACAACAAGCAGGAGATATAACTATCTAAAGCTAGAAATAGGACGCTAGGAGCATGGTGGAGAGACAAGGCAAAAAAGCAAGGCTATTTCACATGCAGCTTAACCAAGGCAGCCAATGGAGCAAAGAAGAGTGTATCGTAGTCATCCACATCTATGGTAAAAGTCAGTTAAAAATAGCTAATAGGAACAAATACTAGCAATGACAAAAGAAAATTAAAAAACTGAATAGTCCCATCACTTGATTTTACTTGACCCAGAACATCTAACTCACGGAGGATTTAATACAGCTGAAAATTAATCAAAACAAATAGTTTTTCATTTTCTCATATTAAATTTTAATGTACAGCTTAAAAATAATTAAAACACATAAATTTTCATTTTCTCATCTTAAATTTTAATTATACTAAGTCATACAGTTACTCATTTTTGCTAAGAAAACATTGATTTCATTGCAATAATGTTAATATGACAAATGGGTATAATAGAAGCTTCCAAAATCTAATTAAGGTATCATAATTCATAACATAGAATCAGGCATATGAACCACAATTTTAAAATTTATTTCACCCATGTTCCCAAGAATTTCAATCAACATACAAAATTTCACATTAACAGACTCTCATCATCTACTTTGCAAACTTAATCATTTCATCATAGAGAGTTCTTCTAGTCCTCATCTCATCAACAGACACTATATCATCTATGAAGCATTCATCACAATAAGATCAAGCATCAATGGAATTGTGACTGGTAGAAAGAGATAAGAGCTTAATGGTGATCCTCGATATGGGTCCACGGTGACCGGATATCAATTTGTTTATCCATAACCAGTGGTGAAACTTAATAAAAAACCATATGATTTCTCCAATTCCAGAAAGTTATCTTAAAGTTTATGCACACTTTGATTCTAATCCCTAAAAAATCTATCATCATGTAATTTATTATATGCTTTCTCCAATTCCTCAAAGCTCATAAGCAGGATTTTTTATCATCTTTATATCTTTTTTAGTAATTTTATAAGCATAGCAACATCCATGTCATCCAATGTTAACCTTCCTAAAGTAAAGGTCTAGAAAATCGTTTGCCCTTTCCTGATCTGTGTTCCATCATCTTTTGATCTTTTCCATATCTCACTAGTATGGTTCGTAGCTATGATACCACTATCTTCAGCGAAATGTTGAAAATCACCTCTGTTCATTTATGTAGGTACTTAAATCTAAAACAGGAGATGGCCCGTGCAACATATCAAGATGAAAATGGTACCACCTCCCACACCTTAGGCAAGAGGGTTCAATCCTGGGGCATCACCCCTCACTTCCGACCCCTTGTTTCCAGGGATTTCCCTGTGAGGTTCAATCAAAAAAAGAAAAAAAAATGAAAACAAGTCAAGAAATGCTAATAATGAATCACTGCTCTTGTATGTGTTAGCTCAATAAACAAGGTCCACTAGAAAATACCTAAAAGTTTATTTATAATTAAGCACTAAGCTCAATGTCACCCATTCAAGAATGAGAGTGCCATTAAATGACACTGATTTCAATCAAATCCAACTAATTCCTTCAAGGATGTTTTTCTACCTTTAGTCAGAGAGCATATATGGAACCATTCGGGTGATGCAGAGTCATATGCACAAACTTACCAAACAGAACGTGGATAAATGTCAGGGAATATCAATAACAATATAATCGCAATCAAATATATTGTCATTGACATGGCATATGCTTGAAAAAATTCCAACTGATTAATCTACAGTTATCTCAACTCTTACCTGCTGAAAAGAACTGGTCAGGCAGCTTCAGCATTTTAGCGAGCCAATCTAAAACAATCACTTCAAGTTCTGTTGCAGCTGGAGAGGTGACCCAACTGAAACCCACAATATTAAAACCAGCACTGAGCATCTCTCCTAATAATCCAGCTGTGCTGCTATTAGAGGGATAGTAGGCAAAATATTCAGGGCTCTGCCAATGGGTTATGCCTGGTATTATCTTCTGACGGATATCTGCATATATTTATTTGCATAATAGTACTGAAGGGCTTGGATAAACAGCTAATAACAGCACAGGAAAGAAAAGCATTAGATCATAAAAACAGTCCCTAGGATATGGGTTTAGATTTCTTAATAGAATCAAGAATGGAGCAGCATAAGTCCAGCTAAGAATTTTCACCCTCAAAGACATCTTGCAAACTTTCAGGATGATTAGGAGCTGAATCTGGCAGAAGCTCCTTAAGATATCCAGGCTGCAAAAAAGATCAGAATCAGATGCCAGGCCGCATATAATGATTTATGAATAAACAATATTTTTTTAAAGAAAAAGTAAGTCAAGTTTTTTAATCTCAAACTAGAACATTGTTAAAGTTAACAAATCATGATTTAAAATAATGTTCGGGCAGACTTTGCAGTTAATTCAGTTTGGAGCCTCAGCTCTTCTAACTAAAGCTGCATTCCATATGTTTGTTTTAGTTCGACTAATTACTTGCTAGTTAACTCATTTTAATGATCATTAGACACTGGTCCTACAAGAAGAAATATCATGTGAGAGAATGAGGAGGTCCGAGAAGAGAGAGAAGATGAAACTATGCAAAGATTGTGCCTACATGCAGGATCAGTGGAACAAGGCAAATGCAACATTCATCGTTTGAACCTCTTCTGCCTCTACTTTGAATCCTAACTAAAGCTAGACCCTAAAAGAATTCAGAATTAGTTATAAACATGCTCTCCCTAGTCAATAAAACAAATCATGACTCATTATGCACATCACAACGACTCTAGCTTTTGAAGCATAAAGTTATATGTTGACTAAATTCCATTTCAAAGTTGCTTGATAAACCATGCATATCAAAATAGGTAAGTTAGCAAATGATAACAAGGGATTTTCCTCAAATAAACATGTAAAGGTTCTACCAGGTGCATTGGAGGTTTAGGATTTTGTAGTACTCTTACATTATAGAATCCGCATTTACTTTTATCAAATTGAAAGATTTCACTCAGTGATCAGTTTTATTCCAAGCGGTTTCATCAAGATCATCCTTCTCATAGTGTAATGCATCTTCATAGATCATTCCTTCTTTCCTCTTGTAAATTCTTCAAATGAATCTAACTATATTTCAGTAAGTCACAGAGTTCCAGACAAAATCAGCAGCACAAATTGCAGAAATCAAGATTTGTCTAAAACTAGGCAGACCATTATCAGCTAACAAAATAAAGTAATAACCTCAAATCCATTTCACACAAGAATTAAAAAAAAAGATAATAAATAATAAAAGCCCATAATTCTTTCCACTTGCTCTCATTTTCCCCAAACATCGAGAATACTATTTCATCAGCAAGGGCAGAGTGCAAATTCACATAGCAAAGAAAAGAAAAGAAAATTCACCAACAAGCATACATTTCTTGAATATCAAGGTCCGACATGAAAAACAATAATATTTGCTAAAAGGAAACAATCTCGGCAGCCTTTTCAGGATTATAAACCTAAATATTTAACAACTAGCCGTGCACAGCAAGAATTAGCGAAACCCTTCACTCAACAAAATCAAGAACGTAGTAATGCTTTAAAAAAAATAAAAAAAAATGGATGAAAAAAATAAAAGCCCATAATTCTTTCTACTTGCTCTCATTTTCCCGAAACATCAAGCATGCTACTTCATCGGCAAGGGCAGAGTGAAAATTCACATAGCAAGGAAAAGAAACGAAAATTCAGCACAAGCACACGCTTCTTGAATATCAAGGTCGGACATGAAAAACAAGAATATTTGCTAAAAAGATGCAATCTTGACAGCCTTTTGAAGATTGTAAACCTAAAGATTTACCAACTAGCCGCGCATATCAAGAATTAGCAAAACCCTTCACCGAACAAAATCAAGAACGTAGTAATGCTTTAAAAAAAAGGGAAAGAAACGTTGAATACCTTGACTTGGCTGAGAACCGGAAAGGACTCGATGCTTTTGTAGTAATCGGCGATGAAATCAACCATCTTATGGCCGTACTCCCTCAGCTGCTCCGCGTCCATTGGCTTCAAAGTATTCTCCCTTCAAGTAGAACAAGAAGAAGCCCAGAATAACGTCAGAAGGAAAATTGATTGGAAGAAGGATTCAGTGAAGGAAATAATCGATCTTTACATCGGAAAAATACGGTTATCGATTCGGCGAAAAACGAAAGGAGCGGAGAAGTAGAGGGGGAGGGGGTGGAGCGGAAGAGACAAGGAAGAGACGAGGAAGAGTTTATATTGGACTGGAGGGAGGGACAGCTCCAAACCGGACTCGTTATTTTATCCGCAGAGGAGAGATATATTCAATATTAAATTAGTAAAAATATTGGTGCAAATAAACATTATTATAATTTTGACTGGATTTTGACTGGAGAGATTGGATTCAAAGTTGGACGGTAAGACTGTTGGATGGCCACGATGATGCTAACCAGATCTTAGAGTCCTAGGATCTTGGGAATAAAATATATTCATGTTTTCAAATAATTTAAATTTTATTTTTTATATATTATATTAATATAAAAAATTAATATATATTATATTAATATACTATAAATATATTAAAATATTGAGTAATAATATTTATAAATAATAATATATTTAATATATTAGTACATGTATTGATGGATATTAGTTAATAAATAATTAACAAATATTTATTAATTATCAAAAAAATCTAAGATAGGATTTATTAATAATTAATAGATTTATTTATATACCAAAACACACTAAAATTTATTTATAATATAAATATATATTTTTTGATATATGCATAATTAATTTAAAATATTTATTAATTCATGCAAATTATTTCAATATTCGAAATAGCCAATATTAACCGCGCTTATATAACTGAGCTATAAATGTCTAATAGATAGGCTAAGAAAAAATGTTATTGGTTAAATTATTTATTCAAGAGTATTGCTGAAAATTTAGCAACGTTTTTGTACAAGATTACCTCTAACCAAATATAGTAATCTCTTTTCGATACTATTTTTTCAACTAATTTTTTTCACTAACCAAATATGGCAAAATTTATCTCTCGCAGCTATTTTTTTCAAATAGATAATTTCTAGGAATCGTTAGATTATCTATAATCTGACATATCCCAACCACTCCCAACCACACAAACCCTAAAGTGAAACCTTTTTACTTCTTTTGCTGGTTGATTGACCAGAAAAAGAGTCAAAATGAGAGCAATTAACAGATGGCCACATTCTTGATTTATGGCAATGGAGAATTTTGACACCATTTAACTTATTGCTATTCTACTAAATGCCACTTGAATTTAACAAGAGCATGCATATTGATCTTTTAGTTGATTTTTTGTTGTTGCCGCTGCTATTACTTGCTAAGCCAGGTCACATGTTTTAGCATAATAGACAAGCAACAACCCATGGAATTGGCAGTGATTCATAGACTTGGCAATTCACAGGAAAATCATCCACCATAGAAAGCAGTCATATTAACTTCATTTGAATATAACAAGCACCCAAATTAAACCCCAATGACTGAGTTGGTGTTGCATACAACTTGGGTATCCTTCAACCGAGAGCTGGTGCTGCAAAACAAAACAAAACAAAACAAAGAAAGAAAAAAGAAAATCTCGTCCATCTTGGTGTTATACCAACTAATCTGGTTCACCAGTCGGCTTCCACATGACAACTGCTCGAAAATAAAGACATTGGTAAATATAGGACACAATTCATAGCACTACAGATTGGCTTCCATGTTTTCGCAATGTCAGAAGGTAATGGAAGAACTTATGTTTTCCCATGGAGTCAGGAATAGAGCTCCTGGTTCCTTCAGTCAGGGTAGACAGAAAATCCAGCCAGTACTAATATGAATTTTAGCCCTCTGGTGCCAATGTTCAGCTTGGCACCCTATCTTGGAGTTGCTCAACTAATAGAGAATGTTACCTCTGATGCAAGCTGTGAAACTGGAAAAGCCTCATTTCAGTGGCTACAGATACAGGACTAGGTTGATAAAATGTTTCTGAATTTATTACCATGCATTCGACAATATTGCTGGAGCGACATAACTGGTTTTCCATGTGTTCAAGATTATATCGATAATTGAGGATGTTTGCTGCTGGTTGATTGCACTGGTTACCAGAAAATAGAAGCTGCCAACTGAAGGAACAAGAAAAACCTCCTTAGTTGAGCAAATCTATATGAAACATATCTCTAGGTCTATCCTTTTGCCTTCGATCATTACCGATCATCTGTTAAACAAGACAAACTTTGTCATGTAACAGATATTGATCCGAGCGTGCAGAACCTAAACAACTCCTGCTCCCCAGGTTCGATCAACAAGAATGTATCCCAGATAAAACATTGTTAATCCAGAGCTTACAGCTTAGTTGATCCAATGAAAACCAAGTCCACAAATAACCTCCCAAAAATGGCCACAACTCATGGGTTTTTATAAAGCACCAAAGGCGAAGTCACCTGGAAGCACCCTTGTAATTAGTAGCTGCTCCATATTTATCCATCTGGGTAGAAAGCAAACCTAGAACTTCTAAGGTAAGTAGACAACCTGACAGCCTTGCCGTCTGCAACATCCAGTAGAGACATTCAAGATAAAAGAGGCTTAAACTGGGAAACCATTGCAAAGAGACCAAAGATTTGAAATGAATGAATTGGCCAAATACTATAGAAATATAAATCCAAGAGAAGAATGCACCCCCATATATTCCCAAAGATTACAAGCTTATACCACCCTATTTAAGGGAAAGCCTTCTCTTATATACATCACCAAAGATAAAAAAGGAAACTTAAATTTTAGGAAATTAAAAATCCTAGCAAATACCTACACCTTTTTTCCCCTTGAAACCATTATACCTCCTTTCACCTCAATCCTCCCTTCTATCCACCTTTCCAGATTTTATTCATTTACAACCCAGGAGTCGTATCCCCATCTTGTATGCCCCCAAGCCCATTTACCTTGACCTACTCCTGTATAACCTCACCACCACCCCAATCCCCACCTCAGAATAAGAGGGAAAAAGATACTAGACAAAAACATTAATACAATGTTTTTCCTCGTTCTTCGTCTAAGAAATGGCGAACTTAATTACCTCAGCTGCAGTTGTGCTGAGAAGGACCTTGCTGGACGGAGTGGCGGGTTGAGAAGTCGTGGAGATGGACTCAACGTCTGCGATCGCTCAAGCATGTCTACCATGGATGGTGTCTGATAGGCATGAATAAGGCTGGTACTGTCCGTCGAGTCCCCACGGACCGTTGCCCTTTGCCACGAATGCGAGCTGAGCCCTGATAGCATATAAGCCCGCCCAGAAGCCTCGTACCTCTGTCGGCTAGCCATCCTGTCCTGCATCTCCTTCAGCTCTGCATCCAAAGCCAAGCACAACTGGTCGCTAGATCTTCCTGCCAGGGATTCAGATAATATCCTCCTCCGCTCCTCAAGTATGGACACTGCATCAGCTAGTGCACCCCTCTCAGCTGCAGCCCTTGCTGCCGCCATGGCTTCTGCAGCTTGCACACGATTCCTCTCACGATCAACCTCAATTGACATCATCTGGCCCACGACAACTGCTGGCCTCGGAATCCTCAGTTCTTTACCTTCCAAGTTGATAGTCTCATTCAATACTGGGTCTCTATAGGAACAACCCACCTTCAGCAGCACAAACTCGTCATGGGCTGGCGGAATGTTTACGGATACCATGAAATCCCTTTCTTCATCAGCATACAGGTCACCGACATCGATTGATCCACTCCGTCCATCAGCTGCCACCTTACTTGCATAGCTGCCTGACTTGATTGGAGCAAGTTGCACACCTGGGTGCACACACTCCACACCCACTAACATCTCTTGCACAACTACACTCAGGAGGCCACCGATGCACTGAGCAAATGCATCTTGAATCACACCCTCCGTCTCGATAAAAGAAAAGGTCCCACCAGAGATTTCTGAGATTGAATGCATGGAAGAAGAGTCGTGATCTGAACCGAAACCAAAGGAATGAACAGGTGTTTGATGGCTGGTTGCACCACGTATAGAGGACGGAACTAGTGATTCGTAGTGTGACTGTGCATGCTGAGTTCCACCAGCACTAGAGGCTACAGTATATGTGTCCTGCCCATCGGAGAGAAGAATGATGCTGCAGACTGGGTTCTTCTCTCTGCGCTCCTCGATCACCTTGGCCCCCTTCCTGAGGCCCTCAGCAATGTTAGTGCCACCACTAGCCGCCAGAGAATTTACGGCTTGCAGGGCCTGCTGCTTACCAGAGTCGGACATCCGACGGAGGTGGAAGAGTCGGCGTGCAGTTGAAGAGAAGGCAATGACAGAAAGCCTATCAGAGGGTCCAAGGTTTTGGATAACAAACCCCATGGCACGCTTAAGAAGTGCTAGCTTCGTGCCAGCCATGCTGCCACTGACATCAAGCACCGTGACAAGGTCTACAGGAGCACGAGAGGTTTGTGAGGCTGTTGAGTTTGGATTGACATTTCGGCCAGAAACCTGGTTTGTGCTAGGATGTGGGGCCTTCAGATGTATCAGGACAGTGAAGTTCTCCTGGGAGGCTGACTGAGGAATGGCTGAGAATTCTGGGTATGTCTTGATCTCTACCGTTTTACTCCTACCATGCTGAGAATCTCTAGTCGTATCAGGCTGCAAGTCAAAAGGCTCGTCGGAGGGCTCAAGAGGCTCGTCGTCGTTGAAATAGATTGGCTCTGAAGTATGGAAGAGAGGAGTGAGGTGGTGCTGTCGGTTTGCAGAATCTGCACGAGAAAACCTACGCACAACAGTCATGAAGCCTTCCTCTTGGGGCCAGTTAACTGGGTTTACTCGGGCCCTTCCATGAGGATGCTCGGAGTATGGGGGCCCCTGGATGGGTATCTCCTTCCACTTGGCTCTGCACACTGGGCACACACGGTTGCCATGCTTCACATTTGATGCTATGCAATGAAAGTGAAACGTATGGGAGCATTCTGCAGTGAAGAGTGCATGGCCATGACCCGCTTTCATGGTGCCAAGACATATAGCACATGTTCGCTGGAGGTGAAAAATTACAAAGAGCAAAGTCAGGATATTTCCAAGGCACAAATACTAGCAGATTACAATCTAGAACTAGTCAGCACAGCCAATTTACAAAAGACAGTATCTGAACTAAAGTAGGGCAAACATCAAGGAGAAAAAAAAATAAACTGGAGACAGAACCACATAGAAAGAGTTCGTGCAATTTCTTTTTAATGCTATAACACAATCATTTTCAATGGGGCTCAACAAAAAATGCTAATGTTATTAAATCATGCTTGACCTACTTCCACAATACATAATACGTCGGTTTTAAATCAATGATCTGCTGATGGAATAATGCAAAGTCTAACTGAGCCCATTTTACACAAATGAACTAACTGAACTGATAGCAAACTCAGGCAGAGTAATCCACCAGCAGTTTAAACAAAATGAAGAGAAGCTCCCAAAGTAACCACTGTAGAATTATTAAGAAAAGTTAAAAAAAATAATCAGATGAAGATGCCACGTTAACAATCACAAAAACAGACGATGATAGTGTATTCAAATTTTGGTCATTCAATGCAGGGAATTTAAAAATATAAATGGACACAACCCCTATCCATACTAATCTGTTTACAAAAATGGGTGCTTCTTCTTCTTCTTCTTCTTTTTGATAAGCATAAATGGGTGTTTTCAGTGCATTTAACCCAGTCATACCAGTCAACTTATCAACTCACGGACAGATCACAGCCCCAAAATAAAACATGTGAAGGGCAGCCATCAGACTAATGAAACTCTCCAGTTAACAGTTGACAAGGTTATCCATTGAGCAATTAAAACAGCATCCAGGTTCAAGTCGTTCATCAGAAAAGCAAAGTCTGGAAAGGATGTTAAAACTTTCAATTTTTCGAAGCTTCAATGAAGATCCAGAATAGGCTTCACAGTTTCTACACCCACTTCCCAGTTCCCAATATACAAATTGGGTAAGTGTGACAGGACCATGAGCTAGTGCAGGAAATGTTCGACCAATTCACCCACCAAAATGATGGTGAAATCATCATTAGACATTAAATTTCCTCAAACCTACGCTTGTGGAATGTTTGCCAAAAATGGTCAACCGACGTTTAAAAAAAAAAGAAAAAGAGAATACCAAACGCTGCACACGCAACAGTAGCGTTGCTGACCAGGGAAGCGGCTTTCCCTTTCAAGGAGGTGGGGGGATTAAAAAAAGAAAGATAGTCTGACTTTTTCCCCTTTTCTAATGAACAAGAACGGATCCGTTCCACAAAAGAACTGTTGCACGTTATCCTCCACAGAGTTGCAGGGATAAAATCGTAAAATAGAAAGGAAAAGGAAAAAAGAAAACTAAAACACCACCATCCAAGTCCATGATTTGAAAGAACAACTGCCAAAGATATGGAAAAGAAGAGAAAACCAGCGCAGAGTTCGGTGAAAAGATGAAAAAACCCCACGTTTAAGCACGCTTACATCAAAATCCAAAAAAAAGACCTAGTTTTTCAAGGAAGAAAAAACATGTTTTCATCCTTCAAATCAATAAAGAAACAAGCATCCTAATTGCAAGAGATTTCTAAACAAATAGCAGAAAAATCGAACCTTTGACGATCTGCTACCGGATCTAGGAAGCCGGAGGCCGGACGAGGTGGGGGTGGGCGTCGTCGGCATGAGTTCTCGGTAATCCGACACTCCGCCAGACGATGTCGGAGAAGACGCCGCCGCAGCATTCGACGACCTTCCGGCGGCGTGCCCGCCGGACGGCGAGCCACCGTCATCGTCCAGATTGCCCGGAATATAGACGCAAAGATTCGCCGCCAGCGCCCTCTTGGCCCGCCTCCACGCGGTCCCCATTCCTCACAACCAAACCAAACCAACCCCCCCTTCTTCCCCAGGCACTGCGGTACGTTCGCTCGGAAACCTCGGACCAAACGAGCTCAAACCCGAGGTATCTCGTTCCTCGGCGTATCTCCTTGTAGCAAGAAAGCGGATCTCGGAGGAAGGGGTGCCAAGATCGGATTTTTATGCGGTTTTTTTGTGGGAATGGGGAGGTTATAGAGTCGGAAGGAGGATACGAAGGGGGAAGAAGGCGAGAAAGGGGAGAGGCCGGGTCAGAAGAAGGACTGGGTCGCCAAAGAGAACTGGTACTCCTCTTCTTTAGCGAGCCCTAGCCGCCATTAAAGAGAGATAGAAGGGAGAAAGAGAGAGAGGGGCGGGGTTCGGGGCGTTGGGTTTTGACCTTTGGAAGCAGCCTTTGTTAGGAGGGAAGGAGAGAGGGATTTGGGTAGGTGATATATATCGGAGAATTTCTGTTTGCTTGACTTCCCAAAATGCCCCTCCGCAATCCTTTTATTCAGGATTTTTCTTTTGGATTAGGATTCTATTAGGCTGTCAATATCAAAAGTCAAAACAGAAGCCAACTTGTTTAAATTAGTAGTCACAATATAATTGCAACAGCTGTTACGATAATCATGGAGGATCTGTTAATAATAGTGATACAAAAGTAATATTATTTGGCTATAACGCTATTGATTTTGATAAAATAATAAGAATTTTTATAGTAATTATAATTTTAGTTTCAAAGTTTCCAAGCATAAGTGAACAAATAATGTCAATTGGCCATTAAAATGGTCAATAATAATTTAAAGAGGATCCACAAAATACAAGCATGCTTTATATTTATTTTTTCTTTAGTCCTCCTGGTCATTTGATTTTTATTAATAATAATTGCATAAAAGATATTAAGCAATAACTCCACAATTGTTAGCATAAATTTCAAATGGCGATAGTTAATTAGATATTTATTATCCTATTAGTCTCGTTGAATACTAGAAGCAAGCTCATTCTTATTGCTATTTTTACTATGTTATTAATATTTTTTTATTTTTCTTTCTACATACTAGCTAGAAATTAGTAAAAATGACTTTAACAAATAAACTGTTATTAAATTTTTATTATTGTTCATTGTTTTTCATACGAATAATAACAACGTTTAAGTTCATTGCTAAATAAATCTAGTTCAAGACTAAATTAGCAAGTAATTTATATCATTTAATTTTAGATTTTTAATGTCCATATACATATATGTACTTATTTGTGTCTATGGCAATAAAAAAAATAAAAGCTATGCACTATTATGAATCATAGGTGGAGAAAATTTCAATGGCTACATATTCTCCTCATAAATTTGTGAGATTGTTACAACTTCATCTTAAAAAAAAAAATGATTGTTGCAACTTGGTTAATTTATGGGAATCAGTGATTAACTTTTTATGAAAGTATGTTATTTTAGATGAGAAAATATGTATATGTATAGAAAGGTCAATGGAGCAGCGAATAGGCCGGTTTATGTTCGACCTTCGGAATCAGTTTCTTTTCCGTTTCCAGTTAAATTTGGAGGCATTTTTGTAATTTTAGAAAGAGAAAAAGGGCTGCGGACTTGGTGGGCTCGTCCACCTACAAGCCGGAAAACAAAGTGGGGAGAGAAAAGGGCAGAAAAATCCAAAGAAGCATTTAAGAGGAAGATTAGCTGTCGAACGGCACTGCCTTTAATAAACCAAGGGCGGCTGATGGCAGCCCATAACTTGCATCCTAGTTTCAATTTAAGGGACATTGATGCCCTTCTCTTTAGAATCTATGGCAGCCATGACCATCATGTATATATAAAATTATAGTGCCATTTGATTTTTCCAAGAAATATTTAGGTGTTACCACCAAGATGGTAGTCCAGTGGTAAAGGAGCTGGGACTCTACCCGAGTTGTCCAGGTTTAAAATATGTAGACATCGATTAAATCCAGAGACCGCATGTCCCACGTCCGGATAGCTCTGTATATATATATATATATATGCTTACTCACACATGGATGGCTCAGTAGGATTTTTCACGGATTGAAAAGGGCACGTGGAAACTTGCAACCTGCATCAAACATTCTCTTATGGAAGAGGGGCCTAGTGGGGGCTGCTATATGGGTGGAGTTCTGCCCCTCCCCCTCCCCTCCTATTTTTCACCAAAAAAAGAAGTATATATGTGTTTAAAATACTACTTTTTTTTTTTGCTTTGAGTTTTTCACTATATATAAAGTAAATGTTTTCTGAATTATTTTTCAATATATATCATCAATTATTTAGTCAGATGTCGCTATGCTTTGATGTTGCCGGATAATAAAGTTGGCTGTTCTTGTGATTGTCATTTTATTTTTTTAGAAGTAATAAATAAAAGTTTATTGAAAGATCCCGTCATTGTTGACTTGTTGTTATCATTATCAAGCTGCGATGTAAGCAGCCCACGGAATCAGCATATGAAAAGTCAAACTTGAAGTTGTTATTATCCTTGAATAGTTAGTAATAATTCTTATGAGACTTTAATATTACGGCAATGTCGTCATCTAAATTCTTGTCATTCTCGTTAATCTTCGACAAAATATCATCATTACATATAATATTTGATTTGCCAAGAATAATATGATAACAAAATGGACTGGAATAGTGGATATTTTTATCAATATTTTTTTGATAATTTCTAAATAATTTCAATCTCCATTTTGCAACCAAAGAGAAATTGTAAAAAGAAAAGTTTTCTATTATTTGGTTCTACAAACTAAATACGACACTGCACGAATTCATAATTTAGTTTTTAGCATTCGGAGATAAATTCAAGGTACCAAGGCATTTTTTCATTTAAGTTTGAAAAAAAATGAAGTCCCAAAAAATGAACCTATTTACTCCATTCCTGTAAATAAGAAAGAATTCTTGATTCTATCCATTTTGTATATAACTAAACTTAGATTCGTACATAATTAAACCATAGATGCCAAAAAAAACTCCACAACGATGTTAGAAGAAAGGTGAATATATATATAAGTTTAAAAAAAAATCTAAAATATGAATCTTTTTACTCCATTTCGATAAATAACAAAGAATTCTTGAGTCCATCCCTTCTATATATAACCAAACTTAGATTAGTATATAATTAAGCCAAAGATGCCAAGAAACTTCACAATGGTGTTAGAAGTATGTGTGTGTGTGTGTGTAAGTTTTTTTAAAAAAATCTAAAATGTGAACCTTTTTACTCCATTCCAGTAAATAACAAAGAATGCTTTGAGTCCGTCCATCAATTGTATATATAACCAAACTTAGATTAGTATATAATTAAGCCAAAGATGCCAAGAAACTGCACAATGGTGTTAGAAGAAAGAGATATATATACATATATGTATATAATCTTCTTAGTTCTTGATGGTAACATTTATATTGACCTTGAAACTTCTTTTAACCAACATCCTTGCATCATCATTTTTTCCCCAAAAAACATGGGGAGGGCCCATAGTATTTGATCATTAGGTGCATCATGATTGAAAGGATGCCATCTCCTTTGCAAGTTTTGCCCACCAAAGTGCCCACTAATTAAATCAAAAGGAAGCCGTAGCCCCGATGAGCTAAAAGCAATCCTGATTTCGTCTTTGAGTGGGGGATTGCATCATGGTCTCTTTCACGGAACCCATGAGTAACCTTCTGACTTTGGTTTTCGTGGGTGCAGGGCCCGGCCCCTCTCATCATGATGTGGGCTTCAAGCGTGAAGAACCCATGAGCCGCCCTCGCATGCATGGCATCCCCCTTAGCTGTCACACCACAGACCTATGAGGGGCACTTGGTATGAGATGATCGTCTCAGAATCAAGAGTGATGTAAATGGAGGTGATGAGATCACCGCGTTTAGTTGCACCACGGTGATCCTATATGGCGGTGATCCTAAATCACCTCCACTCCTCAAATCACCACCCAACTTGGTGATGGGATATCCGTCCTTGAGGTCAGAAATCCAAAATCACCCTAGGATAGTAATCTTGTGGTATTATGTGGTCGGTGATCTTGGATTCCCGTATCATACCAAATAAGTTACTTATCAATATCTAGAGATTTTTAATCACTGGACCATGGCCTACCAAACACATTAATCTTAGATCACTGGGGATCAAATCACCCCACTATTCAGATCACCGGGGATCTTAGATCACCGTGGTGATCCTGTTGGGGTTACCAAACGCCTCCATCATGACTCATGAGAGGTGGTTGGCATTATACATATGAAAATATCCATTAGAATTAATATTGTTTCAGATTTTAAATATGCTTTTGAAGTATATTATGTTAATTTAATTCAACATTTTTATCTGTGATCTCCCATTATAGCAACAAATGATGTGCGCTATAAGATAATCATAAATTTAGGAGAGGGGACTTGAATTTCATATTGATCGGGTCTACTTTAAACATTATAACAAATGATAATATTTTCTAGATGTCGACATTATAGCCGCAACCGCAGTACTAAAATTATAGACCTAAGTTTGGTTAATTTGGACCTCACATGAGAGTAGAAGTTAAGGCATGGTAGGTCAGAGCATAGCCATATCTTTCGAGCAAAAAAAAAAAATGATTGATTTTTTTTTAGAATATCAGCCATTGGATCATATTTTGCACAAATTTCAATGCACTTCAACTTTTTTTTTTTTTTTCGTTTGCCTGCTTAGATCTTGAAGCTTTTTTTTTGTCTGCTTACATAGATCTTGAAGCGCCTATTATGCGATCCAACAGTTGATGTTGCAAGAGAAGGAAAATCATTCTTTCGCAAAAAATACAACCCAAACCCTTAGATTGGATTGGATTCTAAGTTTCATAAGGTGAAGTTCTATGATAGGCCCGAGTTGCAACCACTTAGACCTAAACCAATTGATAGGCTTGATGATGGTCCAAAGATCCAGCATGATTCAAAAAGATCAACAAGAAATCGAATATGGTGCTCTCTACACGCGTGCGTGCACGTGCAGAGAGACAGAGAGAGAGAGAGAGAGAGTTGGGGGTTTGGGTCTATCCCAGGCCCTGAACTTGGTCTTTCATAACCTGTTTAGTGGGGACATTAAATATAGATCCCATCTTGACCACCACCAAAATTTAGACAATGTTGATAGAATTCCAAATGCAAAACCTAATTTCAAATCAGGCCTGCCACAAGAAAAGGATCTAATATTCTGGATCGTGCATTAGACCCAAACAACAACAGGAGGCACCTTCAACACCGAATTATAGGATAATGTTGGTCTTTCATGCATCCATATTACAATCATAGGATTTGAAAAAATCATAAACATCCTTATTTAGTAACAACAATGAGACTTGTCATCAAGTCTCATTGTCATCAAGATTATAGTAACATTGTCATCAAGATTAGCAAGCTAGATTTACTCGAATCGGTCTGAACATGTATGGGTCTAGGTATAGATGCCTAGAACTTTCCAAGTCCCAGGATGGGTCTCAGAAAATTGTACTTCACTCAATCTGGTGAAATATAATGATTTTTATGAACTCGACATGATCTATATCTGGACTTAATAGTTTGTCCAATATATAATGTATAATTATTTTGTGCCATAAACAACTTTTTAGGAGTTCCTGTTTAGGGATTAAACCTAACATATATTAGATCGAAACTTGATATGTGTTAGGTAGGGTATGGATCATAATGCATCGGATCCAACATCTTGGAAAGCATTTTCATTTTCATTAGTGATTATAGGGGTCTATGATTTGTAACCATCACTCTCTCTCTTTTGGTAGTATTTGCAACTATTCTTAATAGAGTCGAGAATTAATTATCTTAACCATGTGATAGGTTGAATTTTCTTAGTCGTTAAAAATGACAACCGAAGGCGACTTGGGCGAGCTCCGGAGGTTTTCTCTGGAAGAACTACGTGTCTGTTTCTTTTTTGCCAACTATTTTTTTGCTGATTTTGTTAGTTGCACCTACACTGGTTGTGTCTGCTCCCATGCATTCAGTCTCTAAACTGCTATATAAATGATAAATAATAATAGATTATATAAATAATAACACAAGGCTAATATAGGAGAATATTATGAATCTTCATAACAAGCGTTAGATGCGAGAATACAGAGATCGGTTATGAATTAGTGCGAGTCCAAAATTAACCATCAATCTCTTCATCTCCTACTCCGCTAGTGGCTGGGAAAACTTTGATGTCATAATTTTAGAGAGACTTTTTGAAGGTAGTTTTAGGGAGGTCGCTCTCAATAGGCAGTTTCACGGCAACAAGCTACTAAATGAGGGCCTGTAAAAGAGTTTCCTTGCCTCCTTGGTGAAAGCTCTTGGCGACTTCAATTGGATTTCAGAAATAGGGAAATCTCCATGATCATTTTGTTGGAATATTTCAAAATTTCAAGTCTACCCTTCTTTGTCTTTTGTCTAGTGTACTTTTCTTAGTTCTACATTGGAAAACGATAAAACTCAAAAGGTCTTTATGTAGTTTTCAACCTTTTAACTTAGTGAAGCAAAGAAAGTAAATAGCCCATGCATGCATGAGCCCAATAGAGGTTGAAGGCAAAATTGTTAGATCTGATCCAGAAATGTGTTAACCAGGCGTGTCGTGCTCGATCATCGCGTGCAGGGGGGCGTGGGTGCGGGAGTTGGGCTTGACCCTGGTTTGTTTTTTGTCATTTGGTTTTTTAAATTTAAATTTTATAATTGTTTTTGTGTCTCTTGGTAAAACATTGCGTCTTTTAAATAAACACCTCTTTTTTCTCTTTTTAAACCCTAAGATCTTATCTTCCTCCTCTTCATACTCTCTCTATTTTCCTTTGTTTTTTGTGTTCCTAAGTCGTTTTGGGCTGTTCGATAGTGTCACTGCATTTGTGAGTGTACACTTGGAGTGATCCGGTTGTTATATGCGGGAGGATAGGCCGCCACTATCTGCTACACCGAGATTCATTCTCAGAGGGGCGCAATCAATTCTTAAAAACAGTGAAATCACGCCTCAACCGATAAGTTCTTTCTTCTTTCATCTATTTATTTTGATAACACATTTTCCTAAACGAATGTTAAAATTTAACAATATCCACCAAAACACAAAATATTATTATGGATCACCAATATGGTTCTCACCAATATGTAGTGCATATTGTTGTGGTGTTCCACTTTGTAACATCACTTAACCCAATAAAACTTTCAGATCATCACTGCCGAAATAGAAGGAGGATGGCAGCACCTATAAGGAGGAACAATAAGAAGTTCTGTTTAAAAATAGCTAAATGGCAGGAAATGCATGAGAATGCATAGAAAACTATAGGCTTTAATTCCACAGGCTTCAGAATTAGATTACTTACCTTAAGTTTCTAATGACAATGATGTTGTGCATATATTTTACGAACATGAGATAACTCAATATGCTTCCATTTCTTCTTCGAATGAATTGATTTTTTCAAAAGCATGTCACGAAAACAAATCGAATAACTGGAGTAGCATGGGTATCTAATTCTCTGCGGCCATCGTTTTTATACCTCCTATTTTCCAACCCCATTCCACTGGGGGACCATGCCACCTTGCACCACACGATGAGATGGTGGGCTTAAGCCTCTGACCAACAGTCTCCTTAGAGAAGAGAAATATCTTCAACAATTACATCTCAAGAAAGCAATCCTAGCAATTCCTCGAGTAGAAAATTCGTCTCATGTTCCCCATGAAAAGCACCTTCAGAAATATCATCCCACTCGTAGTTCCCACAGCACTGTCTTCTCCCGTTGTTCACTCAAAACCTATATATTCAACATATCAAGTTCATCAAGTGATAGGAATCTTAGAAAGATGCCCAAAGTCAGAGAAATTTGAAGATGACTAGGATATATATATACTGTCAGCTACCTAATTTCTCATGATTTTGCTATATATATTTAGTCAATTGATCGTTATCGAAGGTAGCTCGTGTCGGTGGTCGTCGTCATTGGCGCTGCACTTTCTTAACCATCTGATGATGAAATGTCTAGATTAGTATGAGTACGGGCTTGTGGAATTCCTCATTAACTCATTGAATAAGTCATGAGCATAACTTTCAAAGACTGGATTGTTCAATGTTGGACCGTCGAGCTGCGCATGCATGCGTAGCAAATCTTTGAATCGTCGATGATCGTGCGAACGTGACCGAGGAGGTAGCTGAAAGTCTAGCTTAGATGTCTGATTTCTAGAAGGTATGGCTAATTGAATACTTCACGCCACATCCTTAGAAAGGCATAGGATTTCGAAGCAATGGGGTTGGTGGATATCGGTTCCTTTGCTTAGTTCAAAAGGTAGAACAAATCCAACTTTAATAAGATACTCCATTACTCCTTAGAAGGGCAGTCCATTTGATCATGCATTTGAGAGATTCTCACATAAGAATCCTATAGAATTAAATATTGGCACTTGTGAAAGTAGACTGGAGCCACATCTTGTACCACAACCACCCCATTCTTTCATGGAAGCACGCCATGATTTAGTCTGTCCTCAAACTTGGGGTCCCTGGCTCCATGGCATTTGATTTTGATTCCACGATGTCGCAGCTTAATCATGATCATAAAGGGGAAGTTAAAAGATGGAGGGATGATGGAAAAGCTCAGCACTATACAATCATCAGCTCCATTTAGCCATGCAAGGCCCCAGGCCCCCATCCATCATTTTGATACATCAAGGAGAGGACTCCTTTGCTGTGACTTTTATGTTGACTTGCCCCGTAAAGCCTGGCTGGCTCCCAGGGCCAAGAAAAAAGGACCTTAGACCCCACATCTAAGAGGGTTTTTTGACTTTTAACAAATGGTTCTCTACTTTGAAACCCCCACACAAAAAAAAAGGTCACCAAAGAAAACAAAATGGCTCTCTACCCAAAGTCAGAAGAGCTCACTCCCTTCCCTCACCACAACGGCAAGCAAGTTTGTAAGCATATGTGCTCTCAAAAGGAGGGTTGAAAGGATACATATTGTCCTTGGTTCCTTACCCATGTTCCCTTGTGGAGAGGAGAATAACTTTTTCCACCAAAAAGACATGGCCTTTTTCTTTTAAAAGGAGCTCTTGATGGAGCCTAGCTAATTTTGAGTGTGTACCGGAAGCTCCACTCGGTAGTCAGGATACCATGCATCTTGAAGCTTTGCTTGGATGAGCTCAAGCAGCTTGGTTGGTAAGATGAGAGAAAGAGAGAGATAGATAGATAGAGATAGAGAGAGAGAGAGAGAGAGAGAGAGAGAGAGAGTAAATATTCAGCAATTCCAACGAAGGGAGTGAAAAGAGCACTTCTTTTTTCTTTTAAATTTTCTGGAAGTGTATTATTGTGGTCTTGTGTGGATGCCTCATAAGTGTTCTTTCATACGCATGGAGAGGACTTTATGCTCCTAAAAGCACTAATTGTTTCCTAATTATGATCGTCTATATTTCAAAGTAGGCAACTTTGTTGGCAAAGTTCAATCATTGACAGATCTTCCCCACCTCTTTAGTGGAACAGATCTTTCATTATATCCAAAGGAACCTAATTTGGGGTGCTAGCAATTATGAAATTTGTTGTTCATGCACTGAAATTCCTTAGGTTCGGCAGTTGACATGCTGCCGCAATATTTTTAGTCATAAATTGAAAAAAGGTTTCATTTTTGTGGAGCTAACATGGCTGGCTACAAGTATAGCCAAAGAAAGATGAGTCAAAAATTGTCCAAGATTACTAGATCGAGCTCGCGTATTTTTATAGTCCAAGAGCTGGTTGTCTCCTCTTCTTAATGTCTACAGTGAGTTAAATCTTTTGATAAAATTATATATCTGCATGGCCCAATTAATAGTTCAAGTTACACACTCCCATAATCCATCCTCTCTTCGAAAAATCCACTTCAACTATTCGTATCAACTAAGAAATCACTCGTTCTTAAAACCAGCATTCTTCAAACCAAAGAGTCAGGTGGAAAATTGCCAACAGAGATTCACAATTTTTTTTAGTTTTGCTGATTTTGAAATCAGAGTGTGTTTGCATGCACAAAAGAATTATAATTTTCATATAATATTGTGTATTTGGTGGTGCATTTTATGAAAATTTGAAATTAAGAAATTTAAATTTTTGACTTTAAATAGAATTCTCTAATTCATGCTCTTCCATCTCAACACCGCAAAAAAAAAAAAAATTTCATTCTTTGCATCCCCGTTTCGAAATCAAATGGCTCATAAACATTTCGGCATTCAAAATTCAAAGATACAAACTTATAAAAATGATAAAAACCATAGTTTTGAATCAACAACATCCCATTGTAGCGTTCCTGTGTATCAGACATGACCTTTTTATTGACTTTCTTCTTCTTGTCCTCTTCTCCCTTTTGAAAGGAGTTGTTTTTCTTGATAAATTTGGGCCGAAGCTCATTTCTCTTCTTCTAAATTCAATCGATTAATGTTTGTTTCAAGAAATGTTTAGGACATCATCGCCAAGGTTCAAAGCATAAGCCTCCTCACAAACTAATTAAACATATTATTAACAAACGATTGATGTAATTGGTTTTTAATTTATTCTACATCTACTACTTGATTAGCTACATAGCTTAAATTACATAATTAAGGACATAACTTCCCTTCCACTAGCATTATTCCATTAAATTCATAAGAGGAGTTGCCAAGTCTAATGTTGACCGATTACTTTTTATGGCCTTACTTCGTGCAAAACCTCTGAAAATATTATAAGACTCTTTCCAAATTTTGAATTCTTCCTCTTACCAATATATATATATATATATATAAACACCAGTTTCGGCCATGCGACTATTTTGGTGGAGTGTTTCACGTGCATTTTAGGTCGACCTTACCCTTATCCAAAGTCACGCAATTGTTGAATTCTAGGATTTTTCGACAAACGCGGCAGGGTTGGTTGGTGAGACTTTTTGAGAGTTTCCATGCCATTAGTTGGAATTGGCTTCGATGCATGAAATAAATTAGTTTTATAGCTTGGCTTCGAAATTTATTGGTCTCCCGAAACATAGTTGACAAGCAATCCAATCCAAGAGTAAGTATTTTTCCTTTAATTCCTCCCCATAATATTCCTGAGGGTTATCATGTTGATGCAAATATGTGGAAATGCGCTCTTGGAATCTGCTTTCTTTTTCTCTCGCAGTTGGAATGGGAACAAGATTTTCCTTATTTTAACTTTAACTAAATTAACGTTAGCATGCTTGATATACCTCGTAAGTCATGACAAAGACAACATGTCTACAAATATATAGCAAAAGAAACAATATTGAAATTAGAGGTGGCAGGCAGGTCAGTTATGGATCAGATTGGATGTAGATGAGATTAAAAATTCATCAGTCCAATTCCGATTTTTTTATTAAATAGATCAAAATTTTAAATCTGAATCCAATCTATTTACTAAACTGGTAATTTGGCTTGATTGACATAACTCATTTACTCAATAGGTCAAGTCAGGTAAAACGGGTTAGACGGATTTTTAACTGGTTAAATAGATTTAAATAGGTTAAATTAGTTAAGCTGATAGGGTTAAATAGGTTAGAAACATATGATACATGTTTCAAACGGGTTAAACGTATTTTAAGCAGATTAAAAGAGTATGATTATGGCCCAACTTAATTATTAACCGAATCAAAATGGGTTAAACGGATCGAAGAATTAAACTTGAACCTAACCTATTTAATAACTAGGTCCAAATCGACTGACCCATTTATAATCTAAACCAATTTATATCAAATCCAAACCTGCTTAAAATGGATCGTTCGTAAGACAGCTTAACAAATAAATGGAGATGGGAAAACAATGTATCTGGCAACAAAAATCCGGCCCAGCAGACCAAATCCAACCTCACTTTAGAATAGCGGACAAGGTCCAGTCCTTTTTTTTATATATATATTCCAAAAAACAGCCCGTTTAAAATTCTGGATCAGGTGATGTTAGCAATACTTGGGTCTTGGGAGAGGAGAGGCTCAACATATTTGATGCTCACATACACATATCCCTTTAGCTGATCGATGAGGAATGTAGCCTTCTTCTAGCATGAACTAAAATACTTTTTGGATATCATGAGTTATTATACGGGAAAAGCATTTTACATTAAGAATAATTCTCACAAAA
Organism: Phoenix roebelenii; assembly: GCA_025769935.1. NCBI lineage: Eukaryota > Viridiplantae > Streptophyta > Magnoliopsida > Arecales > Arecaceae > Phoenix > Phoenix roebelenii. Next base: position 12,870,218 of record JAOXJJ010000481.1, read on the forward strand.
CCACATGAAGGTGTATCGAAATTGATGATTGTTATCCTCGGAGACAAGTCTCAATTATTATTACATTTTCAGAGATTCCTGCACACATATATCAGAATTGATAGATTAAAGATTTTGACTAGGATATGTAAAACAAGCTTTCAAGGATCTCAAACATTTTTTTTTCCCTAAGAAGAGCGATTTATATCTGATGTGTACAAATACACCCAATAAAGTCAACATCTTATCTTTTGGAATTCGGGAATCCGGAGAGTAAAACCTAGCTCTCAATGAAGTTACATATGGAATCATGTAAGAGTCCAATGAAGATCGCAATTGCTTGGAAAACCCCTTGCTTCTGTACTATATCTTTTATATAGTCCACAAGCTTGAGCTTCAGTTGGAATGCAACTATTCTCTGATTCAAAATAGAGAACAAAATAAATCTTTGCTGAACCGGCTAAATATGCTGATAAATTGAGGACTTGAAATAAATCATGTTCCCCAAGCCTAGCATAAAACTCTACTGCAGATCAAAGAAAAAAAAAGTGCATATTTATATATGATGGAAAAAAAACATAATCTGCTTATTCTTCAACCTTTCATTTGCTATAATGTTTTTTTTTTTTTTTGAGATAATTCATTGGCTATAATGTGGCCACTAATTTTTTACCATACTGAGATAGGGCCTTCCACTGCATTGTAGATGTGCACAAAGATAGATTCCCATGTGGTTGGATTTTTTAGCAGAAGACCATGAGCCACACCTCTTGATAACATGCCCATCTGGATTCTCTCTTTCAGAAACAAAAAGCATAAAAACAAAAGCTAGGCGATACATGCAAATTAGATGCAGAGCTCTTTGGTCATAATATTATAGATGCAAATTAGATGCATGTAAGGTGTCAGGATTATCTTTACATATGGAGGTTCGAGGTGGAGGATAAATTGAAGCAAAAATCCGCAGGGTCTTCTAGCTCATGGGAATAAGCAAGACAAGGGCAAATAAGCACTTGGATTGTTTGTACTTTGGAGAACCTCAAACTTCAGCTGTATGCACATCAATAAGCAACTGAAACCATCCTGCAACAATACATAGGAGGTCAAAGCAAATTGACATTTCCACCGGCTCCATGAATCTGACACCAAACAACATGGCGAGATCAAATACAGTGCGCTGTTAAAGCCCCATGAGAAATCGACCTCTTCTTAAGCCATGCATTAACCAAGGCAACAATTGTCGATATTGCTGAAAATGCAACTGTTATGCAGTTGAGCCATGCCGACTCTCGCAACCAGGGCAATTGTGCAAGCTCTCATGGATATAGATATCACAGTCAAGGCAGAAGTGTTGATTGCATTTCGGACAGGAAACATGGGGATCGGATTTACCCCCTGCATAGATTTTGGTAGAGAACTTGGTTAGAAGAATAAAATGCAAACCATGTCGTGATATAAATACATATGTGAAAAAGTATGCAGGCATGCATAATGTGTATTAGAATCACTTTAAAGCAGAAGAAATTTAGAAAGGTTCACTTTGAATGGATAATATTCTGACTCAGAATATGCAGCAGTAAACAAGTTTACAACAAAAAGCTGAGATGAAATTATTCTGAAAAGCAACACAAGTAAATATTTGATCTGAGATAAATCGGTTTTAAGCAGTTTGAGGTTCTAATAAGATGCAGGATTAATCATATGGAAGTTATTCTCCAAATAACTTTTTGATAAACACAAGCAGAATTTTAATTAGTAAAAGGTATTACTCATATCTGATGCGGGACATTCTTTTTGTACTGAGTACAGGCTGTCACCAAGGATGACACATCAGAATATGTCATGTCTATATATCACATCTGAGTCAAAGTTACTGCTCTCAGAAACCTGTGCCATTTATAATTCAGTACTACCTCAAGAACTGCATGTCCCTGGTTCTTTCTACCATTGTAACAAGCTCAGTATTTGGAATATAATTTAGTGAAGGCAAAACTTGAAATTCTCGAAAATTAACTTCTACTAAAGTTTCAGAAAAAATTCATGAAAAGGTGAGAAAAATGAAATAGGTTCCCCCCCCCCCCT
>JAOXJJ010000481.1:12872300-12898017 GCA_025769935.1 Phoenix roebelenii
AGGCACACACACACACAAAAAAAAAAAGCTTTCTCAAAAGTAATCAGAAAAAAGAAAAAAGTGGAAACATTGGAACTATTAATACAACTGCATACGGACAGCAATGGTAAAATAAACAGGAAAATGCATTGACAAATAACATAAAAAAGTAGCGTGTACTTCAGAAGGAAGTTGAATAAAATGTAAATTGTGGACCATATCAATCACCAAATCACTAAGGAAATGAAACAACAAAACCAAGCTTTCTCGATCAATAAGAGTTTGGCTATGGATTAAAATTCTTAATCTAAAAAACGTGCAGCATTGCTATTTAAGAGATTCTATTACCAATTAATAGTCTCCTTACATATATACATAATAATGATACCAACACATTAATTTAAGGCATCACTCTGTGCTGGTGGATAGACGCAAATGCTGTTGAGTTACCAACCTAGAAAATTTATTTATGGGATTGTGTGGCATAATAGAGTCACAATAAGGAATGGGATACCAAGTATTTATAGCAAATCTTTTTTCATAACAAACATGTTGTTTCTATTATTTTACTTTTAAAAAACAGAAGAATGGTGATTACCATACATGCTTACCTTTTACATGAGAATATAAACAAAACAAAATGGTAGAAAACATGAAAGCTGGCCATGAAAAATGTTAGCTAACTATGTCTTTAACCATTGGCCTGATAGAAGTTATTTTAACTTGGTGACTGACAAGAAAAAAATGGGGGGTAGCAATCCTTGATTTAATCTATGCGCTTCTAGTGTCTTGATCATCTTGGATTAGAAGGCTCGATTAATTCAACTATTGGCAGGCCATCTGTTAAGAGATTCCAAATATTTGTTCTTCTTGAGCATTCAAAGAAGCAAATGTTTTTCCTTCTCATAAGTGGTGGGCCTGAACACCTATTCCATTGAATGTAATTGGTATTAATCTACAAAAGCTCATAGAATTAGACGTAAGAGACTTTTGAAGTACTTGGCTGGTCATAGGGATTTAAGTATGGCCTCTTTTACTGTAACAAGTTTCAACTGAAAATAATGTAATAAGAATCATATTTCTTTACTTTTTTCCAGTCTCGATGCCTTGTTTCTATGTTCTCAGGCTCAAGGATTCACTTATTCAGCCATAGATTCAGTCAATTGACCCCTTTCCATCTTTTATCTTCAGATCTGTATCATTTAAAGTAAATCATAATAACCGAGTCCCATCAGTTTTAAGACATTTAAAAGATGAAACCAATAACCTATTAAGTCCATGCATGCAGCTGATGATGATCTGTATCATAGATAAAGGTCAAGAAAACATGAGAAGGTTAAATAGAGGAAAAGGGAAAATAGCAACATACACAAAGTTAGGTTTATCAAGTGCAAAGATGATAGGATTTCAGATATTATATAAATTGATTGATTCAAACATTAGTATACCTCAGTTAAGTGTTTTCAATTATATATTCTTCCTTAGCATTCAAAAGAAGAATATGTACATACATATGTATATTTTTCCTTCTTTTTTTAAGCAGTAGGCCCGAACACCTATTACGTTGAATGTAATTGGAGCTAATCTACAAAAGCTCATAGAATTAAACCTGTCTCAAAAGGGAGCTTTTTGATTTATATGGCTGGTCATAGGGCTTTACATATGGCCTCTACTGTGACTAGTTTCAACTGAAAATAATGTAAGAAGATTCATATTTCTCTTTTTCCAGTCTCAATGCGTTGTTTCGATGTTCTGGGGCTCCAGGATTCACTTGGTCAACCATAGGTTCACCCAATTTAACCATTTTCCATGTTCTTACTTCAAACTATTTGAAATAGATCCATATCATTTAAAATTAAATCACAATTATTGAGTCCTGTCAGTTTTAATAACATATAATAAAGATGAGATGCAGAAGCTATTAAGGCTATGCATGCAGCCTTTTGCAACATTGAGATGAGTATGATTTTGACCTGATATCCTTAGTAACATGATATTTGTTAGTGATCACATGGTTAGTATTATTACATATTTCAAGTAATTTTGTTACAGAAACAATGTTGATAAGCTCACATAACAGCTAATCTGCAGTATAGTATCATGAAATACTACATTATGTAAGTAATTATATTTATAAATTTGATGCTAAATGGATCGAACACCATTTTTTTTATTAGGCTTAGACCAAGAGACAGTTGATTGTGGTCGGTCAGATATGCAAAATATTACCAATATTATAAAATCTATCAATGATATGAAAAATATTCTCATAATCCTTTCTATGAATTGAACTCTCGTTCCAAATTTGACAATTGCAAATTTTTTCTGTCCCACCATTACATAATACATCTTCACCTATACAGAGTTTATCAATCTTTTGATACATGACTGTAAGGTTTAAAGACAAGAAATTGGAAGTATTTGCTTACCATGGCTCACAAGGCTCTGCTGGCAACCATAACAAGTTTGTGGTAACTTCTGACTCCATTTAGTTGGAATCCTGGAAGACATCTCATTGAATGGTGTCACTGGGAAAAGATGATGATAAGACCTTGCTAAATGAGGAGAAGAAACAAGTGTCAATCCACAAATCTGACATTCAGTTGGCAGCTCACACACGCGTGCCTTGCATCTAGGGCAGGTGTAGCCTCCACCAACCTTTGCTTCTTTGTGACAAGAACAAATAGAAATAACACCATCTGCTCCTCTCTGAGGAAAACCCATCTTGATCAAATTGGCAGCTGCATATTCTGCTATTGCAGGGGGCGGTGGGGCATGCTCCAGTAACAATTCCTTGAAATGAGACTGCCAAAATAACACTAATATTTTGTTGGTATACATGATTAACTTGTAAAAGGTAAAAGACAAGGACATTATCCTCACCTCATCCAATGCCACAGTATATGAACCCCCAGTTTCCTCACAAAGATGCTTGCATATGTAAATTTCTGCTGACAGGCCGATAACAGAGCACCTTATTTTGGCTTTCTTGCATTGCTGGACTGTCTCCATTATATCTCCTGGATCACAGGTATTGAGAGCAGAGTACAAGATTAAGACTTCCCGGTGACCATATGATGGGATCTGGCTCAGATATCCATAGACAAGTTCTAGGGCATTCTGCAAGGAAGCATCACCAGAACATTCAAGCTTGCCAAGTAAAGATTTAATCTGCGAATCTGGGCTGCCACCTAAATCAGTTAGGCACTGGGCAACACCATCTTTTATGGTGACCATACCAATATGACTCAATGGATTCTGATCAAAGAACTCCCTAATGAATACCTCAACACATTTTGCAACCACAACCATTCGACTAGGGCAAAAATCCATCTCTGAAGCTGCCTGCATTACTTGAAATTAGTAATATACCAATATCAAACAGAATGAGTGCTCTACAATTGTTTCAAGCTAGTGCATATCAATATGAATGAACATTTTGGGCTGTCAAATTCCTCTGAAAACTTGAGTTAATTATATGGAGAACTCACTGCATGAGTGTGATGTTATAAGAAAGTCACCTTATAATGTTACTAGAGCTAAAAGGTTTGTTTTCCCTCTTCTTTTTTCTTTTCTTTTGAAAAGACATCCTATGATGTACCATTTTTGGGGGGGAAAAAACAGTAATTGTTCATTAAATATCAAGATAAAACTACATATAATGATATGAAACAGAATGGATGTTCCAGCTTTGTTTGAAATCAGTATCTATCAGTGTCAAATTGTGACCATTCTGGACCACCAAAATTCTCTGAATGCTCAAGTTAATTATATGGGACATCATCTTATGAATGTAATGCCATAAGAAAGTGGCATTCCACATTACTCAATAGAGAGGACTTTTTACAAGGGATGTTTTCACTATCAAAAAACATGCCATGATGTATTTAAAAACTGCAAAGCAGTAGTTGCATTCATGAAAAATCAAAGTAAAACAGTATATCAAATTTACCACTATATCAAGAGAACAAGGAAATGTGGAATCTCAAAAAAATAAAATAAAATAGTGTAAAATAAAGGTAAGCCTCTTTCGCTCTAAACCTCATACACAATAAGCCACATTCTTGCAAGTTACAATGACACTATCCTTCCTGAAATACAAGAGGGAAACTTTTAAACCCCTCATATTTAAGGTTTATTATGAAATCCCACCTATTGTCTTCTCCTGTAGACTAGCTCATTATGACTTTCTCCCACCTCCTGCCTCCCTTTTGTCACAACTCAAAACTTAATAAAAGCCGGCTTCCAATACATTGGTACTGCTTCCCCCTGCTTTCTCCACAACATCTCTCTTCTTACTGACCCATAATGATACCAACCAGCTTGCTACCTGTCACACCTTTCCCTTCCTTATTTCTTGCCCTCCAAATCCTACCTTGAGTAAGCTAAGTCCTCCTCCAAGAGATGGAGGTTGTATATACACATGCATGTGCGCTCGCACGCGCCCACACATATTGAACATACCCAAATTTAAAATATTGATCATGCTTCAATTTAATTCAAACATGTGAGCTTGAAGCTTGAAACTTTATAAGACAATGCACAAACAGTCTACTTCATCACGAGCATTAAAATATGTAGACCTAAATATATCCGGATCATTTTGATGAAGTATCCTATCTCCAACTTGCATCATGAATTTAAAAATGGTGGTTGTCCTGAAAGGGATATCACCATTATTAAAATTTTATGGTAGGAAAGAAGGATGGGCTTGTGTATGATGATTACGTAGGTCCTCGTTACTGAAGGACCGAAGGATCGTTTAAGAATCATGCACCACCACTTTGGTTCCATCATAAGGTTTTAGCAAATCACTATGTGGTGATCTTATTAACTAAAGAAAAGGGTTATGAAAATGCATTGACTTGCTTGTCTAATGGAATTATGGAGCTGGGCTTAGGTTATACCTTGAATGATAAAATATCAATAAACTTGGATCTACAATTTCTTTTATTTTCTAGATTTTTTTCCTCAGGTTAGAATCAATTCTATTTTGAGCTTGAACTTCACAAAATGCAACAACATAATCACCTCCAGTAAACTGCATGGACCTGGATTGAGCACTTCATATGAACAGACAACATATCCCCATGCATACGAGACAGAGATGAAGGCCAAGTGTGAGCAATGAGTGGAGTGATCGCGCATGGTTTAGTATAAGATTTACAAAAGCACATCCCCAAAAATTCAAGAATGTCACTCTTGATAATCCTATTGCCAAGGTTCTTGATTGTTGTCAAGAAATAACTTGTCAGTATGTATAAGGCTTTAGTCAGTATCCTAACTTTGAAACTCCTGACCATGATTGCTTTATCATTTCATAACAAAGTAACTATTGTGACAAACCATAAAACCAATGAGAAATTTATCATGCCAAAAATGGAAAATTCTAAGAATGGCACCATGACACTTTACCTGAAAGAACTTTAGAACTCCATATTCCTTGCTCGATTGTTCAACGAGATTTTTATAATAAGTATTAAAGTCTTAAACAACAACCAAATCTAAAAGTCTCCACCTATAAGCTAGTGGTCATCAACTACCACTTGAAAATCAAGGAACAACATTAATGTCATGAAGGACTTGGAAATTTGCAATTCCATTAAACTTCATCGCATACTTGCAGGAATTAGCAATTACCGCAAACCATTGCAGTGTTAACTTCTTAATATCGTATAGCAATATGGTATAACATCATGTAGAATAGTTGCCTTTAATGGCCAAAAGAGTGCTTTGGAATCAGTCAACTGCCCAGCATACTAAAAGCTGTTATCAAAAGAGACTCCTAGTATGAAATAGAGTGACATAAGGCCAAACTTGTTGCTCGAAGTTCATTCTAAAAGAAGGCCTATATCACCATGAGACGTTCTCTCCAATTCCAATAATAACTCTCCAAAAGCAATCATGGATATATTGGCTAAGTACAAGTTAGAAGTTCAGCCACATGTAGCACAATTATAAGGCTTCGCTTCAAGCAAAGAAAACACCTAGTTTAGACTTATGAGACTAAAGTGAAAGGCATATGGAGAATAACCCTAACCATTGCATATTACCTAAAGCAAGCAGGTGCAATTTAATTTTCCTAGTGGTTTATATAGATAATATTCTACTTGCTATTTCTGAGCTGGGGCTACTGAGACAAAACAACTTCTCCCTGATAACTTTGAGATCAGTGACATCTCTAAAGTTTTCCACGCCAAATAAATAATTAATCTCAAGGAGCAAATGCAAGTGTTTCCTTATGCATTACAAGATAGGAGTTTAATGTAGTTTAATATATGCCTATGTCCACTAAGATATTGTACATACAGTTTGGATTTCTAAATCATTGGAAAGCCGCAGAAAAGGTTTGGTCCATTATAGATTTAAGGTACAATGGGATACATGATTAAGTATTGATTATAGACTCTTTGATTAAAACAATCTGGATATTATGGACAAAGACTTACATATTGTACAATCACCAGATATCATGGAGTCTTGGTTATACGTTCTTACATGATTGTGGTACAACTTCTTGTTATAACATGAAGTGAAAGATACTGGCTGCTTCTCCTGTAGATGGAGCAATGGTGGCATGCTATTACACTATCACCTAGGCCATATGTCCAGGAACCATTATTGCAGGACACTATACGGCAGTTTTCATCTTGAGGCCCCTTAAATTTTTCAATGATAATTTTATGAAACGTTTCCTAGGTCAAAAATAGCAAAGTATCTGGTAATGAACATATTAGTTTTAATCTACCTTCCTGTTAAGAAAAGCGTGATGAACATCTAGACCTGTTAAATTTTATATATCAAAATCCATAAGTGGAGCAACTGTGGCTGAAATCCAAGTATTAGGAGCATGGACTGCCGTACCGGTCCGTACCGGCCAGTACGTACCGGTCCGGCCTGAGAACGGACGGGACCAGTAGTTTATTGTTGAAGGACCGGTACGGAACCGGTAGTTTATTGTTGAAGGACCGGTACAGAACCGGCTCGGACCGGTTCGGGACTGGTACGCCATCGGTTCGGACCGGTTCGAAACTGGTACGCCACCGGTTCGGACCGGTACGCCACCGGTTCGGACCGGTACGCCACCGGTTCGGACCGGTACGGGACCGGTTCGGACCGGTACGGGACCGGTTCGGACCGGTACGCCACCGGTTCGGACCGGTACGGGACCGGTCCGGGCCGCTACCGGTACGCCGACCGATACCCCGGTACCGGTACGGCGGACCTTGATTAGGAGGTTTCACTAGAGACACCTAAAAGATGGCAAAATCTCTTAGAGATAAGCATTACAGCTGGACCACCAACAAAATATATTGTTTAAACTTGCCAATCAACCTTACTACATTTACAAATATGATTGATTGCAAAATTATGTCCTTCCATGTCAAAGAGGGTCCACGATCCACTTGTCCTAGACTTGTTTAAGAACAGGGAACATAAACATCTAACCCTTGATCATATCCAACTACCCATCAGATTTAAGTAGGCCTAGTGTAACACAAGAGCCTCACATGTAAAAAGTTACAAGTGGAGGTGCAAGAATTCCATTTGTTGTTATAACTATTTTTTGTACCATGGTAAGTGCAAATGCCAGTGAGAGGAGTAAAACGTTACACATGAGCTGTATAAGTTTTCTTTATGCAAGATTTTGTATTGCAAAAGCATTTCTCATTAGATCTAGCCCCTTCAACAGGACCAACTTTCTGTCGAGTGCTGGCAACTTGAAACCTCAAAAACCTTGCCTTTTTCAGTCTAAACCCGCAGCCTCCTACTATTATATTCACAAACCTGCTCTCTCATCATCCGTGCTAAACGAAGAAGAACATCATTTGGTGAGATGGATGAGCACCACATCAAGTATCGTCCTTTCTTTTTCACAACTAAATATACACAGTGCTGTACTTTCTCTGATCTCCTTCAACCGCAACATCTAAATCACCAACTCGGATTCAAGTGTCTCCGAACAATGGACCAGGCCTTTCTCCCTTTACTTACCAGCTCACTCAACCTCTCATCATTCCTTCCCCGACCTAGCTCAAACCATGAACTTTCATAAACCAATAACATAACGAGATGTTCGCAAACAAATACAACCAAAGCCTAAGCACAGCAGCAACACCCAGCAGCAAACTTAGAAAGAACCGAAAAAAAAGAGAAGAAAGCAACTCATTGCAACCAAACTGATCCTCTATGGCTCTGTTCACAGCTCAAATATTCTCCTCATCCAGATATTAACAACCTACACTAATTTTCCTTGATAAACAATCAAAAATAAATCATAAAAATCAAATATTTTCATCTTCTCCATCGATCCGATTCGAAAAAACAAAAATCTATATAACATTAACGCCATGGAACGAAATCCGATGGAGAGAAGAAGGAAAATCATACCCGGGAGAGGTCGATGACGACGTAGAGGTACCGGATGAGGCCCTTCTGGATCCGGGGGGCGGCGGAGGAGGCGGCGGAGGATCGTAGTAGGAGGCGGCGGCGGTACTGGGCGTGGACGAGGGTCTTGGTATCGATGGGGCGGAGGAGGCCCGACTCGTCTTCCTGGAGCGCCTCCCACGATCGCTCGTCGGCGTAGGCCCGCTCCCACGCCTCCATCCCCCGGACACCATTCTCCTCCTCCTCCTCCTCTTCCTCCTCCTCGTCGTCTCCGCCTCGCTTTCTCCTTTCCTCTCCTCCTCCCATCGCCGGAAAGCCGAGGCTGCCGCGGTGGACTGCGACACTGCCGCTCATGGTGGGGTGCGCTTCTTTTTTTTTTTCTTCGACGACTACCGATTGGTGGCGGAACCGGACGAATCTTTGTCTGTCTTTCGGATCGGAACGACTCGGAAACCGGTTTGTATACCGGTGAGTTGCAAGTTGCAACCTAGGTTTAGAGACAAGACTTTAACCTTGGTCGTTGATATCAATTTTGAAAGACTACCATATGGGTGAGTTGCCATTGTATCAAAAAACAAAATAAAATGGGAAGAATATAGGTAAAATCGGCCGGGGTGCCCAACATACGATCATTTCTACCCGCATCAAACATTCTTCTGGCGGAGTAGGGGCCCAGTGGGGGCTGCTACGCAGGGGTGGGCTTATCCCTTCCCCCCTCTTCCCCTTTTCTTTAGCAAAAAAAAAAATAAAATAAAAAAAATAAAAAAAATAAAAAAATCTACCAATTGACACCCTCGAGTCCAATCTATCTATTGTCCTTTATATGTTATATAATGGGAACTTTGGTACTCACCTTGTGCTTGTGTTGCCAGTATCTACATATTTTTCGTAGTATGATGGAATGATATTGTTTGTCACTTTTCTCCAATTATATCAACTCTATATTTAAAATTATTTTTAAAATATATTAACTTTTTTCTTGCTAAGGTGGATGGATTATACCACACGAGTACGGATGCATCCAATAAAATTAGAAAACAAAATTCTTCGGAGTGCCAGAGGCAATTCCTCATCTCCAGCCCACAGGATACTACTCGAGTGACTAGTTACATAAGCAGTCACCCAATCTGCGGCCCCATTAGCTTCACGGAAGACATGCTTGGCTTGGAAAGCCCCTCCATCCCTCACCATTATCCAAATATCTCGAAGCAAAGGGTGGACGCAACCGTGGCCCCTTGGACCCCCTCAGATCCAGCTGATGATCGTGACTGAGTTCCTCTTCAAGACGATGGAACTGGCCCATAAATATATTAACTATATATCTACAATTTTCTTCTAATTTGAATATCTAGAATCATTTTTATGGGTATGAAATTTGGGTTTCTCGCTAATATTGGAGATATGGTTCGTATACAATTTTTTTCATTCGCTATGTAGAGGCTAGCATTAAAGACATCGACATTAATATGCTATATCAATATTACAATTTATTGCTTAATATATGATAAAAATCTATCTATTAAAACCTTTTTTATTATAATTAGTTATATTACATTTAGATAGAAGGATAAAAATCCTACCATGAACCACATAAAGTAAAGTCGATATTAATAATGCCAATATTTATTTGATAAATTAATACTAATATTAAAGGTAGAAGTTTTTGCTCGCCATCATTAAAATTTATTATTTAATCCGTAAAAAAAAGTTAGCTATTGAAATTTTTATTTATTAAAATAAATTATAGTTTATTTATTAAAAAATATTTAATCTGTCCTAGCGATGGCGGTAGCGGCGGCAGAGCAGATGGGGGAAGCGAGAGCGAGGCAGCGTGTTCTTATCAATGATTGAAGAAATAAAAGAAAGGGATTAAAACTCCAAGTTTTAAATGAACAGTTGATGTTAAAACCGAACCTAGGATCAAATTGAGAATTTTTTTTATAATTAATAATTGTTTCTCGAGGCCTTCAATCTCAAACCCCCAGCGCTTCATCAACGGAGTCCTCAATGCCGTCGACAAGTTCTACCTCGAGTTCCGTTCATCTACTCTTCCTCGTTCCCTAAAAAAAAAAAGAAAAAAAGAAAAAAGAAAAGAGGCATGTTGGATACTACAAGATCTGATGCCAAGTAGGTAAATAGAAAAATAAGAAAAAAAGGAAAAAAAAAAAGGCATGTTCGACATCAGATGCCAAGTAGGTAAATAGAAATCTTAGCCTCCTGAGTTCCAACAGCATTACCTCGTCAAAAGCCTAATGACTCGCTCCTAGCCCTCTAAATGGGACATGTCGCGGGGGGAGGGAGCCTTGAATTTAGTTCCACATCGGCTAGTAGCGGAAAGGTTCTGTGCCTTAAATGGGAGATGAAAATCCTTTCCTCTTGATGGCCCTTTTGTGGGATAAAACCGTGAGGGCACCAGTCTCTCCCCGTCTACGCTGGACGCGTGGGCCGGAGCACCCAAAGCGGACAATACCTCGGGAGGAACGCAGTCATCTTTCTCTGCTAGCTTAATGTGGGCTATGCTGTTGCGCGAGGCTTCGGCCAAAGCGTCTGTCCCCGCAACAGATGGCGCGCCAGGTAGGAGCCCCTAACCTTGCACAGAACCTTCCCGCTGGGGGGCTGTGTTGTGGGGGGTGCTCGAATTTAGTCCCACATCGACCGTGTAGTGGAAATGTCTATGCCATATAGTGGAGGGCTCAATCACCCTTCCCTTAGGAGGCGTCTTTTGTGGGGCAAAACCGAGAGGCGGGCTTCGGCCACCCAAAGCGGACAATACCTTCTGGGGGACGCTTTCCTTTCGCTGCTCGGATCGGTGCGGGGCTATGCTGGTGACGGGGTGTAAATCTCGCATCAGATGGCGCGCCAGGTAGGGGCGCCTCCTCCCACCGTTGACTACCCCTCAGGTTGCCTGGGGGGCTGTCGCGGGTAAAATCCGACACAGGACCTTCCCGCTGGGGGGCTATGTTGCGGGAGGGAGGGGGCCTTGAATTTAGTCCCACATCGGCTAGTAGCGGAAAGGTTCTGTGCCTTAAATGAGGGGTGAAAATCCTTTCCTCTTGAGGGCCCTTTTGTGGAGCAAAACCGTGAGGCAGGCTTCGGCCACCCAAAGCGGACAATACCTTCTGGAGGATGTTTTTCTTTCGTTGCTCGGATCAGTGCGGGGCTACGCTGGTGACAGGGTGTAAATCCCGCATGTCAAGTGTTATTCTAAGGATGGCACTCAGGCTTCTATATAAACAATGAACGATCCAATTGGAGCAAGAGAAACAAGAAAAAGGTGAGAAGTAAGTTCGCGTAAGAGAACACGGTGGAAGTTAACGGTCTCATTTTCCGTTGGCAATCTTCCTTTAATGGCTTCTCAGCAGATGTTCAAGTCCGGGCAAGCCCGCGGCGAGGGCCAGGTGTGCTGCGGAACAGGTTAGCTATATGAATGGATTTGTTGTCCGGCGAGATCTGACCATTGGCGTCGCTTGTTTTTTCGTGTAGGCGAAGGCTGATCAGATGATGGATTCGGCGTGCAGTGCGGCGGATGCTGCAAAGGCAAAGGCATCACAGGCTGCGCGCGGCGCAATCCACCCAGCAAACCAAGGAACTTGCCGGCGGCATTTTCCAGCAGGTCATTTCCATGCATTCCTCCAATACTTCATTTATTTATTTATTTATATTGTCGTTGTTGTCGTCGTCGTCTCTCTCTCACACACACACACACACCCCAAAAAAAAAAAAAATATTTTAATTTTTTTGCATGAAGCAATTCACAACGTAGATCAATTTTATTGATGCATTACACACACACACACAAAAACTCTACTTGAACCATTTGATTCCTATTTACCAATAAAAGCTGGTACTCTATGAGATATATTATTTCGAGGATGGATTTTCTTGGTCAAAATGTATTGTAATGCCTATACTGAGACAGGTTGATTGTGGAAATCATTTATTTTTATTAGTAGAATAAATTTGGAGATTAAGCCATGCTCTTCCATGATGCTGCTTCATTTCCATGCATACCTCCAATACTTATTTATTTGTTTGTTTATATTATCGTTGTTGTTGTCGTCTGTCTCTCACGCACGCGCACACAAAAAAAAAGAGAATGCTTTTTTTTTTTTTTGCATGAAGCAATTCTAAATATGGATCAACCTTCTCGATCCATTACAAAAAAAACTCCACTTGAATCATTTGATTCTTATTTACCAACAAAAGTTGGTACTCTATGAGAGATATTATTGCGAGCATGGATTTTTCTTAGTCAAAATATATTGTAATGCCGGTACTGATACAGAACGGTTTTGGCCAGAAATCATTTTTTTATTTGTAGAATAAATTTGGAGATTAAGCCATGCTCTTTCATGACACTTGTATTATCTAATTAGCAAGTGTCTATGATGCTGCTGCTTTTTTTTTGGTATTGCAGGTTAATATGCTGCTGTAATTGTTTGTTATAGTTATCATGACTTTGCCTCAAAACAAAAAACAAAAAAAAAAGAAGAAAAAAGTCAGGATATTGTAAATTAGCAGTAAATAACTCTATCTATATTTCCATCATGATACGTACAATTTTGGTGGTCTTGTTTTGTTTACAGACTGGGGAGCATGTGATGAACATGGCGCATAATGCAATGGACAGCGTGAAGAGCACCCTCGGCATGGGAGACTCCAACAAGAAGTTTTGAGGAAAGCAATGGAAGCGTTCAAGCCCTCTCTTTTCTCCTCCCTCGTTGTTCTTAGGATCTAATCATTCGAGAGTAGAGTACTTAGAGGTGACTCTTGACTTTACCGGTCACCTCTCTCTACTGCTGTTTTTTTTTCTTTATTACATCCATTTGTAGGTGGGTTTTTGTCCAAGGGGGTTGGAGTGTGCTTGGCGAGTAGTGAGTTCTTGTCATGTTGCATTCTGTTGTTTTAATTTCTTATGTGCCACTTGGGAGATTATTTGGTGAGATGTAATAAAGCAACTGCATGATGAGATGCCAAAGTTTGCTAATCAAATGTCTTTTGCATCTTTTAAGATCTACTTTTTTTTATTTATTTTTGCAGAAAAGAAGATTATAGCCGCCATTAATGGATATCTGTCCTTGCAAGAACAAATGATAGCCAGGTTGATGTAGGAAGGATCAAATACTCAATTATACTCCTGAGGAAGAATCAAGAGCATTTTTTTATTAAAAAAAAGAAAGCAAAGATCAATTAATATTGTCTTCTTCTTAACACAAGCTCACAGGAAGCTTTGTTTGAAATCAATTTTCTTTGGCTCCAAAGGAGACACTCGAGCTTCGTCCAGCTCATATAAATGAAACCTCTGCAAATTTTAGGACGTAGCAAGTTTGTGACCTGGCTGAGAAAGCATGGATATATAGGAATTGCGAAGAGGAGCAATTTTTTTGGTGCTACGGTTATGGCTGACTTGAAACAAGAAAAAAAAAACAGAAAAGAAAAATAACTCCGAGCAATATGGAAAGAAAAAAATAGTAAGATAAGTTGTGGTCATAAAAGGTCAATGTTTGAAGTTCAACATAGATGGATCCATGAAGGAAAAGTTTATATTGGTTGAGTATTAGGAACAAGGGGGGATGTGGCGAGATTAGTAGAACTAATTACTATAGCATCTCCCAAGCATTATATGTATTAAAAGAAAAAACTATGGAATAAAAGCAAATAATAAATTTTAGTTACTGACGGATAGGTAGGTAAACACATGGCCTTTGAGCCATGGTGATGTCCTAGAGGATGAATGGGAGCAAGGATTCTGTCAATAAGGTTGTCTTAAATTTGCCAGCATCTGAGAGAGATTTCTTCTGTGTCAATTTTGTCAGTCCATAATTGAGAAGAAATGAAGAAAAAGTTAAGTGGATACCCAAGAGTCAAATGAAAGTACCAAAACTTAGAGATGGGAACGGTACGATATGGGTCTGGTAGGCTATTTTCCTATCCACCCAATACTTACCTTAGGTGGGGCAAGGTGAGTAAAATCTCGAGACGAAACAGGGTAGATAGGGTTAAAAGGGTTGGGTCGGACAAGTCAGATAAAGTAAAGCTATAAAAAAAAAATAACCTCAAGGAGGAATTTTTTTAGTAAAGATTATACATATGCATACATATACATATATGTACATATACACACATACATATACATACATATATACATACATATCTGGATCGGGTTCGAGGTAGGTTTTACTATTGTCCGTACCTGCTCCAGATTCATTGCGAATCGGGTCGGATACCCGATAAGGAAGAGTAAATTGCCATCCTTACCTAAACCGTTTTATCATAAACAGAGTTATATTAGTATGTAGTAAAGATTGGCACATGCGATATATGTTATATTTTATTAGATAATAAATCTATTCAAATAAATAAATAATAAAATTTAGATGTGAGCCTTGGACTTCATGGCTAACATCCACACCCTCGGAAAGCAAAAAGTAGCATGGGGCTGAAAGATGGAGACGGTTATACATGCCTCATGCATGGGCATACAAGGAAATTGGTGTACTTAATTTATTACTGCATTCCAAAAATTTAAGCTGTTAGGAGAGGGGTCAATACATATCAAACCTTAATAGGTGTCACATAGTAGAGTACCTAAGTTGCAAACATCTTTAGTCTCCTACTTTCCATATCATTTGAAAACCTTACAACTGAATGTCTTGTATGACATGAACAGCATCCTATGCTCGTGCGAAAACCTGCTCAACAATTTATGGGAGATATGATGGAATTCCAGGGGTTATTTTCCAAACTTCACAACAAGATATAATTCCTTTCAGTATTTAATGAAAAAAAATGATCTTTACGAAAAAAAAACAAAACTTGAAAAGAAGTAGTGGAACAAATTTTGGTGAGAATAAAACCTGCCAATTCTTGCTTGCCGAGTATTGAGTTCATAGACAGCATGGAATGGGATTGATATTGTTAATTAGTCCATGCATGCCACATGAACTCAAATCTAATACAATTTTGGGGAGCTGGAATACCAGGAAATTCTCATGCAAAGTACCTCACAATGCATGCAAAACAAATACCCAGATGCGCCATCACTTTCAAGAATAGAAAGCTAAGAATGAGAATGTTCATGATTCACCATGTCTAGAGCCCAGATAATTTTTTTTAAAAAAAAGATATCTTATTTGAAAATCTCACAGATGATATGGGCCTTTTTTACACTGGATTTGCTGACAAAAGAACTTGAATTATTCGACAGAGCGCACAGACAAATGATGTAGAATTATCGATATCGGAAGTACACTCTCAATTTACACATTTACAAGAAAGAAAGACGAAAAATATTGATGCATCTCATGTAAAGATCTTCGTAGGGTTTCTATTGGCTACCCATATCCGGACCGTCTCATCATCACTTGCTGATGCCAACATATGAGGCTTCATTGGGTTCCAGCTGACGCTGTTGACGGTCTTCAAATGACCAGACAGGACTTTGATTGGCATTTCGTGATGTCGCTGCCAAATGTAGATCTGCCAAACATAAGGGAGTTTCAAGGCGTAAGCTCCAGTTGCATCCCATGCACTCTTTCTAATTTACAGTGCAAGTGAATGCAATTAAAATAACACGGTGCATCGCAAGTTTATGATAAATCAGATACTGTAAAGCAAGTAAACTCGGAGTAAAGAAACTTTCTGTATGCTGAAATCTACAACCACATCACCCCCCGACCCTCCAGAAAACTAAATTACATGCATATTTGTGGGCATTTGAAGACGTGGCACCATGCAAGTCAGACAAATAATTCATGCATGAAAGGCATTCAGAAAAATCATTGCCATTAAAGGAAACAACACCTGTGAATCCTCGCTGCCGCTGGCAATAAACAGGCAATTTGATCCACCAAAGCAAGATCGGATTACGTACTTCCCCTGCTTGTGACCCCTAAATTTATCTGGCACATCAGATGTTGCATTGACATTCCACAAATGGATCTCCTCACTGTTCAGGTTGACGATCAAGGACTGTCCATCCCTTGAAAGAGAAAGTGATGTAATCGAATGATCCTCATGTATGAACCGTTCTTTTCCCCTTGGGAAGTCACGTATCCAGATTTCTCTACCGGAACATATACTGATCAAGCAGCACCCGTCAGGTGTCACAGCCAGATCAGAGACCTTTGGCATCCTCTCTCCCTCCCAAACTTCCAGTTCCTTGCCTTCTAGGTCACATGTGAAGATGCAATTATCTGGCTCGCAGCTGCCACACACTATTTTATCCGAGTTTGGGAACCATGCACATGAGCTGATGATACGATTCACTGGACCAGTAAATGTAAGCTTGCACATGCCAGTTTCGACATCCCATAATTTAAGGGCTTCTCCATTGCCGCATGTGAGCAGCATGATGTCATCAGGGCTCCATGCTACAAAGGAGATAGGTTTCATGTGGCCCTCTAGAATGTGCTTCCGCGAGACTGTGTCATCGTCTTTTACCTGAAATTATTGTTTGAAAAATGATAACTGGAATGGATTTTCAAAGCCAACATGCAACGCAGTTGTTAAGAAACCAATGCATTGCCAATTAGACAAAAAGTGCATTCTATAATGATAAGCTTCAGTAAATTGAGATAGATGTTACCAAATTTTTAGTAAATTAATATATATTGGTAAAACAATAACATAGTTTTTACTTCACAGATAGCTGATATCAGTACCCAGTTTATTGAAGATTTGATCTTGTTTCAAGTCATCAAGTTCATACACATCATTGTTAAGTAGCTGTTTCTCATAACTTAACCTACGAGCCATGTATAATCTGAATGGAGCTGGGTATTGGGATAAAATTATGATTCATCAAGGTTTTAGTACTTTCTGTCACCGGCTCTTAACTGATGTCAAAATATTAGGCAGAAAATACTGTTTAGTGCAGGTCAGTGTATAGAAATTTTGAGACACAATAAAAGCATTGATAGATAGTTCCAGATATCGTGTTCCAATAATTAGAAAGACCTATCGTGAAAAAATGCTGGCTGAACCAAAAACGTGATCAGCCTTCTAACAATTAATTAGAAAATTAACAACTAAAGATCAAACAATTTGCTTTGTTGAATATCGACCAAAGAAACTAATAGAGAAGCAAAAACATCTGTATAATTGTTTGGCAAATCATCAAGCCATGGGATAAATTAAAATACAAAATAATAGTCACACTTTATGAAATAAACACTTTTTTACAAATTTGATAATGTAAGGTCTAGCTTTTTGCTTTCAATTTTGTATCAGTAAATGCTAGAAATTTCAATAGCACACCAACCATGAAACCTTTCTTTTAGTTAGAAAAAGACAATAAATGCAATGAGCAAACATAAGGATACAATTTTGGGATAGGTTCAGACATAAATCAGAAAGGGCCCCCAAAAGAAATCATAGAGAGAAACAAACTGCAGTGTGTTTCTTTTTCCTGCAGAAAAAAACTCCTATCACCTATTGTTCAATAATAATAAAAAATTGTTCTTGAAAAATCATTATTAGCTAGCTTAATTTACGGCATACATAGTTTAATACAGAATGGTAATGTTAGGATCCCATCCTCCATCCTCCCACCGCCGCTGAACTGGAAAGTATTTTATTCTTATTTATGATAGAAATGTAAGATTTGGATTGAAGATTTAGTGAAATACCATATTAGAAGATTCAACCATATACAATAAGTGGTTAATCTTGCTGGTGGACACTTGATACAGGTCCTCCTTTTGCTTACATTTAGTAGAGCCTCTCCCAATCCTCGGCAAAATAAACTCATTGGATCACTCTCGGAAGCTAGTAAGGGGAAAGGTTGCCACATCACATCCCGTTTTATGAAAAAACAACTCATAGAAACTAATGGTACTCAAAAGAGCATTCCAAGTTGGTCGACCAGCATAAAGCACACAATCGAACACCTCAACAAAAAAGGGGCTTTATAAAAAAAGAAAATCACTTATTGGAAAATCTCTGAAACCATAAAACCCTGAAACTTTTATCTCCATATGCATGGTCTGTGGAAATCAGTCCAGATACATTTGGACTGCAAAATTTGTTGGAGCTCAAACTTATTATCAGATTGCACAGTTGCAAATTATTCAGTGGTTCTATCATGTCACTCATGTGCTTAAAGAAAGACAGTGATAAGTTGAAAAACTATTGCTGTTGGTAGATTCATGTAGCAGTTAATTCTTGTCTTCTTTAAGTAAACTTGAATGAAGGAAACCAGTCACTGTGAAGCCTTTCATGAATAATACGCACCATTGTACTAGTAAACATCCTTCAGCATCATTTGACATGTTAGTAAGCCTCCATAACATCCTTCAGCATCATACAATGTATTTTATTAGATGCTACCTACTTTGGAACTAATCACCAAGCATTCACCATCATACCATGGAGAAACAGGGTTCCTTCCATTGGATGATCATCAAGTCAACTACCTAGAGCTCGGATGAGAATTAAGTTTTTTCAAGTTATTTAGATCTTAGCCTTAAATAGTTTCTCTAATCCTTGAAAATTTTTCCAAATAATATTCTTGTTGCATTCTTTTCAAGTACCATCTGTTTATATGAAAATTAGTACAATTATGTGACGTTAGTGATGTAAATTATCATACCGTCCATATAATGGCTGTGCAATCCCTAGAAGATGTTGCCAGATACACTCCGTTGTTCGAGAACTGTACAAACCACACTTCATTCTTATGGTCACATAAGGTCTGCGCAGAAGTAAGAGATATATCACACATCTGTTGCGTCCATATTATGATAATATTACAAATATCAAAAGCAACTACAGCAAACTCATAGTCTTCTCATCATTACTTAATAAAAGAAGAATCAACTCAATTTTGTAATGTAAAGATTAAAATAATATTTTTGCAGCTCCATGAAACAGTGCATTTCAGTATTTCCCTGCATCTATTTGACAAATACTAGTTCTACACATAGCAATGCAAAGGCTTAAATACATCCTTCTGTTTTTCATTTGATCAAGATATATACCAATTAAAAAATAAGAAAACCTTTCTTCCTAAAGCAATCACATAAGATGTCAACAATGATATATGTCCCTTTAATGAAAAACACATGGTAAAAGGTGACAATGTTGAGACACTTTTTATTAAGATGTATCACTAGATCTTGTTTTACAACTTTAATGCACAGAATGGCATGATGTTTAATGTAGAACTAGACTTAGCAAATAAAAATCAGGTACAGTATTGCAAGCACATGCTGTCTCCTTTCAGTTTTGGCCACCCAAAGACTGGTGAAGCAGTGAAAAGGCAATAAAACCTGCTTAATCCAGAAATCTTGCTTCATTTGACCAATATTATCTTATTCCGAAGCACCATGCTTGAGGACAATTATTCAAGAAATATGTCTAAAAGCATTCTTAGAATTCCAAAGGTCATAATAGATTTATAAGGTATGCTTTAAAAAAAAAAACATGGAAGCATACATGCATGCATATATGCATTCATATGCATGTATACTTGTGGGTCAGTACTTGTGTCTCTATTATAACAAGGTTTTATGATACCTTTATTTCAACAAGCTTGGTTATGGTAATTTTAGTTAACGAGACCAAAAACCCAAATCCATCTATTTGGGATAGCTGGCATACATTGATTGAACAGAATCTTCAAATTTTCAAATGTATTGGCTGGTACCAAAGAAGGTAAAAAATAATGAAATATGAGACCACAATCAATCGAGAAGTTTAGTAAGCACAAGCAGACAAACTTAAGTGCCTCCAAACTTACAAACTTGGAAGGAAATATTGATTATACCAAATTAATAAAATTCTGGTTTAGCAGGATGGAGGAAATGTACAAATTCATGATGTTGCTTAAGGAATGAGAATAATGGTAGATAGTATTGTACATTATAAGGTTGAGGAATGCTAGTTTGAGAGCGCCGAGTTAATTCAAAAGGATCACCCAGATCAATGTGGTTGATTTGGATCACTTCCGATGGCTCCAGATTAGGTTTGGGCGCAAGCTATAACATAACTTCTGATCGTGTATCAAATTTGCGGCATTCTATGTGAGGATGTACAAGCATGTGTGTAGTCCCACATCATTTGTACATTGGGAAAGTCTTGGGCATTTAAGTAGGGTGGACCCCAGTCAATAACCTTCTAGCTAACCTTTTCAAGTGAGATCCTAGGTCGTTACAAATACTATCGGAGCCAACTAGACCACAGCTTATGTGGACATTGTAGCACGGGCCCTTTTGGTTTGATTACAAGCCGATGTAGTGTTTTTGATTGGATTTGGGATTGGATCCTTTTCCCTAGAAAGGATGCTAGGACTTAAATAGAGAGACTGTGTAATGACTATGCAGGCATGTGTTCAGTCCTACATAGGTTGTGTATTAAAGAGATCTTGAGCATTTAAGTAGGGCCAAGGACCTCAATTAATAACATTTCGACTAGTCTTTTTGGGTGAGGTCTTGGATCGTTACACTCTAGGTGTCCAAATGAACTTCAAGATTTATACAACATGATCAACAATGTGAACTTTGTTGCCCTAAAATAGCCAATAAGGCTATAATTACTATAATATGTTAAAATTTGACCTATTCATAACCTTTACCTTGTAAGGGGTGTAAGAATGCCCTAGAGGGCAAAGTTGATAATAGATGTTATTAGGCTGAAAGGCCAATTTGGTCTGAAATTGTATCTTTTAATACATAGCAAGGTTTGGAGTGATGTCCTTGTTGGTTGCATGTGTCATGCTGGGCTAATACTAGCAACTAACATGGTTCAACATGGAACCTATTAACTCTATTCTTAAACCTGAAAAAGGATTTTAGAGTTTTTTTTTTTTGGCACAGATGCCACACAGCATGACATGGTAGAGATGACATAGGCACCAGCTTTTAAAACCTTTATATATAGTAAATCTAATTTCTTAGTCTTCTAAATGAAGGTTTACTTACTAGAAAAAAAAAGTTGGCTTATTTAATCCTTTTTCAAAGCTTCTATGAAAGTAAGATGAGGATACCCCTGCTTTCAATTTTTTTCTTGGAAAATTTCCTTATTCGTTCTTTCTGATTGATTGCTTCATGCAAGAATACAATGAATTGGAGAAAGAAATCCTCTCAACACTAAGATCACGAGTCTGCTGCTATGGTATTTTGTTTCAATTTGTCTCTCTCCACACAGCATGGCATGGTTGGGATGACATAGCACTGGCTTGTAAAACTTGACATATAGTAAATCCAATTTCTTTAACATCTAAATGAAGGTCTACTTACTAGGAAAAAAAATCGACTTATTTCATCCTTCTTTAAAGCTTCTATGAAAGTAAGATGTGAATATCCCTGCATTCAATTTTTTATCAGAAAAATCTATTATTTTGTCCTTCTGATTGATTGCTGGATACAAGAGTACAATGAATTGGAGAAAGAAATCCTCTCTCCGCTAAGATCATGAGTCTGCTACTTTGGTATTTTGTTTCAAATTGTCTCCTTGGCTTATCGTTTGTGCCTCAAAAAATGATGCATTTTTCAATATCAACCCTTACTTTCTTCTCTATTTGCCAGTCTAAGGTATCTTCGAGAGTTTGCACCTTGGTCACAACAATGTAAATGTACATGGAGCACTTAATAATTTTAAGTAGGGGGCTGATTTCCATCTCACTATGTCTTCTCACCTGACTGGTCTTGAAAGTCTTACATCAAACCCCTCTCTTGCCTATAGTGACCTTGAGAAAATTAAGCACCAATATCACCCTAGACATTAAGCGGAGGTGCAAAATGTCCAAGTATCCAAAAGTACTGAGAGTTCAAAACAACAAAAACCACGAAACAGGGACCACGACATGAATGTCGACTAGTTTACAGCATATTTTATTATATAATGTATGGGCAACATTAAGCTTTTAACAAAAAAGGAAATTATTTCAACAGTTCATTAGAAGTGCTCTATGAGTCTATATAGCAGATTAAGATTTGGCACTAACAATGATTGCTTGCCCTGAAGTGTCTTTTACTTAAGCAGTTCGAAACATTGTGTCAGATGCCCCCACTTTTTAGATGTAAGCAAGGTTTAAAGTCTTTGTATGCTACCCGTACCAATCGGATGCCAATGCAGTATGGTACCAGTATATATCATATGATACTAACACATGGTGCGGTAATGCTAAAAGCACAGCAAAGGCAACACCAGCTACCATGTCTCATAAGAAACAGTATCAAGGGTTGCTGTTAGGACTGGTTAATCTAGAACAGATAGGCAAGACATGGTACTTAAAATCCTAGGGTCTAAGGATACTTCATTTACTGAAGTGTTACTAAGTGTTATGTCTAGAAATGTCACATCCAAATGTCCAAAGGTAACAATACTTCAAAAATCTATCAAAGTAAACTTCTTGGATAACAATGTCAAATTATAAACATTGATTTGCAGAAAAATGCCATATGGGAGAAAGTTACAAAAAGCCTTCAAAACTTATTTGACATAATTTCATACAATGACCTATAAATTTGAACCTCATAGATGAGACAAGGCTAGCTAATCAACTCAGTTTATTTTTCCAACTATCCATAACTATGGCGATATGAGACGAGATGTATAAGATAAAGCAAATGAATTCTTGCTTGTCTTATGGAGCAAAAATGCTCATTGCCTAACATGATGATGGATCCCAACCTGCTCTCTGACCTCATTAAGGATGACAACTGGAAGAAGGTTCCAAAAACTTAATCGAATACATATAATAGTGGGGATTGACTTGTCTCACTTGAGAATATCACTTACCCCAGAACAATGTGCACAAATTGAGATAAGTCAAAGGAAAATGAAGACGCCAATTTTGTCATGGTTCTTTAGAATGAATTTGTTAGCTTTTTTGCAATGATTATAGCTGGTCTGTGCTAGTACGATGTATACATATCTGTTTTTCTGATGGAACTAGTCAGAAATAGGCAGGGAGTGTGTCTGGCTGAAGAGAAGACATCAGAAGTTTCCCCATAGGCAATGCAGAATGAATGTAGTTGAGTTCACCATTGCAAAAGAGAATGTAATTTGTCATTTGAACAAGGTTCTTCCTCATAAACATTACAAAGCCAACCATACACAGAATGTCTCACTATAATGTGGGGATGGGATAGCCAGTCTCTTAACATCCCTAAACATATCTGGTGGCATTCCATAACAAATAGAAGTAGATTGTAATTTATCAAATTTGCTAAATTGGGACAAAAAACAACCTTTCGAAATTTTTTCAGGAAAATTGAAAATTTGCTAACTGGGCTCAGCATGATGTGCCCCAGAAAGTAATTCAAATAGAAAACATCATGTGAGGACCAGTACGGACGTGTGTTTAGTCCCATATTCATTATTCGCAAGAAAACTCTTAGGCACTCATACAAGACTAAGAAATCCAAAAAATATATTCCATCTAGCCATTTTGGGTGAGATCCTGAGTTTTGAAAAATAGTATCAGAGCAAATCCGACTCATAACCTATATGAACTAGGAGGCACAACAGCATGGGTATATTTGAGCTGACCACAAGCTAATCATGGTGCGTGTAATTAGATTTGAATGGATTTGGATCCTTAGCCTAGCGTAGATGCTAAGATTTAAATGGGAAGAGTATGTGATGGCCCGTGCGAGTGTGTGTTTAATCCTATATCATTTTTTCGCTCGGTAGATCTTGGATACTTATTTAGGATCAAAAAATCCAAATAATACCTTCTGGTTAACTTTTTTAGGTGAGGTCTTGGAGTGTCAACAATTCGCACCAAAATCCACCCATGTTTTTATGTTGTCATTCAGCAAAAGGACAAGTGGAACCAACTAACCAGATAGCAGCTTGAGGGGAACAAAACTAACCTGGATGCACTTTGATGGAATTTGCTCTTGGCTGCACTCATGATCCGCATACAGAGTAACAGCATCAGGCGAGTTATGGTAAAAACAAGACGCTGTTTGTTTAAGAACCGTCGTTTCCACAAGATGTTCCAACCTTCCGCTTGGCACCCGTACCCATGGCGGAAGCAACTCTACCAAATCCAACAACAACTTAATCCTCCTGCTCACCCTGTTCTCCTCTGTGACGATGCCCTCCGATGAAATAAGTGACCGGGCAAGCTTGTGCACCCTCCGCCGATCCATATCCAATGGAGCAATCCTTTTCCAGAGTACATCCTTCGCCGCCAACAACCCGTCACCGGACCCCAGAAGTTCCAAGAATTGCTCCTTCCGGACAAGAAAGCAGGCCCTAGCTCGCACTTCCGCCTCCAAATCGTCAATGGAATTAATAGTCGCGACACATTCGTCCCACCGGCCTGCCATGATATCAAACAACAGGGAGGTGTACTCTGGTGAGTCGAGCTGAACTCCGGAATCCAATTCTAGCACCGCAGCAGCCTTCCGGTAGCCGAGGGAGTAGAGGGCTTGAATAATAATCCTTACGAACTGAGTCCGGTCGATGAGGCCTTCCCGGCCGAGCACCGGAGGGACTGGATTGAGTGAATTGGGATGCCGAGGGCTCGATTCTCCTTCCAGCGGGGATCGGGGATTTGAATTCTCATCGCCTTCCATTTACTCTGGGAGTTCGCCAGCTTTGGGAGGTTTGGAGATGAGAAAAACCCTAAAAAGGTGTCACCTTTAGAGGTTTATCGATAGATCAGAGCAAGGAGGAGGACAGGGACAGGATCAAAACCAACGAGAACCCCAAAGAATCTAAAAAAACAGTAGATTAGCGGGAAAGAAGAAGAAGAAGAGAGAAGGGAGCTCAAAGGGGAAAAAAAAGGCGAAGACTTGGGAGGTTTGGTATCGGAAAAAAACCTAAAAAGGCGTCACCTTGGAAGGTTTCTCAATAGATCAGAGCAAGCGGAAGGACAGGGCCGATCAAAACCAAAGCGAACTCCAAAGAAGAGCTCAAACCAAAAGGGCCAAGACTCGAGAAATTTTGCGGAGGGATTGACAGGATGGAAATGGATATGGACGATAACAGTTTGAGTAAAGGATCGGTGTTCCCTGTTTGATTCGAACAGCAAATGATTGGATACTGGGTAAATCAGAGCCGTTCGTTTTTGTTAGAGGATCTTGTGCTGGATAAGGTAGGGGGGAGGGGCACACGGATTTAATTTTTGGTTGGGCACACAGTTTTAAGTGTGGCGGCTGCAATCGGAACACCACCAAGGATTCTATGTGACTCGGTCGCCGGTTGTCAAATTAATTGGCGGCTCTCCTCACATTACCCAGATTCTTATGCCTCTGTCCACCAAGTCCAGCTTTTGATTCTTGGCCACTTGCCAGGATCTTGGTAGATACGCAAGGATAAGTTTTTCCAATTATTAGATTTCTCACAGCTGTAGTGTATCCACATTAATATTTACATAAAGATATATATACAT
>JAOXJJ010000481.1:12898060-12917876 GCA_025769935.1 Phoenix roebelenii
CTGATCCATCATTGCTTTATTTTATATATGTATATATGTATATATGTATATATGTATGTATATATGTATATATGTATATATATATATATATATATGTAGCAGAATTGCAGTCCTGTGATGCTTGTTAAATGAAAGGGATTTCTAAATCGAGCTAAACTTGGACGCAGATGTTCAAGTTTGATGCATTTCCTAACAGAACAAGCTTCAGTCAGCCTGTCATCAAGTTTGATGCAAGTCTGACATGATGGGGGCTAGGCTCGTTTGAGTCAAGCCCTCTCTCTCTCTCTCTCCCCTTCTCTACTCTTACCAGTTGTAATGGATTTTTTTAATGAGAGAGGGAGGAAGCCAACCACCTAAATTGAGTGACACTGTAGCAATTTATACCTATTTGCAAAGCACTTATCCAAATTGAATGCTAATTTGGGATAAAAATTTCTTGCCTACAACAATTTAATCAAAATAAAAGAACCGTACCTTGAAAATCTAATGCAACTTGTTCATATCATTTTACAACCGATTAGTCATTTTACAATTTCGCATGACAAAAGAACTTGTTCATATCATAACAATACCCTCTTTTAAAGATAAGGGTTCCCAAATCAACCTGTCAGGCTGTCACAATAAGTATCATATGAAAAAAATGATCAGGCCCTGTATAAAACATCAAGTACGTTCATTCGGACTTGATATCGTTTAACAGTGTCGGAGAGAATGTGCAAGATGAACAACATTATGCAATTGGAACCTGCACAATTTTTCACAAGGGAAAGAATTCAGGTGAAGCAACACGCAGGTGGATTAACAATGTTCAATAGCATGACCAGGCCCAATACAAACAAAGGTTTCTGGTGTGCAAACTTTGATATTATATGACAAAGTGTAGAAAAGAATATGAAAAGTGATGGGCAATCTATACTTGCACACTGAACGATTCTTCCATGGAAAAGAATTCAGGTGATGCAACTAAAATCGAGGTGATTGCACTTTCTGCTAGCCACCATTTTGGAACCATGGGGTCAGAACTTGCTGACATGTGGCACTTTGCTAGGTTCCAGGTCACAGAGTTCGCAGCCAATCCATGGCCCAACAAGATATCTGGAAGCT
Source organism: Phoenix roebelenii (assembly GCA_025769935.1). Classification (NCBI taxonomy): domain Eukaryota; kingdom Viridiplantae; phylum Streptophyta; class Magnoliopsida; order Arecales; family Arecaceae; genus Phoenix; species Phoenix roebelenii. The sequence continues at coordinate 12,899,165 of JAOXJJ010000481.1, forward strand.
TATGCCAGATCTAGATCTGCCAAAACACAAGGAAATATCAGATATATATTATAAAAGTCGTATGCCTGTAAAAGAACAAGTTTAGGGGAACATGCTCAGAACAAAAAACATAACAAAAGAGTAGAGCTCTGTGCATGCAGAGATAAAAACACAGTTCAACTATCTATTCATCATAATGCCCAACCATAAGATCAGCTATCGCAGCCAAAGCAAGTGAATATCAAAGTGGATTTTCTAATTCCAATTCAGACATAACTCAAAGGCGAAACTGACCCAAAAACGAAATAACAGGCAGAAAAGTCAGCTGAAAGTTGTCAAATCAAGACTCTAGTAGATGTTGTATGTTAGTTTGCTCTACACTTGATTGTCTCATAACTAGAAATGCATAGTCTCCTCTTGACCCATATCATTCTCAATGAAGCGGCATAAACATTGGTGTGTGAAATAAGTTCATGATAACATTCGCCACCTGCATCCTCTTGAATCAAATATCCTCTAGGTCTTGCTCCCGGATGTCTTCGATTATATTCTACTCTGTCACCTCCAAAAGTCAAGATAAGCAAGACTCACATGTCTTCCAATGGTACAAAATTTGCCACATAATTGTAACATAGACATTTTACTTTCCAATCTTGGTTTCATGTACCAGGTTGTCGATTATCATCCAATACAGATGCATCAAAAGCTCTGGACAAGATACATTACACATATAAGCCTTTGAAAATAGCACCTTCATCATAATGACCTCTTATAAATCACAAGGTCGATGGTCCATTTCAGCTTCTAGTAGTTGCTAATTCACCACATTTCGTTACAGCTGCATATGCCATCCTTGAAATGGTGGTACAAGCATCCATCTTTCACAAGAATATCTTGTCCATCAATTTTGGAAATGAACTTTATTGATGCATGACAGTCCACGCACATCCGGACATTTTTCAAGACACATATTGGACCGCGCGTATGCAAAGAGATGATTCCCAAACAAACTGCAAGCTTTTCAGTATGGTAGCAAGCAAAAGGATCAATTTTGCCATCATCACAGAACATGACATCCTGAGGAACATGACCAGCTTGTCTCATTTTACCAGCAAACTTGTTCCAAACATCCAAAATCTTATCAATTTCTGGATGTGAGCGATCTCCTGCTTTAAATGAGTGAACTCTCCTACCTATATGTATCCAGCTGCATGCGTTAACCAACTTTAGACCATGATCCTCCATGGCATTCCTTATATTCATAGCAGAATCCCACATGCCAGCCATGGCAAAGATATTGGAGAGTACAATGTAGTTTGAAGCATTGGTAGGCTCTAACTCAAATAGAGCACTTGCAGCTCTCAGTCCTATCTCATAATTTGAATGTAGCCTACAGGCTTTGAGAAGGGTAGACCACACACAAGCATCAGGTTCAAAGGGCATTCCTCTAATAAGGTTCACTGACGTTTCTAGTAAACCAGCGGTGCCCATAATATCAACCATACAGGTGAAATGCTCCAAGGTAGGAGCAACACCGTAGACATCCTCCATCATTTTGAAATATTTCCGACCTTCATCCAGAAAACCTTCTTGATTGCAGGCTGCAAGAACTGCAGTGAAGGTAACATGGTCTGGCTTAATGCCAGATTGTTCCATCTCGTTAAACAAGGCAACGGTATCTCTGCCCATCCTGTGAAGTGAATAACCAGCCATCATTGCATTCCATACTGCTACATCCTTTTGACTTATACAATCAAATATTACTCTGGCATCTGCAATACTACCACATTTGGCATACATATGTATCAATGCACTTGCAAGAATAACCGGGTACCCATCAGGTTTGTTTTTCTCAATGTAGCCATGTAATTCTCTCCCCAGCCTCAGAGCTGCTGTGTTGCTGCAAGCTAGCAGAAGGATCATGAGAGTAATTGAACTAGGAAGAAAGTTTTGCTCGAGCATTTCTGGAAATAGTTTCAGAGCAGCTTCTGGCTCACCATTGTGGTTGTGACCTGCCATCAGAATGTTCCAAGACACAGTATTTTTATCTCTCATTTCATGAAACACCTTGGTTGCAGAAGTCATATCCTCACACTTAGCATACATGTCAACCAATGCACTTGAAACAAAAATGTTAGATTCAAAACAATTTCTCAGTACATAACCATGGACTTCCTTTCCTAGATGACGTAGTTCAAGGCCAGCGCAAACCGAGAGGACCGAGGTTATGGTGACAGAATTTGGTTGAATTGATAACCGCAGCATTTTAATAGGAAGCTCATAATCGTTCATGTTGGGCATTGCCGGCAACTGCATAGCTCGAAAAATTTCCAGAGCCTCGCCAGTAAGCCCAGAATGATGGAAGCCGGATACAAGTGCATTCATAGAGATGACATTAGGCTTCAGACCCATGTCACTCATCTTGGAAAACATCCTAAATACTTCATCTTTTTGCCCCTTTCTTGCATATGCAGCAAGAACAGTGTTGTAGGTGATTACATCAGGCTTCAGTCCATCTTCCTGCATCGACCGAAAAAGCTCAAGTGCCTCGCTCATTCTATCCTCGTCGGCATATGCAGCAATCATTTCGTTCCACACTGTCGCATTCTTGTTCTCAAGCTCCAAAAATAACCTCTCTGCATACTCAAATTTTTCACACTTCCGATACATATCAATCAGTGAACCACCCACAAAAACATTCATCTGAACCCCCTTCTTGATGACATATGAATGCAGCTCCTTGCCAAGATTCAGCCCCCGCAAACCAGAGCAGGCAGGGAGAATACTTGCTACAGTTACCGCATTTGGATTCTCACGTAAGCACATTCCACGGAAAACCTCCAAAGCATCCTCAAATCTCCCATTTTGAACACTTCCTGAGATCACTCCGTTCCAAGAATTGGCACCAGGCTTGGGCCCACTCGCTCTCATCTCCTCCAAAAGATGGAGGGCCACATCAATCTCCCCATTCCGAGCAAACCCAGAAATCAAAGCATTCCACGAGATCAAATCCGGGGCAATCCCATTCGCCCGCATTGATTCGAACTCCTGGGACGCCTCATCCAGAAGCCCAGCATCAGCATAGGCATTCACAAGGGCAGTCCACGAGACGACATCCTTCTCAGGCATCCGATCAAAGACGGCTCGCGATGAGGCAAGATCGCCGCTTTTTGCATACATATCAATGAAGGAATTGCCTATGAAAACGTCGAGCTCCAAACGAGCTCTCACCATGTACCCATGAACCGCAGCGCCCATCCTTAGGTTCCCGAGCTCAGAACAGGCCTTGAGGATCTTCGGGAGTAGGAACTTATCAGGCACGGCGCCATCTATTAGCATTTGAACGAACACCAAGAGCACGTCTTCCCACCTCCGCGACCGGCCATGGGAGGCAATCATCGATGCGTAGAGCGGGGCCTTTCTGTGCGGCATTCCGTCGAACAGGCGAGCAGTGTTTGCAAAAGAGGCGGCGCCGCCGCACTCCTGGCGGCGAAAGGAGAGGCCGTTCTCTCCGGCGAGGCCGGACTTGGTGGCCCCAGCATGGCCCTGTGCGCGGGCGGCATCAAAGGGGGTGGGAGGGGGGAGGAGCAGGGGACCGATGGGCGTCGCTTTCTTTCGCCTCTCGTGATTGCCGACGCCTGTGGAGTGAGGGCTGGAGCTTCTTATTGGGCTGAGGTTAAGAGGGAGGAGGGCTTTGGAACGGCTGGGAGAGGGACGGATGAAGATAGATGATTGGTTAGAAGGGGATGGAAATGGAATGGCGCAAGGAGACATTTTTATTGCTTGATAGTTTTAATGGCGGCAGGTGTCATCCATAGTTGGAGGTCTGCAAGAGAAACTGGGTTTGATGGTGCCGCCGGGCAATTTTGCGGGCCTCGCTCAGGTCTCGATCTCATAGACGCTGGATCCGAGAAAGAGCGGCGTTGAATGCCAGGTGGCAGGGATACAGCTAGAGGCTGGGTTGAGCCGAGCCCAGACTGGGTCAAGATCAGATCCTTTCAAATTAAGCCTCTTTTTTTTTTTTCTTTTTTTTCTTTTTCTTTTTAGTACGATCTAATGTATGCAGCATACAATCACAAGTACCTAAAATACAGATTCGAAATGATGGGCTGCATAGGAGACGACCCAGTCCGCTTCTCTTAACTATATGAGTAATAGTGTCATACCGTAGGGAACCGTTTCTTGTGCATGAGAAGTTCTCGATGCCTTATGGCATGATAGATTTTAACATATGGGATTGATGTAATCTGCAGGAATTATAGACAAAAATAAGATGATCGAATGCTAAATTGCCGAGCCGGACTAGTAGCATTGAGCTTTTCCTAACTATAAATGTTTAAGTTTGATTCATTTTCCAATGCAATGCATTCGAATGTGCATTATGATGGAGCTGAACCACAAAGTTTCTACTTAATTTTACAAACTCGGAGTGTTCAAGCTAAGTGAGGCCATAAATAAGGTCGAAGCTTGTTTTCATGCTGCTTGATTAAGTTTGGATGAGAGCACGCTGTCGAGCCAGACCAAAGATGTCCCAAGTTGGTTCATCTGCAGCCCTTACAAACTCTTAATGCTCCCATCTACATTCAGGACCTATGTAAAACCGTCAGAATTTAACTTTTTTTAAATATTTTACTAAAGATTTTTGCACGTATATCCTTATACAAATATTCAATTCATATTTAACCCTGCAAATTGCAATTGACATGTCTAACCCCTATTTTGAATTTTTCTGCATGTTGACCCCTCTCATCACCTTCCATTAGGTAATGTTATGCCGCATAGTTATACTATTGTTAAAATATTATTAAATTTTAAAAATATTATTAAATTGATGAAATAACATTTGTACACAAAATTGGCCCAAAAAATTTTAAATTACATTACTTTATAAGAGTTGAATCAAACCCTCAACTATCAAATAAAATTCAAATATCTTAACTACGAAGACGAGAAAGGGTAATAACTGAAAATGATGATTTGTCCTAATCTAACTGAATTATTCCTACATGCCTATAATATTCTTTTGAGCCCATCCCGGATTGAAGTTGGCAACATCAACCGACTTCAATTCGAAAATCAAAAAAATAAAAAATGGATCGAAATAGAGGAACCACATTCCTCTGCCCGATCCGTCGACCATTAAGAGGATAAGTCTGTGAGGTCATGGCCAGTGATGACTTCGCGGGCTATTGGGTCGTGCAAACAACCGCCATGATCATGAACGGGTGCAATGACCGTAGCTAACCCCATCCGAAACATCTAAAAATCCCTTCTTTCCTTCCACTTGATCCACCATTGAGCTCCCTCCCTTCTTCTTCCTCACCTTCGACGACCGACGTGTTGCCACAACCGAGCTCTGCCACCCCCGAATCCCCTTCTTTCTCTATGGATTTCTAGTTGCCTTGCTTTTGTTGTGCCAAGACCCACCTCTCTTCGTCAAAAACTACAGCCACCGCCGCAAGGTCCACTGCAACTCGCCGGCGAGTCCAATCCTCCCATTGCCCATTTGGCCAAGTGGCTGATACCTTGGGCAGCTTGGGGCGTTGCCCCTTTCCCCTTCCTCCATTTCCTCCAATGCACACTCGAACCATTGTGGCACCTCGCTTCCAGTTGTGCCACCGACCGCACCACTGTGCCCAAGGCCACGCCACCACCGGACCTTCTTCCTTTCTCTTCCCTTTCTTTTCTTCCCTCTCTTCCCTGCCATTCTTCTCTCCATTCTATCTTCTTCTTCTTCCTCCTCTAATTCTTTCTTTTTTTCCATTTTATTTATTTAGTTATGGATTAAGTTCTCAAATCCTCTTTTCTCTCTCTTAACTCATGGGCCATACATGTTGATTGATCCAAGTCAACCTAAACTGACAACCAAACCCAGACCCTTGATCGAACTCAGGTTGAGACTCTCCCTTCTCTCCTCTCTCTCTTTCTCTCTCTAAGCAAGACTCAAGAATCTTAGTTCAAAGACATGGCTCTCTTTTGCTCGAATCCAAGGTGACCCCGGTGTAGAGACCCTGCACTATCTTGGTACCCGAGCGGCATACCAACTTAGCAACTGGCCTTGTCAAGTATCTTTAGAATTTGGTTACCATTAATTTTTTATTGAGCCATCTAAATTATAGCTCTTCTAGATGAGTTTAGTTCGCCTTGTTCAGACTGACCTGAGCAGCTGGGCACACCACCTGACCAACCTAATTTGGAGGATGAGGTCGTATCCCCAATAGTATTTTAATTTTTAACTTTATTTAGCTTCTAAGATAATGATAAAAATTAATTATATTTTAATGATATTAAAATAGATGAACCTCACCAGTCTAACTAAAGTAGAATTTTGAAGTGAAAAGAGGTAAGTAACCTAATGCTTCAAAGTGTGTTTTCTATTTTTTAGTAAAATGGTAATTAGTTTAATAAATTTGATAGTGATATTTGTTTTATAATTGGTTAAATGAGTCGTGCATGCTATTGTTACAATAGTATTTTTTAAAAATATGTTATATGTTATATTATTAAATTTGAAAAATATGACTAAGCAAATTATAAAATTTGTTTCATATGTATGTATTTTCAGCATGATTATGATATGACTTTTTCAATGGAGATTATTCGTTAACCCTATCAACTTGTAATCTAAAAAATTAGTTTCGACGCCGAGCCACCGGTGATTAGAATAGTGTTATATGTTATTTGGCACTTTGTGCATCCTATATCTGACCCGTACCACTAGGTTATGTGGTCATAGCCTGATTTGGATCTCTAGTATTAGTTTCTAAAAATACTAATAATAATTTTTAAAAAGATGCATGTATTACAAAATTTGATTTATTCTTAATCAGTATCTTGCTATTTGTTTGACATGCTTAGACCCTATTTTATTGTGTTCTCTTTCTTATTGGGATGGTGTGGCTTATTATTCTATTTTTTATTTTTCTGATTCTGACTAATGTTTGCTCGGAACTTAGGAAAGTGCGCTAAAAAGATATTCACAATTATTGGACTTTTAGTTTAGACTAATTAGACTTGTTTAGTTTGAACATTTTATTTGACTTGAATCATAATAATTAGTTGGCATATTTTGACTTATGTCACTTTGGAATAATTTATTATTTTAAATTGATTTAATTTTTATGAATTAAAGAATTACTATTATTGCTTTGATCAGTAGCTTTGCATGCTTGTATAGTCCGCCCTCCATATTTTCACTCCAAGCTCGAGGCTTGACAAAAAATGAACAAAGTACATACTTTATTTTATTCTTTTGGATATGCTCAAAATTGTCAATAACAACCAATTCATCAATTCTACACACTTTTCTATATTATATAACTTTTGATGAATTTTGTAAAACTAGATGATTTTTTATTATTTTATATTTATTCTACCATTAAAAGAAGTGTAGAATATAGATTCGTGTATTTTTCAAAAGAAATAATAAAATAAAAAATTTATCAATAGGTATACATATTTTTTTTTCTCGTTGATAGAAAAATAAAAGATACATGTGCTTCATTTTATTTTCTAGATACTTTTCAACTTTTTTATTTTTTTTGGTACAACGGTGGCTTACATAGGTATGAATGCGGCCAACAAAATCAGAAAATAGGAGCCCACATAGGGGCTCAAGCAAGGCGCTTTGGTTTCCTTATATGAATCTACCGAAGTGGTGAGCTGCAAAGGAGGCAACCCAGTCAACAACATCATTTATCTCCCTGTTAGTGTCGTGGCCAAGTAAGAGCCATACTCCCCTATAAGTCTATGGATGTCGTGGAGCAGCGGCCCTCCCTCCGCATCGCCTCTTCGACCCCAAACCCATTCGATCACCGTGGCAGAGTCCCCCTCAAGGAGGATCTGGTCTGCACTCAGCTCTCACCTCGCGACTGTGATGCCCTCCTAAGCAGCTCTAAGCTTGGCACAACCATCATACATGTCGAAGATACGCCGACCCCCGGCCGCCACCAATCTGGCATTGTGGTCTCTAATAACAAATTCCATGCCTCTACAACTCCCGCCCACACCAACGCTACCATCAAAATTCACCTTCAAAAAATCAGGAGGTAGGGGGCACCTAAGAGACGAGCACAGTTCTGGATGCCGCAAGAGCATAATGAAGGCTCCAAATTTCTCTAGCCATCCATCCCAGAAGACGAAACCGCAGTAGCGTCGAGAATTTCCGCCGCATGCAGTAGTGCTCTATCTGCTACCACTCTCGGAGGAGCGCTGCCACCCTCGAAGATCCAGACATTCCTATCCAACCAACAGTGGTAGGCCAGATAGGCAACACAAGACCCCTTTCCATAAGATCAGGCCCCTGCTAAGACGTCTCCAAGAAGCAAAGGAAGTCCTTAAGCAACGTCCACCTCTGCTACTAGTCGGGATAGGCTGTAGCACACCCCCAGATCAGACATGCTCACGGACACTCAACGAGCACATGGTATATGGACTCCTCCAGCTCCGTGCAGAAGTAGCATGCCGACGAGATTCTTACTTCCCATTGTGCCAACACGCCTCTAGTAGGCACACACCTCAAAGCCACCTTTTAGAGGAACAAAGCTATCCAAAGGTGAATGCGCATTCTCCAGATCCAGCCCTCCTTAATCTGTCGAGCTGAAGTCCTCTCGACCACCCCAGATAAGTCCTAGGCTCGCACCACCGACCTCCTCCCAGTCATGCTCCAGACTCTCCGGTACACTGCCTTACCTGTGGGGATCGGCAGGGACATGCCCCGCTTCACGAGCTGCTCCCCAAACATCTGTCTGACTATATCTTTGTTCCACCTCCACTCCCTCGGAGCGAAAAGATCACAAACTTTGCACCCCTCCGGCTAGCTGTGGTCGATCAGGGTGGGCCAACCCCGCAGGGGGACCTCAGATAGCCACATATCCTCCAAGACGTTGATAGCCTATCCATCCCCGATCTCCCAAGTTGGATTAGTCTTTCAATTGTGGTCAAGTTTAAGTTTAGACTAGAGTTAGTCTTCTAAATTTGGTTGTAGTTAATTACTACATTGTTAAAGTGGACCAATCCAAACGCAAGTTTGACCTCCACGTCGTTAAACTAGATAAGTTCAAGTCAAGATATTAGTAGACCCCTACGTGCCTATGTTGGAACTAAGTTCTTGTTGTCATGTACAACTTTGCTTATATTCACATCAGGTGTAAATTATGTCCAATTTTATTTATTTATTTACTTATTACGCTGCTCAAAACTAGGGTTATGTAACTGGTTAAGCCCTGTAATATTGAGCGAGCAAAATTAAAGAAATTCAAATTTTATGCATGCTATATTCTGTCTTCTTGATAAGGTTTCTTGATCAGTGGTGCTCGATATTTGGGGATAACTGATGGTGAATTCTTGAGTTCTTTGGAAGCCATGGAACCCACATAGACAAAAAAAGAAGAAGAAGAAGAAATCTATTGTAGGTTGAATTTTGATTGGGTCATAATCAAAGTAATCAATTGTGTATCTCACATTTCTCTAGAAAAGTGCTTCCCTGGATGAGCAAATTTGTGATCCCTTAGAGAAGAATATTCATTTAGCATGCAAAGTAATCATATGGACTTTAGATAAAACTTATAGATTAAGGGTCAATGAAAAAACTAGTTGTCCACTCGTGAACGTAATAACTAATCTATCTACAATATATATATTAGATAAATACAACTAGCTTTGCCAACTCAATATGAAACCTGTGACTCAGGACATATGAGTATTTAATATTTAATAAAAATTACTATTAATTTTTTCCAAAACATTCTACACAGAGTGAAGTCAACAATACTCGTGGACGTTATGTTAAAAATGATTTAGAAATTTGTAAGCAATTCATGGTTTAGTTGAAGATATATGAGTGATTCTCCCCTTTTTTTTTTTCAAAAAAGTAAAGATGTACGTCTTTGATGAAGTTTTTTTTCCAATGAAATCTATGGGTTTTGCCAAGTTCATAAGAAGCTTGCGGACATAAATATAATTTAAGATTCTCTCACCAAGAGATAAAAAAAAAATTAAGGTTAAACAAAGAACTTGAAGAATATTAGATTCACATTAAATGATCAATTAATTAGCAAAAATAGTGTGCAGGAAATGAATCTAATTAGATAAAAATACCAGAAAGATGGAGTCACATGCATGTATAACCATTAAAAGAAAGTGCGACATCCTGTCATGAACATGAAGCTCACCAAAACCTGTCAAACAAAGAGGTCAACTCCAAGATGGTCATAATTGGATAAACAACATAAATGAACATGTGAATAGGACTTACCGTTTATTAGCTAATCTATAGAAGATGATTCTGTTACTTTCGATCTTTGAAGCAGGACATGTATACATAAAAGCTAAGAGTGAGTATGATTGAGCTGCTCCTTATGTTAACCATTACTTTGACAATATCATGTGGAACTCCATCTCTATTTTCTTCAATTTCTTTTTTCAGCTGACTCTCCTAGCATTTTTACAATTATATGCCCAGTAATTTCACCAGATTTCTGAAGGGTAAAAAAACTGCAGCTAGAATTGAAGCTCTTGTATATCATGGGAAAAAGGGTACTCGAGATAATAAGCATCCGTTGTTATATATAGAAGCAGCGAGTAAAGGAACAACAACAACAACAAAAAAAGGAGAAACACTTCATTAACCTTCGAGTAACAGATAATATACGCCAATAATTTGATCATTTCACACTCCCCACTGTAATGATCCGACTCCACTGTAATAACTGCAACAAACTGAAAACAATATATCCCCAATTCAGGACTTCACTCTCCCCACCACCAGTTAGATACTTATATATACCCCAATGTTACAAATAAAAGAGGCGAATTAAAATACACTGTACCCCGTTATTTTTTCCTTTAGCCGTTCATCAACGCCACGGCAGCCTCCTGGACCAGCGGGCCGGTGGCGTGCACGAATTTCTCCGCCTCCCTTTCCACTTGCTCCCGGCACTGGCCTCCACCTTCCCTCCCCTCTCCCATTCTCTTGACGAACGCCACGAACCGCCTCCAATTATCCGGCTGGAACAAATCCGGCCCCATCCTGAGGTACGTGAACGCCTTCATCTTCTCGCCCTCTACGGCCGTCCGCACGATCTGGTCGTGCGCCGTCTCGTCGTACCGCGGCAGCGCGTTCTCCCCGGCGAGCCCCACCCCGGCGGCCCGCGCCGCCGCCGCGACCTGCCGCACCAGCCCCTCCGGCCGGCAGCAAGCCTCCCCGGGCTGCTCCTCGTCCCGCATCTCCACGCACGTGAAGTTGAACACCGCCCCGTGCCGGCCCAGCATCTGCGCGATCGGGAGGTAACCGTCGCGGAAGCGGGTATTGTAGTAGCCGGCGGTGAGCTCAGGGGCGTGGGAGCGGGTACCGTAGTGCCAGTGGATGCCGGCGACCTTGACGGAGATCTTGACGCCGGCGCCATGGAAGACGGAAGTCGCGGCGGAGAGGACGCGCTCGCCGTGGTCGAGGAGCATCTGGGAGTACCAGGTGAGGAAGAACTCGCCGTACGGGCCGTTCCATCCGCCCTCGCGCTGGAAGAACGGGGTGTCCTCCGGCCAGCTGTTGTAGCTCCCGGCGTCGGAGGGCCCACCGTGGCCCCACTCCGGCTTCCCCGCCGCCTCCGCCGCCGCCTTCAGGCTGCTCAGCATATACTGCAACACAACCAAAAGCAAAGTTTCCGGTGAGATCCGATCACAATCCCGCGATCTCTCAATCAGAATCCAAAAGAATAAATACCTTATCATAGCACTGGAAAGCGCCGATGCCGGGGTACTTCCAGGTGCCGTTGAGCTCGGGATACGATGGAAATCGGAGCTCGCCTGCAGGCCCCATCCCAACTTGTATCTCCTGGCGACACGTCAAGAAGAAGAGAGTCTCGATGCGTTAGATTAGGTTAGGTTTGATCAGATTCGAAGTTCGATGAAGAACGGAGCCGAGAAGAGACTTACGACGATGGTGGAGCCGAGAAGGGGTTGGAAGCGGTCGCGGAAGGCGCGCATGAAGTCGGCGTAGCACTGGACGGGGGTGCGGCCCTTGAGGAGGGGGAGGGCGTCGCAGCCTAGAGAGACGTACTCGTAGTTCCGGCGTCCCCACTGGTCCGCGTACGCCAGGTCCGGGTCCTTCTCCATCTCCTCCAGTACCCATCTCGGCAGCGGTATCCTGCACCCGCATCACCATTTTAGGCATGATCCCGTGAACAGACGCTAGCGCTCCACGTGAACAGACTCGAAAATCACGTGATGAATCACATGCTTCCGCGCAACTACCAAGCGCATGCGCATGCGACCCTGCCGTTGCCGGCACGCGAGCGGCCCGTACAGGAAGGAAAAAAGAGAAATATATAAAAAAACAAATAGAAAGAGATAAAGAGCGGGAGGGGGGAAGGATACGCACGTGCAAGAGTCACCGACGTTCCCGCCGCACTGGTGGAAGGACATAACGGCCTGGACCTTGAGGCCGATCCGCCTCGCCATCTCCATCAGATCGGAATAACCTCCCCAGTCGTACTCCCCCGGCCGCTCCCCCTCCACGATCCCCCACCAAACATCCACCATCACCCCCTCCACCCCGGCGCTCTTCAGCGCCTGCAAGCTCGCATTCATCGCCTTCCGCCGGTTCACCCCGCCCCCCGGCCTCACCGTGTCCAGCGGCAGCATCACGTATACCGGCACCCCCTTCCCCATTCCCATCTCCGCCCGGCCGACGTACTCCCTCACCTCCGCCGCCGCGTCCGTCACCAGCGCCTGGCACGCCACCGACAGGTCCGGCCTCGTCGCTCCCAGCACCGGCGACCGACAGGGACTAACCGGCGGCGACATCTGGTCGATCTCCCCATTCCCTAGCCGCCGGCACCGCAGGTTCGCCAGCGGCACCTGCGGCCTCCACACCGCCGCCGCGCTCACCGCCGTCGCCGGCTGCTCGCCGCCCTGCTCCGCCACCGGCGTCCCGCAGAGCACCCCGATTTGGTGACCTAAATTCAACGCCATTCCGATCGTCCCCTTCTCCCTCTCTCTCTATAATTTTTTATTTTGCTAAAACTTTCTCTCTATATTTCGGAGGTCACGTTGTTTGGATAAATGAGTGGAGGAGAGCGAGCCTCTATATACATTATACAGGCGAGAGATCTCGAAGGATCCGTTGGCTTCGTTGTTCGCGCGTCGTTTAAGCCACGCGATAACCTGCGGCTAGGATTACTCTCTCCATTCTTTTTAAACGGACGGTTGGTTTTGTCCAAGCGTGAGTTGCTCCCGAGTTCAACGCACAGAAGTAGGGCCAATGGGAAGACCCCGCGTGTCCCTTCTGAACTGGAGAGGGGACGGCGACGCGTTTGCCGATCTCTACGCGATGGCGTGCGCTCCTGGAGGCTTCGGGAACTCGCTGGCGATGGCCATCACGAGGGAGTCGCGAATTTTGGCGAACGCCATGCGTTTGGACGGCAGGTTAAGCAACTTGGTCTCGTTGGTTGGGCGGCCGCCGGCCAGTCGACGTGATGCTTAGGAGTATCGCCGAGTGCTTGCTACGGCGGCTGGCCAAACTTCGATGTTACTGGTAATCGTAGGACCTGGAACTTATGCATTATTGGAGAGGACTCCAGAGTCCAGACATTGGGCAGGTTGTTTTTATTCCACTGCACTGGAGATTGACAAGTTGATGCTTTGCGGATAGTTTTGTGGGTTGGATTGCAGCAAGAGATTAGGGTGAGGACGAGGGAAGCATTTGCACCAATCTAGTTTGTGAAGGGCTACATGTCTAAGTGGAGGTCCTTTGAATCAAAGTCCTGGGACGCTAGCCATTATTCTTCGCAGTTGTTTTTATTTTTCAGTGATCAGTTAGCAAAAATGTTTTATTAGAATTAGGATTTATTAGCTAACTGTTAGTTTTTTAAAATTTTTAAAAAAATTCTGTTCTTGCCTTTTACTCCACAATGTCAACGTATTATGTTTGCACACATATATACAAAGTCCTATATGGTCTTATGTTTCTCTAAAGACCACAAAATTAATGATATTTTTTAGCTATTCATGCTTTGTAGACATAATATGAAAAATAGTTGCTCTATCTCGACTCATTTGCACCCCTAATCATCATAAAGACGAAACTTTGAGTAAGTGCTAGATATTGGAATCCATCTTTACTTGATAGTCAATAGGCATAGCACGCTTCACTTCCTAGAGGAAATATTCAACTCTAAAAATTACACAACTTGGTCATATTTGGGGTAAGTATTAGAGGATGTTTTTTTTGTTGTTGTTGTTGAATTTAAGGATATATCTGGTTGAGGAGAAATGGGCTCTAAAATGAGAATAGAAATAATTGACTCCCGCATCAGCTATTTGGTTGAGAGGAGTCTCATTCCCATTCCGAAGAGGAGAAAAGAGGGATGGGGGGAGGATTTTCTAAAAATAGTTCTCTCTTATATTGATTTTCCAAAAATATTCTTATATTTGGATGCATTTGGTTCGCGGCCAAAATGTAAATCGGAATTGAAATTGAAATAGCTTGGAATGAAAGTGGAATGATCATATTTCCTGACATATTTGGTTTGTGACTAGAATCAAAATCAGAATGGGATTTGAATACTAGGTGAGAGTTAGATTAGATTTGGGGGGATTAGAGTATTCCTGTTCATTATGGAATTAAAATGGGAATGAGAGTTTCCCCAATTAAATAGTTAGAATGGGAGTCAGCTCATTCCTATTCCGATTTCATAGTCAAATTCTATCCAACCAAATATGCCTTTAATCGATTTTTTATTTCTGATTCTAATTTTAGTTACGAATCAAATGCGTCAGAAAATAATGACCAATTTACATCTTCACTCTCTCTATATATGATGTAGAGAAAAAAATAGAGAAAAATATAGCAGATATTATAACAAATTATTTAGCAAAATAACTATTTTTTGTTTACTTATTTAAATACATGGCCATGTGGTAAATGATGGCTGGAATATGGTCATTAAATAGAATTGGTTGAGTCCAGGTCGCCACACATTAGCCGGACCTTGTCTCCAATTGATCTACTTAATAACTAATTGATGTTGCAACCGGAAGCACGAGTGAAGCAGTAGTTTGACTGGGCTTTGTTATCATATAATAACGCTGTTATGGAAACATGGCATCCGCGGATTCCGCCCTGCCGTCGCCGTTACAAGATCCCTCTCCTTATCTCCTTTTCGAGAGAGAACCACGTTGTAAAGAAGAATGATGGTTTCCGCGCTTCAGTAGAAGCTCCCATCGAAGCCCCTCGCTAATGGCTACTCTGAAGGGCTCCCACGTTCCTCCTCTCCGCTCCTTTCCCTTTCATCCCTTCTCCTTGCCTACTTCTTCGAGACCCTCCGTTCGTATCAAGAAACCCGTCTCTACGTGGGACGCGAGGGCTTTCTGCTTCGAAATACCCAAGAAAGTTCGGGTTTTGAGGCCCCGCGGAAGAGCAAGCGGCGGTCAAGCGGTCCTTCGTTCCGGCTCGGAGGAGGCGCAGCGGCCTCCTTTTGATATCAACCTTGCTGTCGTGCTCGCTGGGTTCGCCTTCGACTCCTATACCAGCCCACCCGTAATCCTCCATATATTTCTCCAGTTTATTTCCTTTTCTTTCTGGCCTTCTTTTTTCCGGATTTCTTTCTTTCTTGTCTGGAAATTCGTTTGATGCTTTCTTTTTTTTTTCTTTTGCTAGAAAGATGTTGGGTGGCGAGAAATTGATGCCGCTGATTGTCAGACTGTGTTTTTGTCCAAGTAGGTTGCATGCTCGTTTTTTTGTTGCGTAGATTGATAATTTTGTAGTGTTGCTCTTTTCTTGCAAATTGAATTCTTTTAGATCGCTAAGTAGGTTTCATATCCTATTCTTTCTCTCTAAGTAGCTGGGGTTACAAGTTCTTGATATTTTTCTGCTTTAGTGCTGGGGTTGCGTCTAGCATGACGCTGTTACTGAATTAATAAAAGGGCTGCTTTGTTCATGTACATGTTACATGATCATGTTGCTTCAGGAAAACTATAGTCTAATTTGCAGGTTGTCCTGCAAAAATTGAAAAGAGAGATTTTATTTCTGTCTCTCTATCTCTCTCTTTCTTTTTTTCTTTTTTCTCCCCTTAAAATCTACCGAGCTTTTAAATTGTAATCATTACATCTCACATTTTAAGAGATATTTCTTAATAGGACACCGACACCCCAAAATCATATATATGATTTAGCTAAAATGAATACTCAGATATTAACTTATGACCTTGAGATTCTTTGATACCACAGATGTACAAAAGATTGTGACGATTGAATCTACACCTTCATACAATCTGAAATTGATATAAGATCTGATTTCTTTCTGGAATCTGTAAATAAATCAAAGATTAAAGTGCAGAGTATGCTAACTTTGAAAACTAAGCTGCTATATGTTTTCTCAAGAACTGCAACCATAATATATTGCTTCTTGAGTCCTAAGATGCATGGTCGGCGGAACTGTCCCAAACCGGACGGTTCGGGATGTACCGAGCCGTACCGGTAGTGGACCGGAATGGTTTCGGTGACCGAAACGAAATAAAAGTCAATGAAGGGGGAGAAAGAGAAGGAAAGAGAAGAAAAGAGAGAGAGAGAGAGCGAGCGGGAAAGAGAGGGAGAGGAAGGAAGAGAGAGGGCCGCAGAGGCCGACCGACGGAGGCTAGCGAGCCGTGCGGAGGAGGAGGTTCTGGAGGGGACCCCTTTTTAATTTGCCGATTTTTAAGTGAAGTCGGCAACCCGATTTTACTTAAAAATCGCCAAATTAAAAAGGGGCCTCCTCCGGGATCCCTGTTTGGAATGAAAGAGGGGAACCAGAGTGGAGCCCCTCCTCCGCATGGTTCCGCACGGCTCGCCGGCCTCCGCTACCCTGCTTCTCTCTCTCTTTTTTTCTCTCTTCTGTTCTCCCTCTCCTCTACCTCCTCTACTGTGTCGGTATGGGTCCGGCACGGAACGATACAGGAGCATACCGACCCGTGCCATTGGGCAACTGGTTCGAGCCTTGGTTCCGGCATAGTAGACATTGCTAAGATGTCTTTTTAAATGGCTGGTTGAGAGACAGACAAGAGGGAGAAAAGGCATGGGAGATGTAGGGGGTTACAGACTAAAGATGTCCAATAGAGGTGTGAAAGGCCACTTGTTACTTCCTCTCTCTCTCTTTCACCCTCCATCGCCTCCTCCATCCCTCTTTTGTCATGTGTTGATTCTCAAGCCCTTATAAACTTAAGCTGGACGATGTGGTATATGTCTTAAATTAAACCATGTCACCATCTAATGTAAGCCTTTTGTTAGCTTACTAGGTTATTTTATCTCAACTTCAAGTCGGAAAACTCACTCTAAAACATAAAAATAAAGTCAAAGTCAACTAAATGAATATGATTTCTGACATTGTTGCTTCTTCAAAATGAAGTGGATGATCAAAATCCCTAGAATGTGCCAAACATTGATTCCAATGATCAAGAGCTCACCCACACGTTACTATAAATTTAGGGCACCATTGACTAGGTGAGAATAAACAAATTGCCCAAGTAAAAGGAATGCTCTTTCAAATACTAGATACATCTCATGGGCCTATTATTGAGTTTACAACACTCTTGTTTTATACCAGCTCAACACTAACTAAAATTATGTCTTTCCAATTGTCTTCTTTGGTCTAGTCGGTACCTCCAAGATGATCTTGGTTCAGTTTTATTTTTAGTGTTTCCTAGTTCCTTTTTGTCTTGAGAAATATATTGAAGTGGATTGGCAAGTTCTCCCCTTGTTAAAGGATATAATACCCCATTTTGAACTTTTGTTGTTATTGCCCAGAGTTAGAGTGTTGAAGCTAGATCATATTGCTGAATCAGAATAACAGGGTGTCTCACATACTATATGAGTGGATTAGAACTGATAACCTTTTGAAGCTGCACTTGCTACAAGAAATCTACTTTTTTAATTATATATTATCCTGCTGACGAAGCAAGGCTTGCCATACCAGTCGGTAGTGGTACATACTGACCATATTGTACTGAATCGGTGATGCGGTACAGGGGCGTACCGAGAGTACGCAAAGCTGGCTCTTGTGCAAGGTGTATCAACACTGTAATAGGATGGTATTGGTATGGGATCCGGTATCGAAACGGAAAACAAATGAAGTAAAGAGTCATCCTGCATCAACAATCTCCAAAAGGACTAAAAGAATGGTTGTTGGTTGTCTATATGTTCATGAGAAGGTTGCTGTTACAAACTCTCGCATCTTATGTTAAGCCCAAAAGTCTTAAGTCAATTTAATACTTTCATATACTAATGCCGTGGGCAGGATATATTTTGAAATGACATTTTTCATGCTTGGAATTGTTAGTAGGTGACTAGGTGTACTTCAATTTGATTTTGGGTTGAGCGTGGTGGCTCTTTTTCACATTACAAACTCTCAGCCCTGCCACCGGAACCGTAATTATTACAAGAAAGAAGCAGATTAAGGGGCAATTCTATCTTTTTTTCTTTAATGTAAAATTCAGGCACTTCTGTATCACTTAAGGATTTGATATCGATGGAAAAGAAACTGCATAGACTAGCTAGAGTAACTATACTACCATTTGTAGTTTCTGTGTTACCTTTTTTTTAGTCTCAGCTCAGTTTATTGTTCCAATTGAACACTTGTTCATATTAAGTTAAATGATCACACTTGCACACATCTATATTTTTTAAGGCTGTGAACACTCGCCAGGTAGGCCTTCGGCTCACCAATAGTTCAAATTCCTCAAGCTAGAAGGAAAAAGAACCGTAA
>JAOXJJ010000481.1:12917976-12932022 GCA_025769935.1 Phoenix roebelenii
CACTTGTTGAGGAGGAGTGTGCTATAGCTTTGTTTTCTTTGCTCTTTCCTTAGATAGAGAGAGCTTCGAAGCAAATCTGATTATGCTAAAACAAAAAAAGCGAACACGAATACTAAAAAGCGGTTCATGGTGACCTCAAAAAATAGGGGATAGAGAGCGCGGAACGGGCTTTTCAAGCATAAAACAATCCCTACCTATACACTCCACGGCAACAGACAGAAGGCAGTTTTGTCGTTGTTGTTGTTAACCCCAGGCCCATTCCCGTTCCCAATAATCTCCATGAAAAGACTACCATGATTTTCGAACGAACCGAGGGAGAGTCGAGGCATGAAAGACTTTTTTATGATCCGGTTATTTCCAAGTACGTTTCATCCGCTGCGTTATCCATTGCTTTATCAGCCGGCCGCCAAAAGAAAATCTTGGTAACACATGGTATGGTTATGGTCTTCTACTTCATCAACTACTCCCATGGGAAGAGGTATGACCATTACTACCTGTAATTTTTTTTTTTTAAGCAAGGACATACAGCTCAACATTGTTCATTTAGATTGAATCCTGCTTTTACAGGTCCCTAATCTGCCTCTTAAAACAAAAATGTCTGCTAAAGAAAAAAAAAAGGTACTATGATACAGCAGCAAATAACCAAATAACAGGGGATCCCAAATATGAAAGCCGCTTTAGCTGAAGTAGTTTCTCAGCGGGTCTAGGGCCCTAGACTAGCTGAGGCGGTATTAGTATTAGATCAGGGCAACCTGAAACTTGACATCCCAAAAGCTCTTGTCACTTGGGGAAGAGGACCTCCTCCAGTAAGGATAACTTTTCCCACTAAGACTCAAGACCTGCGGGTTCCCTCAATCAGTGGTACGTACAAGAAGGTGGAGATCTAGTTGGTTCAGGTAGTATTCGGTTAAGTCCGTAGGGGTTGTTGGAACTAATCCCACCGAGGGAACCTACGGATTTTCCTTCGGGAAAGCCCACGTTGATCGACCGACGCTGGCTCCATACTGTTGTAGTGCTATATGGAAGCTTTCTAAAGTTTTGATTTTTGAATTCACCGTCGAGATCTGGGATCATTTATTTTATGAAAATATCCTTTATCATTTGCTTTACACACAGTGACTATTAAAAACAATTTCCTTTACTTTCTGGTTAATGTAGTTAAAAATGAAATAGATCCACTTGGTTAATGTAACAATAGGATTTGGAATATTATTTTCAGCAAGGTTTGCCGTCTCGGTACCGGACCCTGTACCGGTGCCACACTAGCATAGGTTGGTATGGTATAGTATGAGATTTTTTTGGCGTACCGAGTGTCAATACGCTATCCGTACCAGATATCGATACCAAATCAGTATGGTATGGTAGTATGGTACGCTTCGTACTGCTCGGTTCGAGTCGGTACAACGTACCTTGATTTTCAGGCACTAGAATGAAACCCATTTCTACCACAGGCTTTTAATGATATAACCACGATCTATCGTTACGTGTGACTATTTACTCTATAAAGAGAAAGAATTTACATTTTTAATTTAATTTTTTGTCAGGCAGTTCCTTCGTGAGGTATATGATGGGCAGCTTTATATAAAGTTAAAGAAAGGTGAAGACTTTCCGGCAATGGATCCGTGGGTATGATTCTCTTTTAATTCACATCCTAAAAAAGAGACCTTTTAATTGTTTAGGCTATTTCACTACATATATGGAATATATTTTTCAGTCCTTTCATTAGATATTTTTATATTTTAAGATGAGCGAACACTTTAGGTAAAATGGGTGCCTTTGGCATGAAAGATGATGAATATGAAATGAAATATTATGAGATAGTTAAGATAAGATAAAATGATTGATTGATGGCTAAAATTGTTTTCCTAATATATGATTAGCCGTGTCATGGTCTTGTTTATATATCAAGTGTTGTACACAGACATCAATAGTAAACTTATATTGTACCTTACTGCGCTGTCGAGAAGTAGTCTTACATAGGGAGTCTGTATCATGTGCCTTTCACTTCTCTCAGCATATTCTTAACTTTGTAACTGTGAAGCAGATTAATTATTCTAAGGTGCTCGTCCTGAAACTTCAGTGAAGATATCACATGGTTGTGCATCATGTGAAATATAGGAGAGTTGAAGAGTGTTGAAATCCAACTTTACATAAATCATAATTTAGGTCAGTTAGTGAGAGAGTGAGGTGATAGAGGAAGAACAAGAATTGGGAAGAAGCATGAAATACATTGATCTACTGATGAAAATAATAGCCTGATATATGTAGATCCAAAAGAACAAGGGGCCAAGCCACCATAGAGTTAAGTTTACACACTGCAAGAAAACAAATCATAATGTTTAATATGATCAATAAAGCACAATGTTTGGATAAATGAACACAATGTGGGACCAAGATTACACCATGCTAAGACAATATTTGTTTTTTTAGTGAAGTGGCAGTGGATTCATCTATGCTTGCCACTATTAAGGAAAACTGTTTGTAACAGGATAGTTGTCAATTGCTAGAGTACTGATTGATGCAGTTTTATGATCAGAGGGGAAATGGTGACTGCCATTTTTTCCAGAAGATAACGAAGCCTAACTTCCTTTAGAAGTCAATCATGGCATGTTCTTCCACTTAGATAGTTATGATTGAGAAGATATTTTACTTCTTAGTCATAAATGGGGCAAAATAAAATGTTTAAGAAAGACAAAATAAATGATGAAAATATGACCAGTCACATCATGAGACTGATGTTAAAATTGACTTTGATAACGTCAGCTTCAGATGTGTTATGATAGGCCCAATTCTTCATTAGTTGAAAATAACGAGTGGAAGGCAGGCGATGTCAATCAAGTGAATTGCTTAAAAAGTCAAATACCCTTGCCGGCCCATAGGCAGCTAAAGCAGGGCCAGAGTTCCTTCAAAATTGTACTTTCAAGCGCTCCATATCCATTTGATATGGCAACAACGACCACATATCAATAGACTGTTCAACCCCAAATAGATGCATCGATGAACATTTAATGTACTACACAAAATTAGCTGTGTAGGAGGCCGCCTAATTAAAATTTTCATGTTAGGATTGAGATGCCTTTTTAAGATCTTATACCGCTTTTCAGAACTGTTAGATGTGTTGGGAAGGGCAAGAGTGGCTAAAAGGAGACTGCACATGAACCTGCTTATGAAGATCAACACTAAATATGTCCTTTTCTTTACTAGCGCACAAAGTGGTAGTGATTATTTGTTAACAGTGACAACAATAGTCAACTACATGCTTGTCAATACCTGAACATGCAGATATTTTTAGCATCTTGTTCTATGCACATATGATGCATGAGTGTTGATAGATGAAAAAACATGAATATAGTGACATATTTATGACACATATTTTATCGATGTTGATTTGTAAATTATACAAATTCCTACCTGTCTTGAAGGTTCATTTAATTTTCTGTACCAGTAAAAGGGCTTCTTTCCTCCATTTCTCTTATGTCTAATTGCAATAGGAGGAAAAGAGTGAAAAGTAGCCTTTTTTTATTATCTCGGGGGGCAGGAGGAGTGGGAAGAGGAGATAAGGAAGGATTGTAAAAATGCTTGGCATGTGTCAGAATGTACAGAAGCAGTGGGTGTGACATGGAGAGGCTATGCTGCATCTGGGTCCGCTTAGGTTATATCTTATGGGTGGTCCAAGAGAGGTGACCAGATGAGTGGGTGGATAATGTGGGTGTTTGCATATGATATTTGGACACAACTCGGTCCTGGTAACTGGTTTTGAGCATGTGTAGTTCTTTTTTTTAGATGCTAAGATAGGCCAGTCAAGGGGCATTTTGGAGTTATGGGGCATGTTGATGTGTTGTTTTGGTACAATATCAGGGGCTTGGTACTTCTTTGGACCGACACATGGTATGGATGCTGTCGACTCCTGCAGTGCATCTTTTGTTGCCACTGGGCTGTGTCTTTCTGTATTGGTAAGTTTTCGGTATTGGACCTGATACCTGATATCTGGACCCTTGACATGCACAATTGCCTTGCCAACTTGAAGGAGGTTTCTTGCAATGAAGATGGCATTTTGTACGCTGCAATTTACTTGATAGCCTTCCCCTTGGATATTGTGATTAGAATCCATATTATATCAAGGTGATGAAAACTATGTCAAACAACTTTTAATATCAAAGTGGTTTAAACGAGGTTGCATGCAACAAATATGATTTTGCATGATGCAGTTTACTTTGTTTCCTGGTAGGATGACATGGTTAGAACTCAAGTTAAGTCAAGCTGATGAATGCCATGTTCATATAACCTTCTACATTGAAGAGACAATCTTCTTGCATTATACATAAGGTTTTCTCTTTTTCTACATTAATTACCAAGGGGATTCTTAATAATTCATATCAATTTTCAGGGAACAAGTGATCCATATGTTATCTTGCAGATAGATGGTCAGGTCACAAAAAGCAAGGTCAAATGGGGGTAAGCAACCTTTTTACTTTCTTCATAAAGACCTCAATATGCAATTTTGCCAGAAGGGGACTGAAGCTATTCTACTGCTCATTGATGAAGTGTTGCTGATGTTGTCACAGTCGGTTTTCCTGAATTGTTAATTTGTTGCCTTGATCTGCATATTCAGAAGCTATGTTGAGACCATGCATTTGTTATTGTTGCAATACTGTATTTTGGTGGATGGCATTTCATATTTTTTCTAGAATATCTTACATAATTTCTCTTCTGCAGCAATTTTTTTAGTATAGGCAGCGGTTTCCATGGACTCTGACCTATTTAAGAAAGTTAGCTCATTAGTATGACTTTAAGTATTCAGTAAAATCCAGGGCATAAGTGGGTCTATAACTCTCTTACAGAATTATATGCAAAGAACTTATATATAATTTACGTCTATTAAATGCTATCCAATTGAAGTAGCAGAATCCAAATTGGAGGTGAGTGTATCTGTCCAAGGAGAGCTATTTTATGATCATATCAATTTTTGCATTCTGCAAATGATGGAATGGAGGATTAGGTTAGGATGAGAAACTTCTATATGCTCCTTTGCCGATTCGTACACTATCAAATTCTGTCCGTCCGTAAGTCCATGTAGCATATTCACTTTCTCTATTTACTTCTGCTTTATTTTTGTGTCACACATTTGGTAATATTCAACTTTAATTTCTTATTGGCTGCCATCGTTGAACTGGAGGAACCTGGGCAATTCTAAGTGGGTTTTTGTTAGATGAAGTAATATATTGATGGATTGATCCTGCTTGATGCTGGTGGATGGACAATCCATGAAGATGCTAATAAAAAGAACACCAAATTGAGGCAATTGAAAGTGTGTTTGATTATTGACTGACATAGGCATGTTACTCAATCCTTATAGATAGCTACATATACTAAGAACCTAAATACATCTACAGATGAATAATAATTCATAAATTAATCTTTATTTTTTTACAGTGGCTGAAACAAGAAATCATCATGACTAAAGTTTCAAGTGGTATGGAATAGGTTATCTTGTTGAAGGAGTATCTAATTATTTTTATTGAGTGACATGTTAGAAGTAATTTGGAAAAACACTTAGAACATTTCTGAAAGGCAGTTTATGCTTATTACGATTCTTCACTAGAACTGATGTGAATTGGTGATGATAGGACAAGGGAGCCAATATGGAATGAGGATTTCACTTTGAATATCAAGACAACTCCAGCAAAAATCTTACAGGTACAAAATTAAGGACATAATCTTTTCAATATTCATCTGTTATAGAAGTTGTTATTTTCATCAGAAGTGTAGATCATCTATATTTTCCCTTTGTGATCCTAAATTTTGATAACTTCGACAGTCTTTAGTGTTGAAAATAGAACATTCTTGTAGTGGACCTACTAGTTAATGTCTAATCGGTTTATTGTTGTTGGACAGTATGTTAGGAAGGCTAGTATGTGGTTTTTCAATGTGAATACATGTTGACATTAGCATGATACAATATGATGCACATTGTGTTTGTGTCTTGTAGGAGCACAATATGTGTAAGTTTAACTCCTGTACCTTGCCACACCTACACACTATTTTCAGACAATTTTGATGAGCTGTTTACACCAACAGTGTCCTTATCAGACCAAACTTTAACAGACTAGTTCCAATATTGTTCACCATTATTACATTGTGGACTTCTTCATAAGTCCCACGGCTTGTCTTCCTGGCAGACTCTCATTGAGGCACTGTGAATGTTTTGAGGGGAAGTTAAATGCGTATAAAAATAAATGACTACGCTTTATCTATGTTGTGTGTGCTATTGTGATGTAGCAATGCTAACTGCTATTGCAATTACTTTGCTACTATACAAATTTTGTACATATATTACATCCTCCCAACAAGCTATTGTGTTAACCTCAGGTTGTGGCTTGGGATGCAAACCTTGTCACTCCACACAAACGAATGGGAAATGCAGCAGTTAACCTAGAATCACTATGTGATGGTGAGTGTTTTAAATTATCAATTCTTCATGATGACAATTTCCCATCTCCAATTTTATGCTTTTGTACTTCTTGTGGTTCAAAGAATGACAAATAATTATAGTCTTTTGGGTAACTTTGTCCAGTTATGGACCTGTTAACATATTGTTCACTTCATTGAATCTGTACAACTATTTCCTTTAATTATGTTTAGTACTGTCCTCACAAAATTTTTTATTCCAAAAACAAAGACTAAAAATTCATGAAGTTCTTCAGCTGCTTCTCCATATATCAGTTGGAAGGTCATAGAAACCTTTACCAACAAGCTTCATCCCATCTTCATCAGTTGGAAAGATTTGCCATTGCCCTTTTCTCTCTGGTAGTGATGCATTTGGTGATGACATGTAATAACTTGGAAAAGATTTTAGTATATAAATATAGCAAACACTTGCTCTTGAATCAATGAAATGATGAGATTTGTTCTTCTAGGAAACTTGCATGAGATGATGGTGGAATTGGAGGGGATTGGAGGTGGTGGAAAGATATACTTAGAGGTAATTTGTTTTATTACTGTTTTCCAGAATTAGAAAGAAAAAATACCTTCTATGATTTCTTTTGCCGCATTTTTGGCGTCTAAGCCACTATCTAAGGAAGAAAACTGGAGTATGTTTTATTACACCTACCAGATTTATGCATTGAATGGATTTTTATTATGTGCCCATTTGCCTGACCATTCCATTGGATTTCTCTTAGAAATTCTTAATAAATTTATCACCCAGAGAAATAGCACCCAAATATTTTCACAGTATTTTGTTTCAAGTCTACTTTCTGTCTGCTCTTCATTTATTGTAAACTCGAGTATTTTGTAACCTAGATATCTGATTTGATTCATCAGATTAAATATAGGAGCTATGATGAAATTGAAGAAGACAAACAATGGTGGAGAGTACCTTTTATCTCGGATTTTTTTACAAAAAGCAGTTTAGAGTCTGCTATAAAAATGGTCCTTGGATCTGAGAGTGTAAATGTTAGTCAGTTTGTACAATTGGCGTTCGGACAGCTAAAACCATTCAATTATGCTTATCTTTGGAAACCTTCGTCTTCTGATAGTGATAATGATGGATCTAAATGTGCTGAAAGATCTTTAGATGCAGTCGCTGATTCAAAGCAAGTTGTATGGCAGTCAAGCAGTTCGGAAAGCTCAGGACATAATGCGAGTCCTGAGAAAGAGAATAATTTACCTGTTTCTCATAATGATGCTAATGTGACTAGTTCTTCGTTGAGAAGAAAAGCTGATGAAACAGCAGCACCAGCTGAGTATTTCTGGAAGGCTTTTGCTGACATCATCAACCAAACTGTTTGGCAGAAGCTTGGTCTTTCCATTCCAGAGATCAGAATGTGGGATGGATTCGACTTGCTACATATGGGGAGCTTACAATTGCGCAAAACTGCGGAAGAAGAATATGTTGAATCCGGACTTGCAAGTCCTGAAACAAAGGATGAAAATGACAGAAAGAGCGATCCCCCATCTACTACAAATGGAACTCCACTTTTGGACATTAAGAAAGTATCCTGGAATGTTCTAAGTCAAACAGAGGCAATATTCAGGGCAATGATGGTTCTTACTGCAACCCTTCCGCAGGAGAAAAGGAATTCATCTTCAGGGGTTGAAGAAGAGGATAAAGAATATTCCATGAATAAAGTAGGAGGTATTGCTGTAGATGGATTTCCAGTAGATACACAGAAAGCGGAGGAAATGAGGGAACTGTTTTCCAGTGCAGAAAGTGCTATGGAGGCGTGGGCTATGCTTGCTACTTCATTTGGCCGTACAAGTTCTATCAAATCTGACTTTGAAAAGATATGTTTTCTTGATAACTTTTCTACAGATACGCAGGCAAGTTGATATTTATGATTGGATTATGTTCTTTTCATCTCATAACCATGAGTCTAGAAAAAAAAAACATTATTCTTCCAAATGGAAAGATATATTAAATTGTGACATAAGAAGAGCTGCAGGTAGCCATTTGGCGTGACTCCTTGCGAAGAAGATTGGTTATTGCCTTCAGAGGTACTGAACAAGTAAGCATGCTGTTGACTTTAATGACCATTGAATATTTTCAATTTTTTTCTTCTTAGAATGTTTTTTGTGTATACCAATATACAGCTGAAATGTAGATGTGCTGGTTTTCTATTGATTCCTTGATCAGGCAAAGTGGAAGGACTTGCGAACTGATTTAATGCTTGTTCCCGCTGGGTAACAATTCTCATACTATAGAAATAAAATGCCAACTGGCACCTCCTCTTCTTTCGTTTCTCCATTATGGAAATCCATTTTTACTAGAGGAAATCAAGCTTGGGAATTCATATACCAGTGTTACTTGTGGATCTACATTCAAATACAAATTGAATTAATGGCTTGTGGGTAGAAAACTATGAGTTGTGCTCAAGGTTTTCGTCTTGGCAGAGATAACGATTTGTATCTGTGTTGGAAACCTGCTGATGTGATTTATTCAATATCTTAGCCCTTATTATCTAGGCCAATATAAACCTATATATTCCAATATATCAGCCAACCATATAAAATATTTGGCTGATATCAAAATATTGGCTGAAAGTTCCTAATCAGTGCTTTTACCATATAAAAATAATTTTTAATGACTAAATATTTAAATTAATTTCTAGGATTTTACTTAGCCTTGGATTTACTATATTTATTGAGTTTTCAATTTCTTGCATCCTAAAGCTTGCTCTTCAAATACTTTGATCTAGGAGCAAATCTTTTTGTGGTTTGATTTTAGCTTTTTTCTCTATTGACCCAAGTTGTATCCAAACTAATATAATAATTAGAATTTGTCTGGAAAAATTCTAAGGAGTAGGCCTGGACTGGAATAGAAACTTAGGCTGAAGGCCTCAATTTGGGGAATTTACTATTGCATAATCTCATTGGAGCTATAACTGTCAAACTACAAGCCCAAATTAAGGTCACTAAACATCCTTGGAGAAGTCCATAATGTTGTTAGTCTAAGCATGTAGGCAGTGGTTCTTCTGGCAGCATTGCTCTCTACATTTCATCACTCCGAAAAACTGTAAATCAAGATTTACGAATAGAGAAGGCATGGAAGGAGAAGGTACAAAGATACTCGAAGACAAGAGAAAAGAAACACTGGGAGCAATAAAGTGGATAAAAGGATGCTGCACATACTTTATACTGGCTTATTATCCATAATATGTGGGCATTCACCTGAGTGAAATGAATTATATGCTTGTAGTCAGCATTCAGCCCAATTATGATAGTCATACTCATGCTGCTACCAGGCCTCAGCTCATTGGCCTATTTATGATAGATATGCCTAATCATGGTTACAGCTCATCTACTTCAGTTGTGGTTACAGAATAAGAAAATTGGGTGACCCATAATTGATGTACCGATGGAGTTTGTCTTGCAAATTGGTAGCATCAGAACATCAAATGATAAACATACGACTAACACATATAGTATGAGATTTTAACCATGCAAAGTCTGTTCACTAACATGTGAGGAATAACACTACATGGAGGATGTTGGCTTCCGAAACCCCTTCAGATTGGTCATTGAACTTGGTTTTGATCTAACAATTTCTTTTCTGTTCCATCATGAATTTAAGATGTCACATTATTTAGCCCTCTGTCCTGTACATATTATATGAGAAGGCCATGTTTTTTGTAATCAAGGTACGCCGTTTCGGTACCGGGCCCCGTACCATTGCCACCCTATGTTAGTACACCCGGTACGGGGGCTGGTTCGGCATACCAAGTGTCAGTATGCATTCGGTACCACATATTGGTACCGTACTGGTACGGTACCGTATGTCCTATATCGCTTTGTTCGGTACGATATGACATACTTTGATTGTAATTATATATTTCTGCCTTTGATGTTGAATTATTATACATTTGCAATCTTTCTGGCATTTATTCCAAGCTATCTTAAACTCAAACGATGCATGTTATAGAGCTATCCAACAATATGATGCGAATTATTTAGTTAAGATTTCAGACTTTGCATATGCATCTGACCAGAACTTTCTTTGAGACAGGCAGTGTGAGGTCTGGTTGCTTCTTATCCTTTTTGTGATTCTCTTTTATATTTGATAAAATTTATCAAAACATTTTTAGACTTGAAATTTGTTGTCTGAATTTTTATATCATATCCAATTTTGTGCAGGCTAAACCCGGAGAGACTAGGGGGTGACTTTAAACAAGAAGTCCAGGTAAGTCATATACTTTTATCCATATGTCTCCATTTCCATGCTCTTATTGAGCAGTCGATAATGTTTCTAAATATTTTGGAATTAATGTTCATTGTGTTGAAATTTTCAGGTTCATAGTGGATTCCTAAATGCATATGATTCTGTTAGGAACAGAATCATCGCGCTTATTAAAGTTTCAATAGGTTCCTCGTAAGTCATGCATCACAAAACTCAGTTAAATTGCACATAAGGCAAGATGAACATGGCATTATAACTAAACTAAATGATGTATAAATAAAATGATCCAATATATTATTTTCTTGGCAAGTTTTGTCACAGGTCGCTTTTTGCTACCATATTTAATTATGTTCACCTACTATACTTAAAATTTACCAATTTAATTTATATCTACAGGAATAATTTGCGTCTAATAGAAAAAAAGTTTTTGGAACATTGATAAATGGACAATAATTTATCATATAACCAGATGTTTCTTTCTTTTTTTTTGAGCCTGAGGAATAGCTGTCTTACTAAATTTAAAGCAAAGAGGAGAAGATAATCCTCCCTCAGAAAGTAAAGGTAATTTTGAAAAAGACTTTGTAGCTTCCTCTGGCTCTCTCCACATCCCCCATGCCCTCTTTTTTATTGTAGTAATGAGACCATGCCTCCTTGGTTTTCTTTTTCAATATATTATTTATTTTTATCCCTGCTTCACCTTCTTTATGCTTGTGTCTCCCCAGCAACCCTTCTGCCTCTTTTTAGAAAAGATGACAGAAAAAATTCTCCAATGGCTCCTCTTCTCTCTATTGTCTCCATCATTCCTTTCTGAACACCCTTCAGTTCTCTCTCTGCAAAAAATGACAAAAAGAGTTTCTTTTTCTGAATACCCTCAGAGCCTTCATTGTTTCAACTTGAAAGCATCCAAGGTCGAAAACATACTTATTTTTATCAGTTTTAGTCTGCCAGTTAGTTAAATAGGATACCTTGTCTCGTATTCATGCCTACAAATTAACTAGGGCAGCTAAATCTGGTACCTTTACAAGTATAACTTATAATAGTGTAAAATCTGAAAGGACAGAAGATTTTGGCATAACAAGGACAAATGAAAATGCAATCCATAAATTAAGTAACATGAAAATATTGGGTTTATTCAATGTGAAAAAGTGCAATAATGTGAGGTTTTCCGACATTGGCATTCTCTTTTCCTTGTATATATGTATTTTATGTCATTGCCACTTATTGCCGTTAGTTATTTTGATAAATAATGAATGCTTTTCCATGACAGCTTAGAGGATGATTTGGAAAGCATGCCTAAGTGGCATGTGTATGTTACAGGACACAGTTTAGGTGGTGCACTAGCTACCCTGCTTGCTCTTGAACTTTCATCTAGTCAAACGGCCAGGTGAGTTCAAATCTGTTTTCCCATACATTGAGTGCACTCTAATTATTTCTTATAAAATTGGAAGTAAACCATATGCATATATGAACATAGATTCTAGTTAGCTATTGTTTAGGTATTATTACATTGCTGGAAACATTATAATTGGGAGCTATTTTCTGAAGAAGCATATGTGTATAAAATAGGGTTATTAAATAAATCGGTCGGGTACCATCAATTTGAGATTCTCTGTTTAAGATTCTACTTCACCGTTGGTTCCATTCCAAGGCCAAATCCTCCAAAATATTTTCCAAGTTGTAGCATAATCTAACTATCATTTCAAAAAGGAAAAAGGGGGGAAAAATACTAAACTCGGTTTTCAATTTAATTGTCAAAAGGTTGAACTGTTGAAGGTTATCCAGTTAAAGGATCATATGAGATGTACACCCATAAAAGCATAGAACTATTCAAATTTGATTTGAAACGGTTATCTTATACCAAAATATATAGATTAGGGTTGTGAAAAGGATTTGGGAGAAAATAAGCATTTGTAACTGAGTATACTCATTAAGTTGATTCATGCTGAAGACTAATAGCCAAAAATTTACCATAAAATTATCAGATTGAACTCCAAGATGGTCAAGAAAGAAAAAATAGTACCTAGAGTGTCAAATAGATGTAAGATCAAATAAAGGTGGTGGATGGGTAATGAACCAACTGATAAGTGTTTTTATGTTTGATGAGCATGACATCCATTTTGCTCAAACAAGGATGAAGGAATTTCGGCAATGTTCTAAAGATGACTTTCTTGGCATCCTAGGCAGTTCACCTTAATATTTTGCATCATGCTTATGTGTACAAGATGATATTAAATTATAATAATCATTGAATGTTGCCAAGTTGGCGCTTTCTATCAAAGTTTGCAGTCTCAATACCAAACTACATAGCAATACCCAACTGATACACCCCATACCTAGTCTCAATATATTACATTACCTCGAATACCAAGACTCAATATAGGCATGCTCCAAGTCTTACCATAATGGTACAGTATGGTATGCCCCATCCTAGGCAGCATGATAGGTATAGCGAGCCATGGCTTCCATGCGCTTCATCTTATTGATATGTCATGTTTCTTTTTCTTTTTTTTAATTATAACTCTTTTTTTGTTTTGAGATTTAGCCATGATGACTCACACGTGCTCCCTTGGCCAGCCATTTACCCATAAATTGTTGGATTGTGGTGCATTAGGAAACCATCTAGATTTTATTTTATTTTATTTTTCTGAGGTAAAGTGCGGAAGACTCATCTGCATTGTAATTACCCTAGCCCAAAATAGATGCAGCGACAAGGACTCGAACCAAAAACCTCTGGTTACTAAGCAAAGGGGTTTGACCATTGAGGCAAGCCCAAATTCACCGCTCCATATCAAAATCAGTCCAAAGATGGTTCCATTTTAAAGATCGACAAGAGTTTCCTTTCCCATGCAATATTCACTGGCCCAAACAAAGTCTCATTCTATTGCACCATTTCATGCATTTGAAAGGGTAACATGATTCAAATGGTCAAGTTTGGCATCTAGAAAGTGAGATAAATGATCTTAATTCTGAATTGAAGTACCATTGTTGTGCACCAGCCACTAGCCCGTACTATTTGTGCCATATTATATTCTACTGGGTACTTGTATGCCCCTTGGTACCGTACGATATAGGCCTTGTTTGGGGGAGCTGTTAGCAGTAGAGCTTTTAGAAGCAGAGTTTTTGGAAGTAGAGTTTTCTGAAGTAGAGCCTTTATAAAAAGTTGTTTGTTGTTTGGTAACTATATTTCTAAAGTATTGTAGCACTTTAACATATGTTTGGTAAACAAACTGAGAAAGTACTTTTGGTATAATAAAATGACTATAAAGGACATTGCATAGTATTATATAACAAAGCATAATAAAATATAATATGTATTAATACATAAATATATAATATAGTATAATATTACTGTAATGTAATATAATATTATT
>JAOXJJ010000481.1:12932131-12946941 GCA_025769935.1 Phoenix roebelenii
ATATTATATTTATAGTATAATACAATAATAAAGGTATAAAATATTATAATTATTAGTGTAAATTAATTTTTCACCCTTCTGATGACGATTTATCTTTGTAACAAATTTTCTAGCAGATTTTCAGGATTATAAAGGGGCATGTTGTGTAATTGCTATATTTTATCACGGGTATTTTGGTCAAAAAAATAGCTTTTCGACCGAGCCTAAAAGTGCTTTTCTGGAAAGCTTCAAAATGGAGCTTCTCCCAAAAAGCTGTTTTTAGCTTTCTGAAAAAGCTAAAACAGCTTTCTGAAATTTTTACCAAATACCTCTATTTCATCTAAAAGCACTTTTGGAGGATCAGAAAGTGCTTTTTGGCCCTCCAAAAGCTCCCTCAAATAGAGCTATAGACACATGGTACGACATCTCAGTTCTATTATGTCAGCACCATCAGGCATGGTATGATACCGTACCATATTGGTCTACATGGTACATGGTACTTTTGGGTACCGGTAATTTAAACCCTGGTAGGTAATATTATCCCTTAGGTGATTAATAAGTGGATTTAACCAACACCGAACTTAATTTGTTACACCACTCGTCTCTAAAATTTTTATTGATTAGGGTCCTTGTAACATACATTTTGTGACATATCAAATAATTTTATGCAGCTTAGGACTGAATCAAGGAGTATTTACAGTGCAAGTAGTATAATAAGTTAGTGGTTCTTGAATGTTGGTTTGAACTGTGAAATTGGTATGCTGCATAACAAGTATTCTTTAGGCTTGTCTCTATTAGGAGTAGTGAACAAAAGACTGGGAGCACTTGCTTGTGGCCGGTGATAGCCATGCATCCAATTAAAATAGGTTATCTTCTCATATATAGTATTTTCATGTGATATGATTTTGTGGTGTCTTCACATCCACTATACTTATTGCAGCATGATTTTAAGATACTATATTTTTCTGTAGCAAAAACCATGACTCCAGCATTGCACCGAGTGTTATATGTGTCCTATAAACTCTTTCTAATCGTATCTCTTAAGAAGCCATAAACTAGAGAGAGTTGTTCTACACTACTGGAATATTTCCCAGATTGGGACTCTTTAATGTATTTTATTTTAATTGATGATGTGTAGGCATGGCGTGATTTCTGTTACTATGTATAACTTCGGTTCTCCAAGGGTTGGGAATAGAAGATTTGCTGAACTCTATAATGAGGTAATATTAAATCTTTTTGCAATTTTGAGTATATATAATTTGCATAGCTCTTTTCCTTTTGGTTTTAGTGGCTTCCATTGTCAGAATAACAAACATTGACTGTCGTACACACAAATAAAAACCCAGTATCTTATTATTTCTTTCTGATTTAATTATATATGTTGTATTTTGAACACCTTGTTACATTTTCTGTTCTGTTGTTTTAAGCCACCAAAACCAGAAAATAAAATTCAAAGGCAGTACCATATTTTTTCTTTAATTTCTTCACACTAGTTGGGCTCATGTCCATGTAGTAACTGCAATTTTGAGGTGATGGATTTTGTTACAACTTATCTTAAGAACAAAGTTGTATTAGTTGAATGTAAAATAGTTAGTACAAGTTTTATGAGTACTGATCTATGCTTGGAGGTCATGCAATAGTTAGGAAAAAAATCAGCCAAGATAGTTTTTCTACTCCTTACTGCTGTTAATCAACTTGGTCGAATTATAACTTTGTTAGACTTCTTAAATGTAGAGCATGAAAATGACAGTATTAATGTTCTGACAAATTATTTTACATCTAGTGTAACTGTGTAAGCATGACTCCTCATACAGATCTCCCTCATTAGTTTCAAATTTTCAATAGAGAAGCTTCACATGTATTTCTAAATCTAAATGGTCTATGTGATTTCAAAACCTAAAATTTCCCTCCTAGAAGTCTGGATTTATTCATTATTTAATAAATTATTTAGGAGCAATCTATTTAAACAGTTCATTATGTTAATATCATGAATATGGTCATATGAATTGGTTTACTGTCATTCTCTACGAACCTTTTCTCAGCCACTGATTTGCTTGTATTCTTGTCTGTCCTTTTATGAGAATTTAACATTAAAACAAAAAATTTACTTGTTCATTGATTACACAAATATGCAGAAAGTCAAAGATAGCTGGAGAGTTGTAAATCACAGAGATATTATTCCAACCGTCCCCCGTCTGATGGGCTACTGCCATGTTGCTCAACCTGTTTATCTTGCAGCTGGAGACTTAGAAGAGACTCTGGTGAGTGGTGAATTTTGAACTTCATGTTGTTGATAATTCTCATTCTAATGGCAAGAAGTCTAATTGTTGATTTCACCCTTCCTTTGAAGGGATCTAAGTTCATATCTTATGGCTGAAAGTTCTATAGGTTGTCTAAAGTTTGGAAACAGAAAGCATTCCACTGTTAATAGATCTTTCAATGGCTTTTATAGGTTTATCTTACAATATTTGCTAATATTATGCCAGCATTATACTTCGTGTTTATTAGGTAAGGTTTAAAATTATATCTTCAAGCCCTGCATAACTAGCATATCTTATTCATTCTATCCACGTGCGAATGTCCTATAATTCATACATTGCACTGACATGATGATTGTTTTGAGTCTTGACTGAAGGATGCTGTACTAGTGTGTACTGCCCTGTACTAAACGTACGGCACTATACTGGTATAGAACTGAGATACGGTAGTGGGGCGCACCATACGCCAAATTGACACCCATATTGGGCGTACGTACTAGTCAACACAATAACGGTACAGGGTTTGGAACCATGATTGTGCACCTTGGTTTTAATTGTTGAAGAATATATGATCTCTGCCAAGGCTTGCACTAGTATATTGTTTTTTATAAAAAAACATATATCTATTCTTCCAAGTTCAATTACGGGTACTTAACATCTAATCTTTGTCACAAAAAGCCTTCTTGCACTCTTTTTGTTGCAGGCTTGCTCACTATCTTCGGCATTTGCATTAGTCCACACTACCGTATAGCAACCAAAAAACTCCTCAAAAACATGGATTCATTTGCTCTATTCCAATTCTGAACTATCTTATCTGAAGCTAACGTTGGTATGGATATAAAACAACATTATGTTATCAGATTGGGTATTACATTTCTTCAAATTTAGCAATAAACTTAACTTTATTTTATGTCTATTTTCCTTGTAAGGCATGCACAGTATATAGCAAGGTTTCAAAAACTGTTGGAATGGGATGATGCAATCGGTACCGTATTGTTCTAGTAGGATTACAGCACTAGGATGCCCTTTTGATCGGGTTGGTAAACACCGGTACACCCTGGTTTGGACCATATGATGCATATATCAAGCATCCTGGCCGAAATGGGTTGGTAGTGGTACCAATCAGTCCAAACATGGTATGGGAAGTTAGAAGGCGTCTCGACTGCTAGCAGTTTTTAAATTTTTTGATGTGGTGGGATGATAGGTGTCCATTTGATGACTCTTGTTGCCTTTAGGTATCTTGTGAGAACCTGGTAGGCTCCTTCTGACCATTTGGTTAGAAAGAGAGGGAGAGAAATAGAGAGAAGAGAGAGAAGAGAAAGAGGGTAAGAAGGCGAGAGGAGTGGAAGTTCTTGGTGGGGAGGGGAAGAAAAGGATCAGCATGAGAGGGCACACTACTTAGGTGAGTCTCTTTTTTTAAGTCTAAAAGTTGGCAAAAATAGAAAAAAATAGTGGAATCCATGTTGAATTTTATTAACTTGAAATATTTGGATTTGTTGTAGGGTGGTCAACACCTAACAAGACAGTTTGCCGAACTATGGCAAACCGGCTGGTTTGGGCCTTGCCGGATCCCCTATTTCACCCCTCTCACTCTTCTTCCTCTTCCACACTCCCTTCTCCTCTCTCATTGACCCTCCTTCACCTCCACTAATAGCGTTGTCGTAGTGGCTCCACTCTCCACCTTTCCTCTCTATGTTTCTCTCCCTCCCTCCCTCCCTCCCTCCGCTCCCCTATTCCTCTCCCTTTCTCTCCCTCCCTCTCCTTGTTTTTGTATGTTCTAGGACGGCATTGTAC
Source organism: Phoenix roebelenii (assembly GCA_025769935.1). NCBI lineage: Eukaryota > Viridiplantae > Streptophyta > Magnoliopsida > Arecales > Arecaceae > Phoenix > Phoenix roebelenii. Next base: position 12,936,163 of record JAOXJJ010000481.1, read on the forward strand.
GGACCTATTTTGTATTATACCGGTAGCCGACCGGTATAGGTCACTGTACTAGTTCGGCGAACCTTGCACTACAACATGATGAATTTTGTTTTTTGACCATTACTTTTGGAATATTTTTAGATTAATAATTAAAAAATAAAATATACGAAGTTTGAGTCTAAAAGTTATTGCATGCTTGCATTTGTAGTGCACTTGCTACAATTTTTTATAGCCAGGATATATTTATTAAAATATTTATAATCATTTAACTAATGATTAAAATACCAAAGTTCCTTAATAAACGAAAAATATCAATAAATGCTGCAAAGTATAAATGTAATTTATGAAATTAATTCTCAGGTATTTTAACAATTGAAGGATTTTGTGTTTTTATACTATTTTTAAGGGAAAATATTTTAAAAATTTCAAAAAGATTAAATGTAATGCAATATGCATTGTAATTAACAAAATGAGTTTTGAAATACTTTATATTGTTGATTAACATATTTTTTCTGATTTTCAAGCTATTTTCTAAGAAAAATTACTTAAAAATAATAAAGAATTTGATTATTTGTTAAAGACATAGAACATGCATTAAAAATTAATTTGACCAATTCTAAGTTATATATCTTGCATTTTGTTCATTAATAAAAATATTATTATTTTAAAATCACTTTTAAATAAAAAATAGTTCTGGATCATAAATAATAAGATAAAATTCTAAGAATGTGAAAAATGTGTTAAAAATTAGTTTTATGAATCTTGATTGGATATTATCAAATATACAGGGAGCATAAATTTTTAGGTTGGTAGAGGTCTTCTAGTAAAAGAAGAGTTAGAAAAAACAGATGTTGGATGCTACCATAGAAAGATGGGTTCAGAGAAACATCATTAGATATGCAATTATTGTGGCATGGGTAATAAGGAGGTGGTGTTATCCTGTTGAAGCAATATCTAGTGTGTGGTTATAGTGATGTGCAAAAGTGTAGCAAGGTTCTTGGGTAGGTCAAATGGGCAATGCGAGACCACTTGCGGAGCTTGTAAGAAGTGCGCAGGTCATTAGAAATGAGCAGGCTTGGAATGACTGCAAGGTAGCCGAGGCCAATAGTTAGCCTTCAGGGATAATGATTATGACATGTATGAGTAGTAATGTAGTGTGATCCTGTGATGTGGAGGTTGCCAATATGCACGAGGCCATTTGGCTCTCTAAGTAGGCATAGTGGGAGTATGAGGAGGCCATGAGGCAATATGGACAGTTTGAACCGTCGCAATAAGAGAGGAGTAGTTGGTCCAGAGCTTTTTGGGGAGGGCACACAGCCAGGGAAGAACAGGCATCAATTAGAGCCAGTACTACAGGCATCAAATTCTATTTAATTCATTTTGTAAAGAAAAGGGAAGAACACCAGGTCAAGCTCCACCATTCATGACATTGATCCATGTGCTTTCCCAGACCCAACAATTAGGTAGTACTGGATAGATGACTATATCTAGAAGTGTAAGAAGCATGGCAATAGGGGTTGCCATCATCAAGTGGTTCCACTACTGTCAAATTCTGCAGGTTGTGGTGAATAGTTTCTTCCGAAACATGATCACTGAAATGCAGAAGCAGGGTCCAGGCATTGAGTCTTCCACTCCTTATGAGAAACACTGGCCATATTTGAAGATAGAGGTTGAGGATCTAAAGAGGTGGTTTGATGGATATAAGCCTTGGTAAGAGTTATATGGCACAACTCCGATGTTTTTTAGCTGGTCTGGGCAGATTAGGAGCATCATCCACTTCTTAATGTATTCTGGCAGACTGGCTTTCTTTCAGATGTAGATTGATGCATCTAACCAGATCCACGATTCTGACTGCATCCTTGGTCTATCTCGAAGGAGATGCCGTGTACATATTGGACACAGATGATGAAAGATATTTGGGATTTGTCATGGGTGAAGTTAGTTGTTGAGCAGGGGTAGACTACCTCGAAGTATATACAATCGTAAATGGATGCTTCCACTGATGAGGCAGCACCTAGGTGGGGAGCTACTAAGGCTAGGTGTGACATGATTCGCCATGAACTACATAGCCCTGAAGAACCTCCTAAACAACAAATTGGGCCTTAGAACTACGTATACATGCAATGAATGGATGAAGAGCAAGTACAGCTAGCCAACAGAAGGCCAAAAATTGAGGGGATTGTTTTAAGCCATGCCTTCTCAAGTAGATGTGCAGATTTGGTGAATGTGTTAGAGCCTTTATATCCAATGCTGCAAATGGTTGACCATGAGATTTTTCCACAGATGGTCTTTCTTTACCCAGCAAAAACTTAGTCGCAGAATATTAATGCAGCAGGTAAGAGGAAGACAGCCCTATACCTTTGGATCATTGAGGATAGATGAGAGCTGCAGAGATGGGCAGGGGAACATGGAGTACCAGAGTGATGAGAACAGAGTTCGTTATAATGCAGAGCGATGTGTATGGCAGGTATAATAGCATGATCCCTTATGTTTACTTGACTGATATTTCTTACATCTTGATGTTGTGCTTCGTTATGATGCAGCCTACTACTTGAACATGGAGTACCAGAGTGATGAGAACATAGTTCTCAATGAGGAGCTTCTACAGACAATCAGGATCATGGTGCATGAATGTCTCCCGATCATGCTGCAGAAGCAATCAGTGAGGTAATAAATGAGAGTATTATATTTCACATGTAAATGGCGTTACCACCCAGTCCTATGTGTCTCTAATCAGGGAAAAATATTCTGCAAGAGATGCAAAACTTTCAGGAAATGGGAGCTCGGTAAGAAATATCTAAGATGTCTCCAAGTACCTTTAGAAAATTATTCTAGTGAGGTTTTGTTGTCCTCGAGTGCTATGTCACCATGAATTATTTGGTTGCAAGGGAATGGTGAGTCCAGTAGGGCTTCGATGCGCCCACTTAGAGGAAGGTTGCCATCCGAGTCCGTTTGCAGGCCGTCTCATCCAATGGGTGCCAACAGAACTGGTCTATATTTGCAAGTAGCAAGGTTTAAAACTGGCTGACTAGCAAGTAGCTGTACAATTTGGTATCCGCACACTACAATATGGGGTTGAGATAGAAGTTTCTAAATTAGGACAAGGAGAAGAGACAAGATGACTTGTTGGTGGATGACTTTGTTCATGATGATGATGATCCCATGCTTGGATGGTTGGCAGATCAGCAGTTGAGACATGCATGTGCTAGATGAGCCCGGGGATCCTTCACAACTAAATAGAACTATTGTGAGGGAGTTGAGGGTGCACAATGTAGATGATTTGGTAGAGAAGTATATATCACCCACCATGAGTGAGATCTGATAGGAGACTTAGCAGGAGCCTGAAAATTTTGATTAGTGATTCGATCGCCAGATGTTGGGGTCACAATGTGATACAGGGCCTCCAAAACCAGTCAGGGTAGTAAAAAGGGCAAGTTTAAAGAGAGTGCACCATTCATAGATCCGGTTAAGGTAGCCAACAACATACTAGTTTGGGAAGATAACAATGAGACTTGGGAGCTGTCAGATCCTAGCTTGCTTAGATCATATCACGATAACAACTATGATGATGATGATAGTTTGATTGATGAAATTTCGCTGCTCCACCCTCACTTCACTTTTTTCGTATCGGAACTACGCGTCTAGAGGCTAGGGTTAGCAAGGTGGCTAGTTTGGAGATAGTGGTGGTTATTCTCAGGGGCTCAGTCCATTAACTGGCGCTGTAGATTTCACATGTGCTATGCAACATGGAGACTCCAGGGCTTATTTGAAAATCGGGTTTAGCTGGGAGATGGTATCTTATAGGAGGAGAGGATCTCAAGGTAATGCCGCCAGGGGCATATAGGATTCGATCGGAGTTGTATCTTTCGCGTGAAAAGAGGTTTCACTTTCCTTCACACGAATCCACCATTGGATTACCCATCACATAGATCTCAAAGTGCTCCAAATAGATTCATCTATCTGCATAGATCTCAAAGTGACCCGTGGATGATCCAATAGTGGATTCGTGCGAAGGAAGGTGAATCCTTCTTTCGCATGAAAGATACACCCTCACCTTTATAGAATCGGGGTTATGGAATAGGTATGTAAAGAGGTTAGAGGTTTAAGGGTAGGAGGATTATATGTGCACCTGGTACATATTAGAAGATGAGTTGATGGAAAAAAAATAGATGAGAGACAAAAGGAGATGAGGAGCGGTACCAGGAGAAGTAGGAGTGGTTATGTAGAAAAGAGAGAGTGGACATTAGTGACACATTTGCTAGTGCATTAGATAGTTACGCTGAATAGAAGATCTCGTCATATGCCGGAGCTGGGTTTTCTGGTGCATCAGATAGTTAAAGTGGACGTTATGCTCTATCTTCGTATGTTGCATATGGTTTCTTCCACTCATCATATCTTGCAGGATCCAATTTTGTATATTGCTCCCTGTGGATACGGCTATAGCTAGGAATTGAAGTATGATGTTGCTTCCTGTTACCCAAGCAGCGATGTTGGGCTATGAGTACTAGATGTACACATATTTGTAGCATCAGGGGTTACAACTGAGTCATTATTCAACATATTATGACCAACAAGGATGGTGACAAAATTCAGGCTGGATCAATATCCAACGTCCAAATTACTAACATTTTGCAAGACTTGGATGTATACGAGAACTATCAATACCCTACATGAGATTAAAGTTTTAAAGTGAGTTATTATGCATTTTTTTACAGTACAATACTATATTTGTCATTCTGCACTTATAAATGTTGTTAGTTCCCAGTACCAGTACTTTGAAATCTTGGTTCATAGGCTTTATTAACCATTAAGTACTTTTTCTCCTAGGTTTCCTCCTTACCAGGTGTGTCACTTTGTTGGGCTAGACCTGGTTAAGGTGCTCAAGCTCAGGAAGGAGTAAGACAACCAACACCTTGCCAGCCCAAAAATGGGACAAATCAACATCAAGCTCTACCTGAGTTTGGTTGGGCCAGGCTGGTGTTGGTGTGGAGCTTAATTAGATATCTCAAAACCTATTTGTGAGCCCCACTCAAACATCAACTTCTTAGGTCCTTGGGCTTGGGCTGAGCTGGCTTAGCTTATTTCTTGAGAGCCTTGAGAACTTTATTTTTCTGGGAGGGGAAATGTCTTTAGGCGGATTGGGCTTATTTTGATAGCCCTCCACGTAATCAGTCCAACTTTGTCTATCACCTCATCTCAACAATCATATTACATCTTAAGGTAACACACAAGAAGGTGGTGTATTTACAGATATTAGAGATCAGTTCATGTATGGATTTTAGGAGGATGGAAACCTAAATTTGGTCCTTAGTGAAAAGTGGACACGTTGTGCTACTAGAAATTCATCTCATGACTTGAGTGCTCACATTTGCTTTTGCTCCTGTGCTTTTGTTTAATGTTGTCAAAATATTTGTATATTTAGTTTTATATCATTCATTGATTTTCTTTAGTGGTCATGGTATTAGATCTGATCCATGCAGTTATTTGTAAATGGTTGTTATATGAGCTCGTACTCTTGGCCCATGTTTGAACAACAATTGGAAGAGGGGAGGAGGTGGTGTTAACCATCCTTAATGGTTCCTCTACTCAAAATAAGGCGGAAAGTAATGCCCAAACAGAGATAATTTCATGCATCCAGTGTTCCTGTTCCTCCTTTTCTCTTCTCCCTCATTTTCTCACCTCTCTATTAATTATGATGCATTGTTAGTTCTTCATTGTATCAATCTATTGAATGGATTACCATCCGCTGCATGTAATTAGTGAACCAGCTTTTTTTTAAACCTGCTTTAGATATGGAAGCTGTTCTTTCTTTGAGGCACTCCAAAATCAACATTACTAACTGTTATCAGATGCACCAAAGTGCATGTCAAGTTTTTATTGCATGGTCAGAACCTATCAAAGCATTTGAGCACTTCATCAAATTCACTCTTTCTTTATGTCTGCCACAATGTATAGAACTAAAATATAGTCCTCGACAGATTAGAAGATGAAGATTCCTCTCTGGTTCCAGGACTGCATTGTGTCAGCAACTGGTCATGACCTTAACATAGCCAGATCATTTCTTTAAATTGTTAATTTTAACTGATTTCATGCCGTATCATGATGGATGGTTTTATGCTCTTTATCAATATTCAATGTCCATCCTGTTGCATTTTTTTTTAATGATGGAAGATAAAGCTTATTTTATTAAAAGGTTGTAACTTCAATTATCAATATCAACCATTAAACCTGGTTATGCATGCTGTTATAACAAATATTTTGCTACAGGTAAATAAAATAGACGGGTACCAAGGTGATGTCATTGGAGAATTCACACCTGATATTCTTGTCAGTGAGTTTGTAAGCTTCGCCACCTGCTTAACACACATGCTTATCCATCACATGCATGTTCAGATCCAAATTCTTAATTCTGTTGCTGTGGATTGGCACTTGACGATTTTGGTTATGGCTATCATGAAAAAAGTTCCTAATTTCATGTATGTGGTTGCTGCGCATCTGAGAAATCTTTGTAACCATAACTGATGCTACTTAATGGATCATGTGATCTAGGCTTCCTGACAGTATAAAAATGAAATATCATACTAGGTTCATGCACTTATCAGAAGTCGTTCATAAAGAAATAGATATGTCTAGCAACAAAATTAGGCTGACCAACATGCATCTAAATATCAAAGCATGTTAGTCAGATCATTAGCATTATGCGGTGACATAGATGAAATGACATACTTAGAGTGATAAAAATATAGATGATAGATGCTGTTAGCCTTGAAGATGATGAATCAAGAAGGGGTGTTTTCGCTTGTACACTGCTCTAAATTCTTGCATAAACAATAACTAGAAACCAGCCAGTATGAAACACACTTCATCTAGATCTCCAGATGTATTTGGTAGATCTCCTTGGGTTTATGGTTTTTTTGTCTTTATTTATCGTTTTTCTAATTTTAAGATCTCAGAAGAAAATAGCACTATCAGAAAAAACGTCTCAGCATGAAATCACATGTTTTTGTCTCTTGTTTCACTTAAAAAATGCTTATAGATTATGTAAACCACTACTTGATAGTTAAAATCCATGATAGTCAAGACTTAGATGTTTGATCATTATAATGATCCTCTGAACCAGAGGTCTGATATAGAACAATTTCCATGTTGATGAATATTTTCCTTATAGATGATTGAATTCTTGGAAATGATTGAGAACAATACCTCTGAGGGGGTCACTGCCTCGGTACATGTATAAAATTCACCAAAACAACCTGCATGCATTAATCTTTTTTATAGGAAAACAAGATAAATAAAGTGCTTATTCTCCAAAAAGAAAGATATAGGCCTAATTTTCCGGCCAAAATTGTAAAGAAACCAAGTAATGACTGCAAGGCCCATTTTAGCCTAGGGTTAGGTCACATGTCTGTTTACATGTAATAAATCAATTCTGCCTCTTTTGATAATAAATGAATCTTTCAATCAGATTTTTGTTTCCCTTTAGCAAGGCATTTAATCGTTAACGCATTGGAGTCTTCCCGCTCCACGTAATTGAATATCAGTACATCCACTATTCTAAACCAATATTCCCAGCTAGGGCTGAGAAAAGCTGTCCCCTTTTCTGCAAAAATTGACCAAGCTGTCCCCTTTTCTGCAAAAATTGACCATACATCCACTGAGATAGCTCATTTTAATGCAAGCATAAATTGTGGAAAAAAATAGCTGACATGATATACAGGACTTGTTGCATTGAAACTGAACAAGGTCTGCATGAAAACATTTATGCAGATGAAAGGGGAGAAGCAGCTTGTTGAAAAAATTCTGGAGACTGAGATAAATCTGCTTAGTACAATTAGAGATGGAACTGCCCTTATGCAGCATATGGAAGACTTCTATTACATCACACTCTTAGAGGTTTTCTCTGAATTCCTCAAGAACGTTACGTTTTGTGTCATTTTGTATACAGTTCCTTTTAATCAACTATTATTCTGATACATGAATGTTTACTAATCGAGAATTATGTTCAGTATTTTGCAAGTATCTTTCAAGAACTGCCACTGTAAATCTACAGTAAATTTGGTTTGTGTATTTAAATTACCAACTATTTTTTTTGTTATAGTGGTGGGTGCGGGTGGCTAATACTTGTGAATTGTTTCACAAAATCATTTTGTTAGCAGTGGTACATACAGATTATTATGGGGTATGCACCATAGGCATGAACTAAGAATCAAAAAAAAAAAAGGGACCATGGAAACGGTAGAGTAACAGTATATTTGTAAGCGACTTGAATGAGATATTAGAAAAAGATAATCTTGAATAGAAAGGAGCACGTGAATGGTTTGATTTGGAACAAAAAATTGAGGTGGGAGATGAAACACAACTACAGTGGCATGTAACTTAGCAATGTTTTGTTTAATAGAAATTATGAGAAAGAAAAGTATCAACTCAGAAATGAGTATAAGGAAATGATTAAAGATCTGATATTCATCTTTATTTAGGTGATAAGTGATAAAGGACTCCATATAGAGAGGGATGGTGCTATAAAAACAAAATAATACAGAGAATCTTAGTGAACTCCAGCAGTTCAGTAATGTCACGCTCCCAACAAAAAGAAAACCAATTATGTCATTTGCAATCTTAGAAAAACTTTGCACTTTCTTTTAGAATCAGCCCAGGCTCTCATTCTGTAAACTCTGCAAGTCAACATGTCATCATACTCTGTACTCCAGAAGCATGTTAGGCATCATTTTAAGGATTGCAAACTAATAACCAAGACATAACATGTGCAGTAAATGGCATGAGGTTACTAGCAAGGATGGACATGGGAGTGCCAGATATTTTGAATGTAGTTCTCATCATCCCATAATATTGCTCAAATTATCCTTGATAAGAACTTTCCCAAGATGGAAGAACATACAAAGCTTAAAACTTTTGAGGGATAAACTAGCTTCTAAGCTGCTTTTACCCTCTTTGATCTTTGTGACATGAACCATTAGTAACAGGCACCTTGTATACTTTATAGTTTTTTGGCTTGTATGTGTGCATATGTCATATCCTCTCAAGCTCTTATATTCTAATGTCCTTTTGCTTTACCTCAAAATATGAAATTCAAATATATCCTAAATCCAACTAAACCCTCTTTGCTATATCATGTTAATGTTATTATGACTTCTGCTTCACCATGTAAATAGTTATGCACACTTGTAGCAAACAATTGACCATGTCCATCCTGGATACTAATTTACCAGCAGCCTTACATCTAAGTTCACTGACTTGTTTTGGATCTTATTTTATATTATTTTTATCACAACCCCGTGACGTACTTTGCTTCATATCTTATATTTTTCGTGAGTTCTCTTCTTAGTTTTATTTCTTCCCTCAAGTTACAATTTCTTTACTAGAACTTATGTGAGTTCTCTTCTTAGTTTTATTACTTCCCTCTAGTTATGATTTCTATACTAGAACTTATGCCTTTGGCTCTTACAATTTCTCTACTAGAACTTATGCCATTAGTCATATCTTGCTTGTATGTTTCCTTATGTCCTCCCCTTGTTTTCCTACATCCTTCAAAAAAGACTGTAGAAGCCCTCCATATTGGTCCTCTAAAATTCTTTACTTTATATGCCTATGCTATCTCAATCGATTTTTCATTACTTGTCCGTAAGTTGTGCAACTCCTATAGTATTCTTGATTGTATACTTTGTAGATTTGCCATTTACACTTTTTCTAAATTCTGTTTGTTTTGTAAGACTTTTATTGCAAACACTTTGAAACATACAACATTGGAGGCAAGGTACGCAGAATCGGTATCGAGCACCGTACCGGTTCTCCGGCGGCACGAGTCGGTACGGACCGTGCAGGGCCTATATCGACGGAGGAGACAACACATAGACCATAGGAGAGAGAAAAAGAGAGAGAGAAGGGGGAGAGAGGGAGGGAGACGACAGAGGGTGGCGGACACTGGTAGAGGGTTGACGGAGGCCGCTGTAGTGAGGCCATTGCCGGTTTTTCTATTTCGAACGAAATAAAGGTCCGGCCGCGGCTAGGGGTGCAAATGGGTTAGGTTGGGGTCACAATAAAGGTCCGGCCGCGGCTAGGGGTGCAAATGGGTTGGGTCGGGTGTGACCCCGACCCAACTCGGTTTCTTGTTCGGGTCCTAATTTTGGATCCAGATCCAACCCTAGAAGATCGGGTCGGGTAGGATCCACCGCTACAATTTTGACCCAATGGGTCATTCAGGTCGGGTCGGGTCCATGTATAACCCGGACCTAACCCAAAACATTCGGGTCCGGGTCGGGTCCGGATCGGGTCAATCCATCCATGGCTTTCTTCTTCCTCCTCGTCGCACCATCAGTTGCTTAGAGGCCTATTTTGGACTTAAATATCTATTAGTGATTGCATTCATGATAATGTTTACTGAATTCCTTAAAAATATGTATTATCAGATTACAAATGGTTTTCTCATAAAGGCTACACTTATTTGCCTGATGAATAAATGCCATATATGCATGGCAGAATGCCTCAACTACGAAAGAGGGAAGAAAAACAAGAAAAATGCCCTTCTACTGTGCACATCCACAAACACAGACATGCATGAAGAGTGAATAAAAAAATAATTGTAAACAAACTCACCTCCATGATATCCTTGCATAAGCTTTTTTAGACACGAAGAGAACACTTTTGGACCAAATCCTTTCCATTTGCAGATGGGCATGCAATGGTATAAGTATAACAGCGCAATCCACCATTTAAAATTCAAATGTTTTATTCAACGCATTTCATCACATCATTAAAGGGCAAATTGGACCCGACGCCAGATCA
>JAOXJJ010000481.1:12947041-12959277 GCA_025769935.1 Phoenix roebelenii
CGATCTCCCCCAAAAGAAGATCCAATATTATTTTACTCGGCATTAGAACAACAGAACTTATCCAAACCCTGATTGTTTCAAATAATGGTTAGGTATTTAGCTATTAAAAATGATGTTTCAATCAATAAAGAAGAGAACCATGATTTACTTAACAAATTTAGGGCCTCAAATGAACCAGTTACTCAAGCTGCAATTTTAGGTTGCCTTATGAATGATCCAATCTTGGAAAGTTGCCAGCTCACACTTAACAGGCTCGTTGACAAGGGAACATTGATAAGTGAGTCTTATGTCAATGTTGTAAATTGTATGGGTTTTCCGATGTGTTTTAATGAATATTTTTTGAATTGGTCTAAGTGGTAAGTTGTATTCCTTTTTTTTTTTAAAAAAATGTTGAATGTGTTCATAGGCGATTAGGTGTATCAAGGTTGGGTTCATTCTCAGCTTGCTCCCTAACTAGGCTTGTACAAGACTAAGCCCAAGATTGCATGCCTTCTTGCCCAAGCGATCCAAGCCAAGCTCAAACAACCTATTGCTTGGTTCAAGCCAGACCTTTTGCAACCCCAAAAAACTAAAAGAACCACGGAGGCCACGTGCTTCTTAACAATACAAGAGACATACAAATTATATTGTAAACAAGGATAGTTCACAATTCCTGGTGCATTCTCTGTAATTCCTGGTTACAGAATAGCTGAATCTGATAATACATATTTTTGGATCAGGTCGGGTTTGAATTTAGTAAAATCAGACCCGACCCAGAAAATAGAATGGGTCCAATTTTAGAACCCAGCTCGGCCCCATGGATCCTCCAAAATGGCGTGGGTTGGGTCTAAGCGGGTCGGGTCACGGGTCAACCCGACCTATTTGCAGCCTTAGCTGCGGCCTCACTCCTGCAGCCTTCGCCGGCATCCACCGCCCTCCGTCGGCCTCTTGCCCTCTCCCTCCCTCCCTCCCCCGCTCGCTCTCTTTCCTTCTTCTCCGGCTCTAGCAATGGATTTCATTTCCGTTGCTAGAATCGTAGCGGTGAGTCGCCAGTACGTCTCGGAATAGCCGAAACCGTCCGGTTCGAGATGGTTCCACCGACCCTGATTGGAGGTCTCATTGTCATTCTATTATGTTCTCCTTTAGGCCATCAATGTGCATCAAGCATATTATTCCCCAAAAGTACTTATCCATTTCATCCAACCAACTCGAATTCTATTACATATTTTATCTATCTCGCCGTTATTTTGTCCTAGAGATCTCAAATAGTCAAATACTTGTCGTATCTCATGTCCACCAATCTTGATTGGACCCTATCTTTTGCTTTTTTAAACTAAAATTGGATTGCAAATAATCTATTCTTGCTCCATTAACTTTGATGCCTTTATCCTTTAAACATTCTTTCATAAATATGACTTAGCATTTAGTCCCAGTCATTTGTTATCAGTTAACACTTCATCATCAGCAAATAGCTTACATCTTCTAGTAGTAAGTCCATCCATAATTAGCATAAAAAAGATGGAGTTAGTGTGAATACTTGGTGCAACTAGCTGGGATCAGAAATGTTTTTATTTTGCCACAACTATTCCTAATTCTTTTCACTGCTCTCACATGGACTTGGGCGCTAGTCGTTGTAGCCTAAATTCAAGTTTAAGTTTTGAATCCTATGCCCAGTTCAAGATAAAAACCTTAGGCTTGGATTAGACCCAACCCAACCTTACACCACCTACTAAATCAGCATCCTCATTTGTAGTAGAGGAGGAGATAGAGAGAGAGAGAGAGAGAGATGGAACAAGAGGACATTGGCGTCTTGTAATAGTGATAGTGGTCTTATACTACAAATAGGGTGATATGGTGTGATTGGATAAAAGAATAAATAAGGCTGTTCCTATATTTGTAGGCTCATACTACAATCAGCACGATTCCTTAGAATTCATGCTAGAATTCTTGAGGTAAGGAGGCAAGTATTTCTTTAGCTGTAAGGTGCCAATGCGTGAGAGTTGTGAGAGATAGAGGCAGGAAAGAAAGGGGGAGTTAAGCATACCTTGCAATTAAGGCTAGGGAGGATATCGGTAAAATTAAGGGATATTTAATACAATCTAGATTTTAGAATAATCTTAAAGACATGTTGGGATTGTTGGGTCGGATCCAAGGTTCACCATATCATACGTACCGCCCCGTACCGAGTACACCGTACCATATAAATACAGAACCGAGACTTGGGACGGGGATGTAACGAGTCTCAGTACATTGAACTGACCCCCATACTAGATGTATCGATGTTTTATCAGCATGATACTAGTACGGAGTCTACCCAAATTGCAAACTTTGGTCATGCCTATGTATATTTTAGCAAGCTTAGTCCTGCCCCAAGCTTGATTGGGTTTTTGAGCTTGACTCGACCTAATAGGCTAGTAGTGCGTACCTACCTAAAATTATGCTAGCAAGTCAGGCCGCTACCTAGTTCTACTCCAGCATACATGTCCTCTTTTAGCTATTCTATAAATTTCACTCACTTTCCTTGGAATCCAAACTGTTATATAAATTATGATATATTACTTATACGGCCTTTATAGCCTTTTTGAGTCTTTTTCACCCCCCTTATATGTTTTAAAGTCCTCAATCTTTTGTTCTTTGTTGTTTAAAACAAATGCTCTTTAGTCTTTACATTAATTGTCCCTTCTACCTTATTATTTTGTCACCAAGTTTCTTGTGTATATCTTTTGCCCTTCGACTCTCCAAGGACTTCTCTAGCTACTCTTTATGTTAAGACCAGACACTTCATTTGTTTCCGTTCTTTAATTCCAATTTCCCTCCTTAAATAATTTCTCTGGGAGATGTTGCATTCTTCTGTTTGACTCTCAACATTTTATTATTGAGGACATTTGTTAATTTCATTCTTTTCTTCTTAAACTTGCTATAAATATCTAAATGACACTAGCCTACTACTTTTTCCTACGTTTTTCCTTGCTATCCTTGATATCGATTTCTTTGTTCCTTCTCATAAAAAATTGGAAAGAGGCAGTCGATTTATGACAAATTTGATCCACTTTCGCAAGTATTAAATATTCATCTCTCATTGTATGATCTATATTCACAATTGCCATACCACAAGCCACTACAAATTCAAGATCAAATCCACATTAAATTCTAGAGCCAAACCATGTACCTTGCATATTCTATAATATTTTTCTGTATACTCATTTAATTCATTATTTATAATTATCCTTTCTTTGATATACCTTGCCTTATTCCATTGTTCTCCTTCCAAGATTGCTTTTATTCTTCTCCCCTTGTTGTGGGGCATGAAAGCTAAGTATAGTTCCTTATCTCAAATTAACTTTTCACATCTATGAGTTATCTCCATTTCTTTGTCCATTACTAAAATCGAGCCCATTTCTGTTAGTATCTTTACCTGCATACAAAAGTTTGTAACCATATGATATCCTTAGACGTTGCACCTTTTCATTTGGTTTCTGTAAACAAGCAATATAACCTGTCCTTGTATCATAATGTCTACAAGCTCACTACTTTCTAGTCAAACTAGTAAAACACATTCTCTTCGTTTGTGTAGTTAGGTTCTTGCATACTTTTGCCCCACTTTATATGATTGCCGTTGACTTCTTGCCATTCAAATTTGGTATCATTATGCCACATATATGGCTGCATGCACCAGTACGGCGAACCTTGTTTCCATCACCTAAAGAATTGTTGCTGATTTCTCATGACAAGTGGGTTATATTATAGCTCATCAGATGGGTGATAACCTAGCCAGTTCTTCCTCATTTCTCACCACAAGTTACAATGTGGCACATTGCTTACAGGCTACAACCTAGACAACTCTTGCCCACTCCTCACCACAGCTATGTTAGGTTACGGCACGTTGCATACATCAAGGGATGCCCTTGTATTCATGAATGATAAATTTGGAACCATTTCATAGTTTGACATGCGTTTTATGATTAGTTGTCAACCTAACATCAACCTACTTTTTTCATCTAGACTTGGCATGGACATTGGAAATGAAGCTTGAATAAGTGCCAATATATACAAAATAAATGGACGATATCCTTCATGCCTGCCAATATGGCAGTCCATTAATATGCCAGGAAATGCCTGTTTCTGCTAACAAAATAATTTTATGACGGTACGGTGTGACAGGAACCAAGTAATCAACTATTTAGTATTGATCTAGTGGGTTTTTGCCCGGTAACCCTATTGCCAACTAATCTAATTGGTGGTGTACTGCTACCTAATCCCATAGTACCAGTCTTCCTTAAATTCGATGTTGGTAGATATTTGACTATCCCGATGTCAGGCAAAGACAATAGAGCTCAGTATTACATTGTCAAACCAGTTGTTAAATCATAAATGCCAAGCTATCATTCAAATCCTAAATTGAACCCGAGATATTTTGGATAAAGCTCTTTGGTTGTGGCAGCTTATGTAGTCATGGTAGGTACCAGACTACCAGCAACCAGCCTTTCCTAATTTTTGAGTCTTAAAAGTTGCCTATACACTAAGGAGCCTGCTACCTGAGAAATAGTTTCCCTGAAATGCTATAATTCTGGGGGCAGTGCACTGGCAAAGATGAATTCTTCTTTGATGGACTTACTGCAGTGATAGTACCAAGCAGAAAGGTCTTTACTGGGTTTAGAATATTTAATTTGATGCCTGGAGATATAGATAGTGATAAAATATAGACTAGAATATATAATTACCAGTGGATTATTTCATGTGTGCATTTGTTTAACAGTCTTTTGCTCTCCAAAATCTAGTTACTTCGACTTAAAAATAATTTTCATTGTGCAGAGTGTAAGAGCAAATTACCAGAGGACTGACAGCTCAAGTGAGGAAGGTTGCCAATCTACCGTGTGAGCTAACCTATCATTGCTGCAAGCATCAAAATCCTCGCATGTGCACGTTACTGTTTGAATGACTGTTAAAGAGCGCTGCCTGCTTACAGTTTTAGCAAAATAGAATGTAAGTCTATGCTCTGCAGAGATTCATTCATGATGTTCTCTTCATTTAGGTTTTACCTTCTATGAAATCATAGAATCCTGATGGCATCTATACATGCAGAGTAAACAGCTAGCATGTAGCCATATACCGAATTTCATAATCTGATATAAAGTCATGGACCTCAGCATCTTTAAATCAATATGGTCATATTAAGGGGGGAATGAATCGAAGATTCATGCAAACTATATACCCATAACAGATACTATACCAGCGTATTTTCATTATACTGCCAAAGGAATGTGGAACTGTCACTAGGTTTTAATGTCTTTTTCAATTTTTATATTGTAGAAATCTTTATGGAGCATATTTGCTTAATGCATATGATATCATGTTTCTACAGGATGACCTTTGCAATCCGGTCCCCTGAAAACAAGAGGCAGGGGTTTTTCCATTGCCCGTTGGTAAGCTTAACATCGGTAGGCTGCAGCCTTGAATCTGTGAAAGTGGGTGAGCTTCAGTTACTTCCAACAGCTAGGTCTACTATTTATCAGCTAAACAGCACCTGATGATGTAGTCAGAAGAGGTCCAGAAGCATAATTAAAATGCCACTGATTTAATTAGTTATTGTCTCAAAGCATCATTTTGCAGCTGTCCTGACAAATAGTGTAAACATTCTCATGCAGCGTACCTGATCTGTTATAAGCACAGAATGGTATTTCATCCTGGTGATGTCTGGCTATCACATTTGGAGTTCCGCTCTTGTGATCATAAACAACCAGCCAATATGATTGCTGGTTATGTATCTACCAATATGATCTTGTTTAACCAATCAAACTTGACATTGCAGGCTGCAGAAAATAGTTCTTAGTTGGGTAAGCGGAGCTGAAGAACAAATAAAGTAGGAGACTAGGAACTGTAATTAGACTAATCGGTTGGTAGATGGATATAAGTATGTGTCGCAATCTTTCATTCTTTTTTATTTTATTTTTCTTCTTTTGTATTTCATCGCTTTGGGAGCATTTTTTGTTATTATTGATTGGAATGTGGAAGAGGATAACAGAATCATTCAGAATGAATATCTCTAGGTGGAAGTTGTTGAACCATTCCACGGTGCTATTGCGGTGCGCATGCCTCCTAGCCAATTGGTTAGCATCCTGTCACCATGGATGGAGCACAGGAAGGTAATGGAACAAGGGAGGGACTAGAGAGTAGGTCAGGTCAGTTTAGAAGATTAACTCTAGTCTAAACTTGACCAGGACTGAAGGACTAATTTGACTTGTAGTTGACTAGAGTCAGCTCTAGCCTGAACTTGACCAGGGCTAACGGACTAACCTTGGCTAGGGCTAGAGGACTAAGCCAAAATGAGAGGATTAGGGGACTAACCTCGACTTGAATTTGATAAGGGTTAGAGGAGTAATTCTAGCATAAGCTTAACAAGGATCATAGGACTAACTCTGATTTGAATATCACTAAGGTCAGAGAACTAACCCCAGTGTAAGCTTTGATGAGATTGGAACATTGATGCTGACTTGAATATGATATCCTAGCATAAGCTTTGACTAGAATCAAAGGACTAATCCTAGCTAATTTAACCTTAGCATTTGATTTCTTCTCTCTTTTAATATCTACATGGATTTAATCCTCTGGGTCTAACCCTTTATTATCTAATTTAACCTTTAAGCTTACCCAAGTTAGGTGCCATTTTCTTGAACCCAATTCATGTGTCCGACCTCTGGGTTAAATTTAACCATTTTGATTTGACTAGGGTCCTTCACTGGGATAGCTTTTCCCATGGATTGTTTAGATTCAAATGCAAAATCGTACTCTTGTTATCAGAGATTCAAAAAAATAGATTGATTGCAAATGTTGAAATGATAAAGAATAGAATGTTTCTTCTAAACATTCAAAGTGAAGGTGCTATGTGTTTGAAGGCTTGTTTTAAAGGTGCATCTTGCCTTTGGGATTTGAGGTATGGTCATCTTAACTTTGATGTTTTAAAGTTTTTATCTAAGTATGATTTGATGAAGGGATTATCATTCATAGAACATCCAGAGAAGCTTTGTGAATGTTGTCTTCTTAGCAAACATCACAAAAGAAGATTTCTAAATGAAGCAATATATCAAGCACAGGAGCCGCTAGAACTTGTGCATACAGATGTTTGTGGGCCAGTTGTTCCTATCTCTTTCAGAAGCAATTCAAGCATGTTTATGCAATTCAAGAAATCTAAAATTTGAGAGTTTGAAATGACAGATATTGATCTTATGTCATATTTTCTGGGCATAGAAGTGAAGCAAACTGAAAAGGGCATTTTCATTTCACAAAAAGAATATGCAAAGGCAATAGTAAAGAAGTTCAATATGGAAGATTATAATCCAGTAAATACTCCGGTAGAATGTGGCACAAAATTAACGAAGTATGGTGATACGGAAGAGAATGATTCTACTATGTTCAAGAGCCTAGTTGGAAGTCTTCGTTACTTGATATTCACAAGGCCGGATATATAATATGGAGTTGGACTTGTGAGTCGTTATATAGAGAAGCCAAAATCATATCACTTGAAGGCCACTAAAAAAATTCTTCGGCACATCAAAGGTACTATTGGACAAGGCTTATTTTATTCTTTTTTTTAAAGATTTTTGATTTATAGGTTACTGGGATAGCAATTGGCGAGGAGACTTGGATGATAGAAAAAATACTTCTGGCTATGTCTTTTACTTGGGAGATACTGCATTCATATGGTGTTCGAAGAAGCAATCAATTATTACTTTTTCTACATATGAAGCTGAATATGCTGCTATCTCCTCTGGTGTTTGTCATATAATTGGGCTAAGGAAATTACTGAAGGAGATACGATTTCCACAAAAGTAACCTATAAGATTGTTCATTGACAACAAATCTGCCATATCACTAGCCAAGAACCCCATCTATTATGAAAGAAACAAGCACATTGATATTCGATATCATTTTATAGGAGAGTATGTGAAGGACAAGGAGATCACACTTGTACATGTTAAATCTTAAAATCAAGTGGTGGATAAATTCACCAAGTCTCTCAAAGTTGACACCTTCTGGAGATTAAAATTTAAGCTTGGAATAATTGAAGGAGGAGAAGAATCAAGTTTAAAAGGGAGTGTTGGATAATAAATTTGATTCCTGAGGTGATGTGGCATCTAATTAGCATCCTAGTTGGAGTCAACGTCAAGTCAAGGTCAAGAAAGTGAAAGGCTAGGGGGCGTTTGGTATGGGGTGATAACCATTGCTCCTTCTCCTCTCTTGTTTCTTCTTCTTCTTCTTCTTCTTCTTCTTCTTCTCCTTCGTCTTCTTCCCCTCCTCCTCTTCCTCCTCCTCCTCTTGAGGCGATGATGATGGGTGCGTCGTTAAAGGGCTTGTTCTTCTCATCCTCTTCTTTGTATGTATGCCGCCTCCTCTTGCAATCAGGCGTGGCAGCTCTGGAAGGTTTGTTATTCCGCAGACAACTGACCTGCAGCCATTGTTAGATGGAGAGGAGAATAAGACAATGAGGGAGGGATCTTTTAGTTTTCTTTCTCAAGATTGGCTGTTCTTTCTTCTTCTTGTTCTTGTTGGTCTTCCAGGTGGGTAATGGAGGTGATGTTGTGGTTCTTGCGATCTTTTATGTATCTTCTTTTTTCTTGCTTATGTTCCTCTTCTTTGTTTCTCTTCTTTGGCTCCTCTTCTTTTCTATATAAATTGAGGCATCTTTGATGATGGGGTGGGTCGTACAAGAGCTTGTTCTAAGTCCGCTAATTTATCCCACGGGAATGACCGCAAAAGGTTCTTCTCATTCTATATCGTAGTTATGTCCGGAAGATCTTCATGTCCACAATAGATTTTACGGGAAATTACTTTCCCGGAAGTCTCCTGTAATTCCCGGTCCCTGAGCCGCTTTTAATTTAAAATAAAATACCGAAAATGACGGCCGGCCCCGGCCGGCCAAGCCTTCTCTCACGACCGCGCCGTTGGAAATGCCTTTGCCCCCGCCCCCATGGTGGGAAGGTGCTGAAGAAGAGGAAGAAGGGTGCCCTTCCGCATCCGCGGCCGCCGCCCGGCCCCCTCCTGCGGCCGCCCCGGCCCCCTTCTGGCACCGCCGGCTCGCGGGAGGAGAAGATAGAAGAAAGAAGAAGAAGGGAAAAAGAAAAGAAAAAAAAGAAAAAAAAAAGAAAAGAAAAAGAAAAGAAAAAAGGAAAAAAATAAAAAAAAGTTAAATAAGCTTGGAACATAGTTAAATGAGTTTGGAACACACTTAATCTAGCCTGTAATACAGTTAAATAAGTTTGGAACACACTTAATCCAGGCTGGAACATAGTTAATCTAGCCTGGAACATAGTTAAATAAGTTTGGAATATAATTTAGCCTGAAACACAATTAAATAAGTTTGGAACACATGTAATCTAGCCTGGCACACAGTTAAATAAGCTTGGAACACAGTTATTTTGCCTCTGAACACAGTTAAATAAGTTTGGAACACACTTAATCCAGTCTAGCACACAGTTAAATAAGCTTGGAACATAGTTAAATAAGTTTAGAACACATTTAATTTAGCCTGGCACACAGTTAAATAAGCTTGGAACATGGTTAAATAAGTTTGGGACACACTTAATCCAGCTAGACACACGGTTAAATAAGCTTGGAACACGGTTAAATAAGTTTGGAACACACTTAATCCAGCCTGGCACACAGGGGTCACTTAAGGGGTCGACTTCCGCAATGTTGGGGTCCACTCGAACTGTCCAAAGATCGACTCGAATCTGCGTGAGGTCGACACTTAGACTTGGCTGATTTCAGCTGCTCTCTGTCTTTGCTCTGTGCCACTTAAGGGGTCGACTCGCCTTACATTGGGGTTGACTCGAACTATCCAAAGGTCGACTCGAATCTGCGTGAGGTCGACACTTAGGCTTGGCTGATTTCGGCTGCTCTTTGTCTTTGCTCTGTGCCACTTAAGGGGTCGACTTGCCTTGCACTAGGGTCGACTCGAACTGTCCAGAAGTCGACTCGAATCTACGTGAGGTCGACACTTAGGCTTGGCCAATTTCGGCTTCTTTTTGTCTTTGCTCTGTGCCACTTAAGGGGTCGACTTGCTTTGCACTGGGGTCGACTCGAACTGTCCAGAGGTCGACTCGAATCTGCGTGAGGTCAACACTTAGGCTTGGCTGATTTCGGTTGCTCTCTGTCTTTGCTCTGTGCCACTTAAGGGGTCGACTCGTCTTGCACTGGGGTCGACTCGAATTGTTCAGAGGTCGACTCGAATCTGCATGAGGTCGACACTTAGGCTTGGCTGATTTCGGCTCCTCTTTGTCTTTGCTCTGTGCCACTTAAGGGGTCGACTTGCCTTGCACTGGGGTCGACTCAAATTGTCCAGAGGTCGACTCGAATTTGCGTGAGGTCGACACTTAGGCTTGACTGATTTCGGCTGCTCTGTTTTTGCTCTGTGCCACTTAAGGGGTCGACTCGCCTTGCACTAGGGTCAACTCGAACTGTCTAGAGGTCGACTCGAATCTACGTGAGGTCGACACTTAGGCTTGGCTGATTTTGGCTGCTCTCTTTCTTTGCTCTGTGCCACTTAAGGGGTCGACTCGTCTTGCATTGGGGTCGACTCGAACTGTTCAGAGGTCGACTTGTAGAACAAATTTCCTAAGAACACTTAACTGTATGCACAATTCTACTATGTTTGCGGACAAAATAACCGTGTTCGCAGACAAAATAACCGTGTTCGCAGGCAAAATAACCATGTTCGCAGGCAAAATAACTGTGTGCAGAGGCAAAATAATTGTGTGCAGAGGCAAAAAACTGTATTCCAAGCTTATTTAATTGTGTGCCATGCTAGATTAAGAGTGTTCCAAAGTTATTTAACTGTGTTCCAAGCTTATTTAACTGTGTGAAGAGGCAAAATAACTGTGTTCGGAGGCAAAATAACTATGTTCCAAGCTTATTTAACTGTGTTCCAAGCTCGATTAAGTGTGTTCCAAACTTATTTAATTAAGTTCCAAGCTTATTTAACTGTGTGCAGAGGCAAAATAACTGTGTTCCAAGCTTATTTAACTGTGTGCTAGGCTAGATTAAATGTGTTCCAAACTTATTTAACTGTATTCCAGGCTAGATTAAGTGTATTCCAAACTTATTTAATTATGTTCCAAGCTTATTTAACTATGTGCAGAGGCAAAATAACTATGTTCGGAGGCAAAATAACTGTGTTCCAAGCTTATTTAACTGTGTACCGGGCTAGATTAAGTGTGTTCCAAACTTATTTTTCGTTTGTGTTCTAAGCTTATTTAACTGTGTGCCAGGCTAGATTAAGTGTGTTCTAAACTTATTTAACTGTGTTCTAGGCTAGATTAAGTGTGTTCCAAACTTATTTAACTGTATTCCAGGCTAGATTAAGTATGTTTCAAACTTATTTAACTGTGTTCCAGGCTTATTTAACTGTGTTCCAGGTTAGATTAACTGTGTTCCAGACTGGATTAAATGTGTTCCAAACTTATTTAACTATGTTTCAAGCTAGATTAACTGTGTTCCAAACTTATTTAATTGTGTTCCAGGCTTATTTAACTGTATTCCAGGCTTATTTAACTGTGTTCCAAACTTATTTAACTGTGCTTATTTAACCGTATTCCAGGCTAGATTAACTGTGTTCCAGGCTAGATTAAGTATGTTCCAAACTTATTTAACTATATTCCAGGCTTAAATAGCTGTGTTCTAGGCTTATTTAACTGGATTCCAAACTTATTTAACTGTATTCTTGGCTGGATTAAGTGTGTTCCAAACTTATTTAACGGTGTTCCAAGCTTATTTAACTGTGTGCCAGGCTGGATTAAGTGTGTTCCAAACTTATTTAACTGTGTTCAAAGCTTATTTAACTGTGTGCCAGGCTAGATCAAATGTCTTCCAAACTTATTTAATTGTGTTCTAAGATGATTTAACTTTATTTTTATTTTTATTTTATTTTATTTTATTTTCTTTATTTTCTTTTCTTTTTTTCTTCTCTTCTTCCCTTCTCCTTCTTTCTTCTTCCTTCTTCCGGGAGGCAGGCGGCGACGGAAGGAGGTCGGGCGGTGGCGGCTGCAGGAGGGGGCCACCGGGGGGAGCCGAGTCGCAGCTGGCAGCGCCAGCTGGCCAGCGGTTCCTCTTCTTCGGCACCTCCCCATCGTGGGGGGCGGGGGCATTCCCGACTGCACGGAAGGGGGCAGCGTGCGTGGGAGGGGGCGGGCCGTGGCTGACGGTAGGTGCGGGAGGGGGCTTGGGAGGGGGCGGTCCGTGGCCGACGGCTACCTTTTTCTTCT
>JAOXJJ010000481.1:12959377-12980217 GCA_025769935.1 Phoenix roebelenii
GCGGGAGGGGGCTTGGGAGGGGGCGGTCCGTGGCCGACGGCTACCTTTTTCTTCTCCTTCGGTGGGAATGGGAGAGACGGGGGCATTTTCGTTCCATAAAGCAATGTTGAAATATATATGGACCGGTTGTTAAACAACCGGTCAACAGGAATTTAATGTTAAAGGCCGGTCAATAAATGGACCGCTAAGCAAGTTCCCCTAGATTTTATCCATGTAGAGATTTTTCTTAACGATTTTAATATGGTTTTATGGAATTTATAGAAATACATGGATTTTTTTTTTTTTTTTTGAAGGGCACAGACTCGAAGGAACAGGCTGCATGTTCGATAAAAAGATATTCTTTTTTGAATTTTATAGAAATGAATAGATTTTGTTTTTGAAGGAACATGGACCTTTTTTTTTGGATTTCAGTTTCGAACAGACCTTTTTTTTCAAGTTAATGAAACTGACTTTTTTTTTTTTTTTTTGCTTTTGAAGGTTAGGCGTGATATTTTCAAAAAAATAAAAAATAAATACCTAAGGGATTTTTTGATTTCCTTCCTTTCCATGGATTTTAGAGATTTTTGCTAACATTATTTCTATTTTCCCCTGGATTTTACAGAAATTGACAGAATTTTTTTTTGCGTCTTTGCCACGTCGGACGGAGTAGTTGGTACGCCGGCGTCTGATAAGTTATTTTTGATTCAATTTGGAGGGTTGATGAGCGTCTCTAGTTGTCGGCTTCCGTCACGTCCGTTCCAATCTCCTCTCTCCTCCCTTTATCCTTCCTCCCTTCTTCCCTCGGCTCTGCTTTACCTTTCCTTCTCTTCCTCAATCTCTGCTGTTCCAGAGGAATCCCATGGCGGAGACGCTCTCCATCGCCGTACCTCCCTTGCCCTGGAGACGAATCGTCGTGCGTTGCGTTCCCTACCTCTCTCTCTGCCCAAGTTTTTGTGTGGATGTTTGTACTAACATTCTCATGCGGGGGCCGGATCTGCTGCCCCCCTTCCCATCCAGTTCATCCTATCCGCCCATGAAAAACGTCCCTTTTTTTTCTCCTTTTCAGAGATAGATCCATCGGTGATTTTTAATGTAAAATTTTCTTAAAAAAGGGCTATAATGTCAAAATCACTTTTTTAAGGAGGGCTGTATGCACTTTTTGTCTGGAAGGAAAGCTCTTTACTAACATTCTCTTTATTGTCTGGAAGAAAAGCCGCTAGGAAAGGTTGGATTCTAATTCTTAGATCCTTTGGAATATGGACGGAAATAGAAGAGTAAGTAATGTTGTGTTATTAGGAGGTTTTTGGAGGAATAGTCTGGGATAGAAAAGAATAGCAGATATTATCTTACCAGAAGATTGTACAAAAAACACTAATTAGAGAGATTTGTAGGGAGTGCCAAGATTGCCATAGGTAAGCCTACCTTTTTAAATCACATAACTGTTAAGTCTCTCTCTCTCTCTCTTTCTCTCAAAAAAAGGCGATTTGATTTACTTGAAAAGTGAAATTACGAAGGAGTGGCTTTAATTCAAAAGATGCTTACATGGTATTTGTCATAACTTCATAAACTTTTCCTTTACATGGTTTTTCATCTCAGCCAGAACATCATGTTTCTTATCGACAATTCCCTACCTTCTATTTCAGCTGAGATAAATGCAAATCTTAGCATAAATTATTCACTACCGATATCTGAAAACTTGTCTGGTGTTGCATGGCACACAACATGTAGCTTTTTAAAGTGCAGTTCCTGCTAGATTTTTAGAGATTTTATTGATTTTTAGTAATTTATTTTTTGAGACATTTAAATAAATTATTTGGTGTTTTTTGTTTTGCCTGTACACAGGATTGTTGAAAAAGGTTCAAAAGCTCTGAAACTTTAATCCAACATAGGATAACTAAAGGAGGATTGGTTGGCTTGTATACCAACCCTCTCCTCCTTGACCAAGATGGGCCACCTAGTTGGGCATCCTATGCATGCAGGCACAGCCCACCTTGGACAATTGTGGTCATTGGAGTCACTCCATCCCGTGTTCCATGGATACTTGTGTCCAGCTCTAAGAATACATGTTGGATACATATATGAATCGAATAGATATCAGACTCTTGGATGCTTAACTTCTTTTTTCTAAGCTTTTATAAATAAATGGATAATTTGACTCTTCCAATAATGAATTCAACCCACCATAATAATGTTGAAAGTGATCTTTTTCTTTTTTAGAGATTGGTCAAGGATGTAGATATTGAATAGCCTTGCAAAATGTTTTTTTCTTGTGTCTCTCTATAAATTAGAAAGGTTGAAAACATAAATCATGGAAGAGCCTAACAAATAATACAATATTTTTTTTTATACAATACCGAAAACATATACAATTATTTTTTGTGTACCCTCTATCTCCTTTTCTCTCTCTTGCCCTGTCAAATACTTGGACATGTGTCTGAATCCAATTCTCGTATCCATGTCTATGCAACATTGATTCTATCCAATGGATTGTGCCAAGAGCTTCTTAAATAGGACAACTGGGTGGTGAAATAGAATTCTCTCATTTTTTTCGTTTAATGCTCTCGCTTTGTTTACAAAATTTTGACATTTTAGGCAACGATCAGATTGCTTTGTTCTTTATTGAGGCCATTCTCTTGAGATAGAAGCCAAACCATTCTGGTGATGTTGTATCCTTGGAGCGTAATCGCTGAATTGCCTGGGTTAGAGAGGGTAATAGAAGCTCTTAATGTAATGACTACGCATGTTGTTCTAGTCTAGGCCATATCTCTCTTATTCTATTTTAAACTATTGCATGCATAATATTGGTAAAAGAGAGTTTAAAAGGTTTTGCTTGCTTGACAATGTTACTTGTTTTTTTTAAAAGTTTAACAGGTTCTCTATTTGATTTTAATTTTTCGTTCATAATGTTTTTCCTTGAAATCATATTCTAAATAATATTCCCAGCAGTTCCCTGCAGGATTTTGTTCCTCAACCATGATGTACGTGAATACAGTGGTCGTGCAAAAATTCAATTATTTCTTTTTCTTCCGGTTAACGCAAAATATTTGCAAAAAATTTTTAAAAAGATTTTGGAGATATCACATAAGCCCACATTTTCGACAGAACCATGAGCATGTTTAATGATAACGCTACATGATTTCCAAGAAATGTGGCATCGAATAGGTATTGGCTGGCATGCATGCATGGTTACAAACTGACACTCCCTAAACTCTTTATACTATCTCCTCAGGTGATTCTCTCCATCCTCAATCTCGTAAGTACAATAACCCAAAATACTTCTGCATATACATCCTTTTGTTAAATGCATCTGTATTGGAATATTTTTGATATTTATATTTTCACCTATTGCTTTAGATTATTTCCATCAACTGGCATGCTATATCAGTCAGATTTTAGATGTGATATGAGTGTGATCGCTTAATGACTAAGATCGTTAATCATGCAAATACTAAAAACAAGGGTGGCAGTGAAAGCCATTATATCTTTTAATTGGTTGGAACAGTGAAACTGCAGAAGCCACTTGGGCCATTAGAGGGTCTAGTTTTAATACCCCTTGATTTCATCTTAATACAATTAATGGTGGGTTCTCAAAGAACCATCAACTTTGTTGTTAGTTTTTCTTTTGGCCTAAAATAATGTGCTTTTGCTGTGCAGGTGGGTTGTGGAATGGCGGCAATTGATTTTGTGGCAACCGTGGATGCTTTTCCGAAGCCTGATGACAAGATTAGGAGCAAAAGATTGAAGGTATTTACATAAAAAAACAATGAAATAGAAAGTCCAACAAGTGCATTATGTTGGGTTAAGTTTTGGAAACTTATTTCAATTCTAGAGGGAGGTTAATTAAAATATTGGGGCGTTAACTTTTATTACTTGGCTTCTTTGGTTGAAGCCAGATTACCTGTACCTAACACTTGAAAACGGGGTATTGGTGAACACTTGGGCATGCCATTGCAAGGAGAAATTTTAAAAATTTCGAAGGATTTGAGACTTTGACGAATACTAGCATTTGGTCCTTGTACTTGAATTTGGATTCTCTCCAGTTCATGATTAAACTGGGGTGGACCAGATCGCCATCACCCTCCTATGTGTTGCAGAATGGTTGGTAATGGAGTGGGGCCTGGATGTTCCTCAATACATGCATGGGTGCCCTGCTCGATCACCATCCATTTTGCAATACACGGATTGTTGATGATGTCGAACTGGACTTGTCCAGTTAAACAGTGAACCAGAGAGGTTCCTATTCATGTTACATAGCTGGTCTCAGATTGAAAATTTACTTAAATATCTAAAAACAGGAAGAAAAAATTTATGAAGAATACTAAAAATAAGGAAAATACATTAAATGCTGTTGTTTAAATTAGTATCTTTTTTTAGATGATTATCTTTCATATATGTGAGGCTTGCAGAATTGGTAAAGCTAAGACTGATTCACCTGTATCAACGAAGGAAGAAGTTAGCTATAGATCATCATCCATTGCTAATTTGACATGGTTTTTACTTGTGAGAGAACAATATCAATGTAATATCAAAAAATTAAATGTGTGAGTATAAGGATTGCATTGGATCTGATAAACCAAGTTCTTTGCATCAAGTACTTTCCAGCTTTGAATGGTCTGGTGGGTGCTTAGATAGTGGAATTCAACCCAAGTAACTACTTGAAACTAGGATATAGTGTTTCAGGCCCCGAGGCTAAATTAAATCATCCAATTGTCATGTACTCAACTGGCAAGCACAAAATTTACCTGAATTTTCTGGGGCCTCAGGGTCCAAACCAACAAATCATGACCAAGCATAAATGAGAAGGCTAATTACATTGGAAATAACCTCAACCTAGCTGGAATATCAAACTTGTTCAGATCTCACAAAATCTTAGAACCAAAGCCAAGTCTGCCTTGGAAGCCTACCCAATACACGTGCAGTAACATATGTAGTTTATGGACATATGTGGTAATAAGGATGCTGTTAAATTAAGCAGAAGGTAAGATAATCATACATGACAGTGTTGTGCTGTCCCGAACAGTGTCCTATGTGTTGGTATAGGGGCGAGCAATACCATGCTGTCCCATATCAGTAAGATACTGGCAGGGGACCCAGTACTGAGACTAAAAACATTGGAAAAATTATGTTTCATTAAAGTAAGTATGACAGGCTTAACAATATTGTAACTCTAATAGTGCATTGACGCTCTAATATTGCAAATGCTTCATTTTTCGGGGCTTTAATAGCGCTATTAGCTCTTTCATAAGTAATAAATGAAGATTTCTTTAAAAATATGTTCTTTTTTTGAGCATGGCTCTTGTGGGGGAACACAGACTCCAGCATGTTAGTTGCATTCCAGGCATTTCACATTATATAAAGAGATATAGTTCCTATCACTTGCTCAAACTTTCAATAAAATTTTTCTCCAAAATCTTAGAGGAGAGAGTCTTAATAACGGTGAATGCACAATGACATTATCAAAGAGAAAAGCTGACTAACAATAAGCGGCAAAACGAGTTATGAAGGGGTCAACAGTTATTAATTAATACGCCTTAAATTAGGATCCCCTCCATATTCTCCTAATGGCTGCGTCCAGGGCTCATGAAATCATGCATTACTTCCTTTTTAGTCATAGTGTCCCATCGACTACTAATATTTGGTGTGTTGCACCAAATTCTAGAACTTAGTTGTGAAGGACCCTTTTCTTTCTCCTCCAATTCCTTTTCATTGAATAGCTATGATAAAGGATAGAATGTATTCATACTTAGACATAAGTTTTCATCAAGTTTTTGATCTAAAAGGCATGGACCCCACCATATCTAATTAATATTAGGGTTTTTTGAGTGTATACCCTTATAAATATATGAAATTGCATGAATATCCTTGCAAAGTTGTTATTTGCATGTATACCCTCATAAAACACTTGTTTTGCATGCATATCCTTCTTTTTTTTTCTTTTGCATATGTATCCAAGCCATCTAAAGTTGTTGAGACATGAGTGGTTTAAATTTGAAATGACTGAAATATCCTTGATAGGTAGATGCTTAAAATGAAAGATTTATAAGGGTATACGTGCAAATAGCAAATTTGTAAGGGACTTCATGCAATTTTGCATATTTAGGAGGATATACATTTAAATTTTTTTTTTAGGACTTTAGTAATTTCTTTTACTTGTCTATGAGAATGAGTAATGCTAAAGTAACATGATTTAGAAAATCTGCTGATATTAATTTTGGATCTTATAAAGTGCTTCCTTATCAAAAAAAAAAAAATTTAAAACAAAGTAAACAAATATTCTATTGATTAGGATATGGTAACTACATCTCGCTTTAAAGGTCAGTTTGTAGCCCACACTGCTTAGTATATAATTTTGAATGCAGATTGTTGTTAGAGGTGTGTTCCCTTCTTACTCTGTGCATGTCATTAGCTCGCTCATCAAGACCCTCATACTGTGGTAGTGGCTGGTGACGATGTATGCAGGCCAACGTAGGCCCACAATAGTGCTGCTGCATCATGTGTTCTTGGATAGTTGAGACAACAGCATGCATGAAATAGAAGGGGAACTTGTCCATGTCAATATATAAGCATCTTATGGCATGCATCAACTTGTTTCTTTTCGTAAAGGCCACTAACCCCTTATTAATTGTCTTACATTGGTATGGAAACAAGCAAAATATTGCCATATAGCCAATATGCGTAAGCATCTTAGTTCCTTATGACATGGAACAAAACCTAATTAAGTAAAGCTTTATCAAGGAACTTTACAAAAAAAGCTTTTTCAATGAAATTGGCATACTATTTACCATCTTCTTTTCTTGTTTATTCCATTCTTTTTGTAGATGTGGCTTAAGATCTGTCTCGTTGTGATCATTGCCATTTGCATCATCTAACATGTTGTCATGTGGCAACCTTGTATAATATTGATGATTTATACCTCATCCACCATTGCATTCAAGTGTATCTGGTGATGCATGTCACATGCATTGCAAAGTAATCAATGGTCCTATATATATTATGTTGCCCAACCTATTAACTCTCCCATAATTTGCACTGTATGCATCTATATTTACTGGTTCACAAAGTAAATTGTGCTCCATGCAAGGTACTAGCTCATGCAAGGCTGTTGGATGACACTTGGGAATTGGTGCAATTACCAATCCCCTCATAGTAAATCTAATAGTCTATTTTATACTACGAGCTTCACTTGAAGGAGTTACTTAAAAAACAGAGAGGCAGATCGCGTGCCGGTCTGTTACTGTAGGATGTGGTACCATCACAACAATTTCTTTCTTTGCGTTCAAGATGCAAGATAAACATTAGTCTAAAAAAAAGATTCTTCGAGTATATACCCTCCTAAATATGTGAAATTGCATGAATACTGTCACAAAGTTGCTATTTGCAGGTATACCCTTTTAAATTTTTCTTCCTGCGCGTCTACCTATTTAAAGTATTTCAGTCATTTTAACTTTAAACTGCTCATTTCTTAATGGTGCTAGATGGTATAGATACATATGTAAAGAAAAGAAGAAAAAGAAGGGTATACATACAAAACAAGTGTTTTATGAGGGTATATATGCAAATAGCATTTTTGTGACGATATTCATGCAATTTCGCGTATTTAGGAGGGTTTACATTCAAAAAACCCTCAATATTAATCATCAAATTAGCATCCCCTATTTTTAAGTTTTGGTAACAATAGGTTGATGACGTATGAAAGCTTTCACTTTCAATAAAATGCAGGTTCACTGAGTTCTTTTAACATCTTAAAACTCTCCTTCATCCATAGAACTCCATTAAAACCTAAAATGCAAATATCTATCCGGATTTTTTCAAGTATCAATATGATGACCTCGAAAATAAGCACCACAGATCTAAAAACATTGTTCCACAATTTTCCTTTCATTTTTTTTTCAAATTACAGGTTCTAGGAGGTGGAAATGCTGGGAATGCTTTAACATGTGCAGCTCGTTTGGGTTTGACACCTAGGCTAATCTCCAAGGTATTTTACCCATGAAGTTTTCTTTAAATATATCAAGTCAAGTTAATATTATGGTCATTATTCTTACTCAGGGCAGAAATTTTTGCTCATTAGTAGTATAATCATTATCCAATGCAAATATTTCTTGAATTTACTAATTCTTCTATTTTGTCTACGATAATATCCTCTAGCAGTTCTTTACTCAGATTGTCATGCTTGCATTTATGTCCATGACCAGGTTGCCGATGATACTCATGGTGGATATATTCTAGCAGAGCTTGAAGCTGATGGAATTGATATTTCTAATGTTGTGGTAGGCTTTACAGTTTAAACTATTTTGTCTGTCGATTGCATTTTTTGGACATTCAATTTTTTTTTTCCTGCAGTTCTGAAGGTATAGCTGTAAATGAGAAAGTTGCAGTCTGTTGAGGTGCTGATATACTTATAGGAACTGAGTACTTCATAGCTATTAATATTTGGCTTTATGCTATAATGATTCTTGCGCTCACGGCATTATCTCAAGTTCCATAACATCCAAGCCCTTTTTTTTTCCATCCTGGGATCATCATTAAAATTTCTGTGGCCTTCCACTTGAGATCCTCTCATCTTTTGGCAATCTGGTTGCTGATTTGAGTTGCCATCATATCCTTCTTTGGCAGATGTTGTCAAGCTATTACCAGAATTTGACCCCCTGACAGTTAATGGTCATTAAAACTGTTGGATTTGACTGGGCCATTGAATTTTGTTTCAATCACTCTTTGGAGATTTTTCTAGTGTCATATTTGGTAAAGTGTTCATTTCTTGTATCGTGCGCTACCCAAATTGTAAGCAAATGGTGGTTGCCAACTTTATACTGTCCACCATTTTTTCTAAGTGTTATAGTGTATGAGACCTCTACTGGTCATTTTTTTGACTTTCTTTCACATTACCTTATTGTCTGTCCTTTTATTGATTCAAGATGAATATTGTTAATTGACCTTCACTACTTATTGAATCATCTGTTAATATCTAGTTAAGCTGTGCATTTCTCCTTTCCATCTGCTTGGCAGAAGTTTTAGTTGTGATTTGTCATGTTGAGCTTTTGTAATTTAGGTTGATATGGTAATGGCATTTTTTGGTATTTAAAGGTCATTTTTGGTATGCAATTTGGTATCCTTGGTCCACAGGTTCCTTATTTTGTCATTTAGTCATTTGGTATGCAAGTACTTCAAAATGGAATTTGCTTATTGAGCTGCCTACTTCCCAGCTACTACTCATTGCATCACTGCTCATGCTGCTTGTATTAGTGAATCTGAGACTTCAATCATATCCAGGGAAAAAAAGAGCTGGATTTAAGGATATGACGTTGAACTTCATTGCTATCTGTTTCATCTGTTTGAGATTCGGAGACCTCCCTATCTTTTGTTTGCAAAGTGGTTCGTACCAGGCATGTGTAGGTCTTCTTTATATTTAGTCCTTTTTGCTTTCTGCCGATTTGTTGATATGTTGGATAACCTAAGGACCTATGTTTTTCTCACCCTTAAAGGTTTTACCTGACACACAATACCAACATATTTCGAGCCTTATTTGAAAACAACCTCGTTTTCTTGTCACTGACCTATAGATTCTGTACCACCTTTCTGTGTTCAATCTGTCCTTGCTACTTCTCCAGGGAAATTGTCTTTGTTCTTTGAGGGTAACTCTTTTTCTAGTTGTCATCCTTGCTTTCTGTGCTTTATGCAAGGAAGTCTACTTTGTAATGTCTTGATTGAGCTACTAATGCTTCTTGGCATGGACAACTCATCTTATGAATGTTTAGTAAAAAAAAATTAAAAATCTCAATTTTAGCATATTTTTCTAATGATAGGTTTAACTATTTTGTATACACTTCACCAGTTCACCTGTTTCTCGTCTTGTGATGTTATTCAATTATCTAGCTGTTATCTTTTGTCATCTCTTGGCTATATATACCAGTTGTCATCTCATTTACTTGCAATATCTTTCTTTCTCTATCCTCATGTGGAATTGACGGAGAATCGGATTTGGGAGAACGTAACTCAGTTTGTGAAGTTCAGGGGTAATGGAGTATAGATATCATTATTATTTTATTGGATTAAAGTGGGCGATTCCTAGTTCTTATCTTTTTATTTTATAGCCTCACTATAGTTTTATATCCAATTTAACATGTCTCTAACTTGATATGAAATTCTATGCTTTTTCAGATATGTAATGGGGGAACTTCAACTTTTTCATATGTGATTGTTGATAACCAGATGTAAGCTCAACATTTATCCATTCAGATGCTTACTACAGTGCAGATAATATTCTAACGATCTCGATCCATTGAATGCAATTTCGTCATGTCTCATGTTGCATGCTATGAAGTACGGATGGTTACTAAATATTATGCATGCCCTGATATGTTCAAATTAAAAAAAAGTCCGATATGGACCAATTTGCTATATTTGTCTATAAATTTTCTCTTTGACATATAATTCTAATCGTATTATCAGAAGAATAATGTGCCTACGCAGTTGTTGTAATTGAATATTCAAGATGTCATAAAAAAAAAAAGATGTCAGAAAGATTATTCAACTAATTACAATTGACAATTTCTAACATAATCTTATTAGTAAACCCAGAATCCTAAGCACCTTTGTCCAGGAGGTTCCTGCATGTGGGGTCCTTGGTTTCCACCTATTGTAACTACTACATCTTTAACAAAAATACACAATACGGTTTTTGAAAAGAAGGGAGAAAATTGCACCTCCCACAGTTGAGTACATGAATCATCAACCATTCTTATATTGAAGCTGAACTCAAGTACCTTTATCGAACAGTTGATGATATTTTAGCTAGCTTTTTTGTTCTATGATCAGATTGAGATTAGTGATGCCATCATTGGGGCAATGGGCAAACATGCATACTGCATAGACTGCAGAAAGTAAGCTTCTCCTCATCAAAGATAGCTTCCAATGTCCAAAAGTGAGTGAGGAGAAGGACTTACCTGAATGAACATAGTTATTTTGGTTAAGAAAGCCCATAATGGTATAATGACTTTTTAGCCTTGGTCATTTTTTGTACATCAAAATAAGTCGGTGGACCAAGGATGCATATTGTGACATGTAACAAAAGATAAATGGCCAACCATGACCAAAGGTTGTTTTCTCAGTTGACTTAAAATAGTGATGTCTAAATAATACAAATAAAAAGGAGTTTGATTTGCCAGACTAAGTTTGTCAAACACCACTGGTTCTCTCTCCTTTGTTTTTTTTTTCCCTCTTTCCTACTAGATCAACAATACTGTGACTGTTCAATCATTATGCTTTTCTTTTTCTTTTTTGTTTTGTTTTTATATCTCTTCAAGGAATGCTCTCATCTGATGCTTTCTGGATTAAATGTATGTGTATTGAAAGAAGCCTTCAAGATTGATTATAATTAAATTTCATGCCACATCTCAATAGAGTTAATACAATTTTACTAATGACTGAATGCTTACTGAGGAATCTTCTTGTTTAGCATGTCTCGTCTGGATGATTGTTTTGGCAAGGTAGTTTCTAAAGTTTGTCATCTTTATAGGAAAACTCGTACATGTATATACACACCCGTGTACCCTGCCATGGTGCCTGAGGACTTGCCCAGATCAAGTTTGTTATCTGCCCTGGATGAAGCAAAACTGGTATATTTTGATGGATGGCTGCATAGGACTGCTTTGGTTGTTGCGCAGCAGGTATCCCCATATTATTAATATTTTTGAGGACACAACCAAATATTAAACACCTACTTTGTGCATGCATGTTCAGAGCAAGCAAGCTTACTATTGCCGTGCAATTAGTTAAGTCAGTATAATATCAACTACAATTGTAAGATAACATGACTGGTTTTTGTGCTAATAGCATAACTGCTTTTTTGTGCAAAGAAGATAATGTCAAGGCCCAGCTTGTACTACCATTTACAAAACTTCTAAATACATATACTGATATATCTTCAGACATGTATATTATGCCAGTTTAATTTAAGCTTTACCAGTCTTGTAATTATGCCTTCTCTACTTGCTACATACAGATTTTGCAGATTAGGAAAAGTTGATGTTTCAGCATTCATCAGTTGTTAAATCTTATGTTTTTTTTTCAAAAAAAAAAATAAATCAAAAGGCTAGTGTTACCCATATATCTTCCATTCATCAGGATAGGAAAAGAAGCTCATGGCCTAGCAATACAAGAAGGCCTAAAATCTGTTACATCAGAATGTCAACAACTTGATAAACATTCTGCAGAAAACACACTAACCATGTGCTAAGAAGCATTACTAAAATCACAACTAGAAACAAATGCTAGTCCAATCTTGTAACAAAAATCAAAAAAGGGTTAACTAACTTATTTTCCATCAACCAGCCACTCGGAATGCTTCAAGTCAGACTGCACTGTCGTCATGCCTTGATTCCCTATGAAGAACCTCAGGAAGAGACTCATTTCTTCCTGTTACCCAAGTATTCCCCTTATAGCCAAAGACAGAAAATAGATATTATGTAGGATGGTATTCAAGTTGGGCTGGCAAGATCATCTCTCTCACCAAATACACCAGTGCCGAACAACTTCTCCACAATCGTGTTCCTCTTTCTACTTCTCCACCTGCTTGGTTCTCCTGACTAGATAGAGAGGTCTGATGAACCTAGGAATTCTTTGTAGTTTCAAATAGATGTGTGTTGCAGTAGGTAGGGAGAATAATGAAACAAGAAGAAAAAAAAAAGAACAAGAACACAATATTTATGTGGTTTGGTCTATTGACCTATGTTCATTGACAAGAACGATGCAAAAGTTTCGTATAGAAAACTAGATTACAGAGTATAAGATTTCCTCACAAACTCTAGCCTCCAAGACACCCAATTTCTAGAACACTCAATTGCCCTCTTCCCTTAGGGTTACAAGAGATATATATAATAGTATAAGTTGATTTAGACTCGAACTACCAATTATATATGTAACTAGTTGGATGAACTATCTATTACTAGTTCAAGTCTAAATCGACTTACTCTATTATAAATATCTCTTGTAACCCTAAAGGAAGGGAACAATTGAGTGTTCTAGAGATCCGGTGTATTGGGGGCTAGAGTTTGTGAGAAAATTTTATACTTTGTAATTTTCAGTTTTTTATAGTAAAACTTTTGCATCATCTCTGCCCATGGACGTAGGTCAATAAACCGAACCACATAAATATTGTATGTTCTTGTTCCTTTTTCTTTTTTCTTATTGTTTTGTTATTCTCCCAGCCCGCCACAACAAACCGCTTCGGAAAAAGGCCCCTTTTTTGTCTCTCTAAAGCTTGTAAACTCTAAGATATACTCAACAATGCGCTTTAATGCCAAAATATGGTTGTCTCTCATATTAATGTAAAGGTATAGCGATATAGTTCTTATGCCAGTAAAGACTTATTCAATGTGGTGTAATGGCAGCTGTATGAACACCCAAAGCCAACAATTGTTGCGAGAATTTTAGGTACTTGTAATTGATAGTGTTCCAGTGACCGTCTGAAGCAGATTATCTATGCATTTTGGTTTCTACCAGTGGATGAAATCATGTCACAATATCAGGTTTTACATGCTAATACAAATTAGATGGACCAGTAATAATACAGAGTGCAAGACAAATCCTGTGGGGGCAATAACTCTTGCACTCTCCATATGCTCAAAGTTTGTATTTAATGGTTTCAAGATTGTTAAAATAGACTTCAAAAACAATGATCATCTTTATTTTTTATTTTTTATTTTTGGGAATAGCCCAGAGGGCCTTCTCATTATGGATTTACGTATCCCATGCTGTAGCATCAACATAAAGTAAATATTTTGTTGAACTGCAAGAATAATTTTCAGGCGATATCAAAAATGCTCTTGTACCTATTTTCAGATTGTATCACTATGAAAATGTTGTGTAATCCTCTACATGATTTTTTCTATTTCAATTAGTGTTTTCTGGGCTAATATTATGGTCAAGAGCTTTCAACATGATAATGGAGCTTGTGTAATTTATCTTGTGCAGGCAGCTGAAATGAATATACCTATTTTGATTGATGCAGAAACAAATAAGTCAGGCTTGAATGGCTTACTTGATCTGGCAAGTTATATTATATGTTCAGAAAAATTTCCACAGGTATACAAAGAACTTGTATGCACACATTATGCCTTCTTTTGCAATTGCTTAAGGGAAGCATCTTAAATGAACCCCAGAATTTCTGGTTTTTTGTAATATTTTATTGATATATATCAATATAATCTATGAACATATATTTAATTTTCTGAAAACATAAGACCATAAGGTATTGAATCCCCTAGAATCCTGACTGCAGAAATTTCCTACAATCTAAACCACGTCACCTGCCATATGGTAGAATTTGTGGCAGTAACTTGTGTGCACAGGATCAGTGATCAAGAAACCATGCAAAATCACAGACCAATAGGTTAGAGAGTGTTCCTTTTGCTATGAAGCCGATATTGTCGAATTCTTCGTCGTCTCGTCATTCCTATGCTGTAGCTGAATGTGTGCACAACCTACTTGAGACATGACATTATCCGGTTTTCTCTCTACTCACTCTCTGACTGTAACAAGAGGATTGATGGGGATCCATCTCATAAGGCTATCTTTCAGTGTGTAGAGAGAGGGATTGGGGCCTTGTGTTTATAATTGAATTTGGACCTCCCATCATAGTCCTAGGTCTTGTGGGATCTTATTTTCTTCTATATGTAATGAGGAATAGTGTCCTTGATTGGGAAACCTTTTAAAGATGATTCATGTTTTATCAAAACAAAATCCTTAGGAGATCCTAACTAATGATAAGACACATTAGGAAATAATTCTAACACTATATACTTGGCTAAAGAAGAGTTTAACCATTACATGCATGGTCTGCTGTACTGCCATGTACCGCCCGATATGAGGCATATTGTACCATACCAGGAGAAAATCGGTGCAAAACTCAAATTCGAGTTAGTACAAGTCCCGTATTGACCTATACCATGGCGTACTGACTTGTACCGAAGCGTACCAACTTGTATCAAAGCGTTCCAATATGTATCGAGATGCATACCGACCCATACCGAAGCGTACTAATATGTATCGATGCATGCTGAGATAAAAATTGAGAAAAAATAGTTAGAGAGCTATTTCAGTACAAAATGCGTACAATATTGTATCGAATTGGTTAAGCACCGATACGCTATCCGGTACCGAAATTGCGGATCTTGATTATACACTTGTCATATACTTGAGTAAGATGATTCTTATGGATCAGATGGTTTAGGATGACATGGTGCTGATGTGTAAATTGAGTTAGGTGTACTACTTTTAGACCAATAATTCTGAAACTATCTTAAGGAAATTCTAAAACCTTGTCAGTTTCAATTCCTCTTTTTGGGGTTTAAATCTAGAACTTTAAGACAAAACTTCTGAATGCAGTTATTCCAGGCAACTCTCACTATTTTTTTGTATATAACAGACATAACCATCAATGCTTGTCCTATCCCCATGGATTTGCTTTACTTTATAATTTTTGATATTCATTGCGATAAGAGTTCGTACATCTATTATATAGTTTCCATCCAGCTTTTTTTTTCCTCTCTATATGGTGTTACAAAATGTTCTGATATATGGGTTGGCGACACCTTTTATAGTGTTCGGATCAGGAGTAATTAATTCAGGTAAAAGCCGATCTGGTCTGACCAGCATCTGTAGTGATCATGAGCATTGATCAAATGATCTTACCCCCCCTTCTGATGGCATAAATCAGGAGTGGTTGAGCACATTCAACTGCAGGAGCAGAGAAGCTGTTGCTCCAAAAAACTAGAAATCAAGAGAAACTATAAAGCTTTTGTTAAAAACATACGGTTGTTATGTATAAATTGATACATGCTTGGTATTCATTAAGTATCAAATCTCATCAACAAGATGGATTCTTTGAATCAAAGATCTAATTGCAGGTGCTACTACTTCACGCCCGCTATACGGGATTGTATTGGTAAGATTCTCTACTAATATGCTCCCTCTACCAGTATTGAACTGACACATAATATTCTCACTTTTCAATGCCAGCACATGGAGGCATGCCCTGTGTCGATACAACATTATACCATACCAGTCCATACCAATAGCAATACTTCAAAACAAGGTTTTAACTACTGACTTGTATTGGTCAGTGCTAGAAATACTATGCTGATCCCGTACAGTATGCCTCTGCTCTGACACACGGTACAGCTGCTGTACCCTGTGCCATTATGTGGGCATACAATACCAACTGGACTTGAACTGGTACGGTACCTGTACAAGGTTTTATACCAAGACTAAAGACATTTCTTTAAACTTTGCTTTTCAAATTAATTTCACAACTTGCACATACAGTTAGCAGTAGTCTAGATTCAGGTTAGATTAAAAAATATAATTTAAAATATCATGCAGAATCAAACAATTGAAGTCTACTAGTTATTGGAAACATAATTCATTAAGGAGTGGGATCCATGCTAAAATTATTTTTACACTGATTGAAGTTCTTAATTTCATATTTCTTG
This sequence comes from Phoenix roebelenii, assembly GCA_025769935.1. NCBI lineage: Eukaryota > Viridiplantae > Streptophyta > Magnoliopsida > Arecales > Arecaceae > Phoenix > Phoenix roebelenii. Next base: position 12,975,847 of record JAOXJJ010000481.1, read on the forward strand.
ATGAAGTTGATACTTGACTGCATGCATTTTCTCTTGATGCAAATTGGCAACCTTTTGGAATGATTTGTCTTTCTTTTTTTTATATATAAAAAAAATTGCCAAACTACATTTGCTTGGTCTTATCACTTATTTGGCTTTAATTAAACTACTTAAGTTGAATTCCCCTCTTTTAAAACCTTGTCACATTGTAGAAACATAATAAATTCTTGGTGACTAATAGTGCATGAGGTAAAGAAGCCCTCTTGGTATGACAGAAGGGGCAATTTGAATTAGGCAATGGAACATTTGTATGACCCTTAAATTTATTTATATATTTGATGCAGGCAGATGTAATTATTCTTTTACAACTTACAAAGTCCCTGTTTGTATTAATAACATTTTGTGGAATGGCAGGAGTGGACATCAATCCCATCCATTACATATGCATTAGTATCCATTCTTCTACGGTTTCCCCATGTCAGATTTGTAATTGTAACCCTTGGAGAAAAAGGCTGTATAATGCTTGAGAGGAGCATAGATGGTGAGTTCATGACTAGGTTTGGATGTGCATAAATAGGTCTTTGTAGAACTGTGGGCTAGAGGATTGGGATAATATATGGCTGTATTTCTTGGGTCTTATCATTTCAAGTTTGATTTTTTTTTTAGTAGCTACTAAATATTTCTTTAAACAGATGAAGGTTCTGATATAGATGAAACCGATGTAGAGAACTTGCTTGAATCGCTAAAGATGAGAGTTGATAAAGATAATGTGCTTCCATCATGTGTATCATCTGAGGTATGTTGAATGAACATACATTAAAGATATTCTTCTCAATCACCACTTGTGCTTGGATGAACTTACAATTACAAGCCTACATCACATTTTTATCAATTTTGTAAATTCAATTTTGAAAATTCAATTTTGAAATAAAAGAATTAGTTTTCAACTTATCAATTTTCCAAAGAACCAATATATCATGAGTCTATTGAAATTGCTTGGATGCTCTTTTGAGACTGAGCTGAAGTTTCAGAACTCTACTGGAGTAAATTTCAGTGTTTTAATCTTGTCTGTGAATCATTCTTAAGAGCTTTTCTTTGCCTCCTTACTCTAGTTGTTTGCTAAAAATAATGTTCTTATTGATAGTTTATAGGATTCCAATTTTGTTAAGGTAGACTATAGCTATCTACTGAAGTCTTTTCATTAATTTAAAAGGGCTGTTTATGGGACGTAAGTGGTTATTTCTTTTTCCATTCTTAGTGCATGAGGTTATGTGCCCCTGGAGTAGGCACTATTAGTGGGAGATTGCTTTTAGGCACAGCAGAGATCATACCTTCTTCAGAGATCGTTGACACCACAGGTGCTGGAGATGCATTTATTGGAGCAATCCTTTATGGTGCGTGGAGTCCATTGTGTTCTTCTTCTGTTGCCTTATCTCATCATTTGTTGATCTTGTATGTGCTAGTTTAATTAATTACTTCTCTTATTTTCTTACAGCTCAAAAATTTCCATTTAATAAACCTTTGCTAACGTATAGGGCACTTTCTCTGGACTCAGCATGTCATTAGAAGTTTCTACCTTCGGTGAATCAAGATGAGATTGGGAGAGTCACATTGGTTGTTGAGATTTTTTTAAAATAAATCTCTTTGAAAGATTCTTCAAAACATATGATGTTCTTCTTGTGCAATGAAATTCTGAAGTTAAAAAAAAGTAAATATCAATGCATGCTTTTTATTAAAAAAAGTAAGAAGTATGTATAGATGCATGGACAACCATACAACTTCGGGTTTACGTAGAAATTGGAAAGATGTCCATTTTCTTCTAATTTCTGAAGGGTGTTACTTGTCCATGTATAAAGGATATTAGGGAAGTGTTCTCTGCTCTAGTTATGTTTTAGCTTTTATTCTTGCTTGGAAGTAGGCTTAACTTTAGAATGGGTGCTTGTGTTGCATGTGGTGTCTTCTAAAATGCATTATTGGGCTTCAAATAAGAAAAAAAATATTCACGTCTTCTTTGATCTTTGATCGTTTTTATTTGACCTTCTCATGTCTTCACTCTCCATCTGTAAGCTTTAAATATTCCTAAGATATGTATATGAAGAGATTCTGGATGTGCAAGCAAACGACTAGTTTCTTGAAGTGGATTTAAGATTTGGCAATCAGATTGAGATTTGGGAGTTTCTTGACATTTGTTTACTGGAGATATGGTGAAAAATAGAACAATATACCAATATCTCTGTTTCCTTGTACATACGGCAAAGGACCTCTTAGTCCTAGTGACATTTGCTGCCTCTGCGAGCCCTGATGCAATAGAATGACTGTCTTTGTAAACTCCAGCAAAGAGGTAATGTATCTATGACATACATGTGTTCAATGTGATAGCTGAGATCTTTTTCGGAATATGAAGTTGGCTGGTACAACTGAACCTCGGAATGTCTCTCTGAACTCTATGAGATAATCACTCACATCATTTAAAAGGATTCATGGCAATGGTCAAATTTCCACCTGTGTGCATATTATTTTAGGCTTTTGCTAATTCGGTCTCTATCCATCCAAGAGTAAAAGCTGATTTTTTCCCTCAATGAGCGCACACTGAGCTGGAGAATCCTTTCTACAAGTCATGGCCAGGTGGTTATCCTATGTTAGGACTTAGGATGTTGAGACAACCAAGCTCTTCACTAACCCACTAGCCAGTATGTTGCTTGAATCAGTCTCCTTTGATTTGCATTCGTCTTCTACGTTCACTTCATTCTGGCAAAAGAAGGTACCTAACTCTTCTTTTTAAGTCTTTTTTTTTTTTGCTAATGCAGGTAGATCATACCTGACGGGACCGGATACACCCAATAAGGTCGAAAAATAGGATACCTCGGAGTGCCAAGGGCAACTCTCCATCGCCAATCCACAAGGTGCCTTCGGAGTGACAAGCTACATACGCAGCTATCCAATCCGCGGCTCCATTACCTTCACGATAAATATGCTTGGCCTGAAAGGCCCATCCATCCCTCGCCATAGCCCAAATGTCACGAAGCAAGGGATGGTCACTCCCGCCACCCCTTGGACCCCCCTGGATCCAACTAACGACAGTGGCTGAGTCACCTTCCAGGATAATGGACCTAGCCCGTAAGACACACCGGGCATGGCGAAGGCCCGCCCAGGCTGCTGTTAGCTCCGCATTTGGAACCGAAGTGTCAAATAACTGACTGCCACCGGCAGCCACAACCCTGGCAGACGGGTCTCGAATAACAAAATCCGCGCCTCCCCGCATACCACCATCCCAAACAGACCCATCAAAGTTGACCTTGAGGAAACTCGGGGGTGGAGGCTCCCAGGTGAAAAACATCGTACGAGAGACTGCCGAAGCAGGGTGGGAACCCCAGGTGTCACGAGCTATCAAGGTCCCTCCAACAGGAATAGTGTAACACAGCTCTGCCGCCTGAACGCGGGCACTCTCGACAACAAATCGCGATGATATACGTCGTTCGCTGAAGGTGCGAGCATTCCTGGCCAGCCAGATCTGGTAGGCAATGCAGATAGCTCGAACAGCCTCCTGACGAAGTACCAGGGATTTCGAGCCCTGACGCATGGCCTGCAAGAACAGGTCCCTACATCGCCATACCACCTGTGGGACCCCTGCCAGCCGCCAAGTACCCCTAGTCCATGTGCACCGAAACAAGGCATGGTCCACCGTCTCGGCCACACCACAAACCCCACACACCAATAGGATTCTCACACCTCGACCTCCAAGTACAACTCTCGTAGGGAGACGGTCCCAGGCCACCTTCCAGAGGAACAACGCAACCCTCGGGTGGAGCCCCAATCGCCAGATTCAGGCAAAATCCGGGCCAGGCTCGTACTCCCGCTGAAGGATATGAGAGAAATCGCCCATCCTAACCCTAGGTCTGGTCGAGGAGCGCCACACACGTACATCTGGTCCACCACTCTGTGGTAACGGTAGTGAGCGGATCCGCTCCGCCAAATGCTGCCCGAACAAACGGGCCAACTGAATCTCATCCCAGCCAGCCACCCCCGGGGTCATGAGATCACAGACCTGTAGACCCTCCCCAGCCTCGACACTAACCATAGTCGGCCAAAGCCGCAGAGGTAGGCCGTCGACCCATGGGTCCCCAGCTTCATCGATACTACGTCCGTCGCCTATCAGCTAACGGGTGTGACTCGACACTAATGGCAGATACCTCGCTATCTCACGCCAAAGAAAGGAGCATCTCCGCCCTCCTCGGGCCCAGCCCTCCGGGCCTGCCCCCCCATAGCGGATAGTCATAATCCGGCTCCAGAGCCTCTGCGGCTCTAGAATGACGCAGGAAGCATGCTGGGCAAGGAGCAGCTCTCGTCTCTCCAGGAGAGACACCACCCCTAGACCGCCCTCCCTGAGGGGGA
>JAOXJJ010000481.1:12987323-13033241 GCA_025769935.1 Phoenix roebelenii
CCTCTCCGCCTTTGGTCTCAGAAAGTGGTTTGTCTCCAACGAGGAAAAAAATTGTTGACTGAAAATTTTCTGCTACAAAAGACGCTGACATTTAAATCGCAGCAGAGGCAGTTTCAAAGAAAGTTTGCACGAGAAAAACAATGAAGAGCACCCTTTTGGACCAATCGACAAGATCCCTCTTGGATTCCCCTGCACCTACGCCATGAAAACGAGCACCTGCAGCTAAGGGCCAGCGTATGAAGTGCCTTCCAAGCTTTGCCGGTCCCGGTGGAAGTCAGTTGGTGGGAAATGGATGGACCTATCCCACGCCAGCCCAAGGGTTGAACGTCCCAACAAGTCCAAACCTACTATTAACAAGAGCCGCCCCGCAGGCCACGGTGCGCGGTTTGCACTGTAGAGTGCCGTGCAGCAGTCTTCGTTGCCATCGGCAGATGGATGGCTATCAAAAAAGACGGTCTTACGGGTTATATATGGCGTGCCTTATTTGATGACTGTTTATCTTCTGATGACGGTTATCAAGTGTTGCACGGCACTTTGTGGTGCAAAAAGTGCACCATAGAGGATTATGGGTCAAGCTAACAAGCAAACAAACAAGAGAAGTCAAGTTTGTTGGCTTATCCGATCCGATCCGATCCATTATAATGGATCCGGCACTGGTTATGAGACTCTGAACTATGGAGCACGATTATTTGGACTGGTGATACGAATGTTGTCTGTCAACCGGCTGTCGCTATGGTTATATTGGCTAGGCATAACAGAATGCACTCGGGAGATCTCATGGAACAATAATAGATTTTTTTTTTGAAGGAGGCTTTAGCCACCACGGTGGTAGCCTAGTGGTACTGGGCGGGGATTCTAACCTCATGATCCCAAGTTCGAGTCGCTTCGGCGATGATTAAAATGTAGCTTCGGCCACTGCTTGGACATGAGGTATAGGATCGCTCTTGAACCGTTAGTAGCCGGGGTGGTGCCAGGTGTGACGTATTTACACTTGGGACTCGGGCCAGAGCCCAGAGAGGTAACTGAGTCGGGCTCATGGATGGAAAAGGCATGAGTAAAACCAGTCGAGATGCCCAACACACGGTCATTTCTGCTCGCATCGAATATTCTCCTGGCAAGGCGGGGACCCAGTGGAGGCTGGTACACGGGGGGTGGGCTTGTCCCTTTCTCCCCCTATCCCTTCTCATTAGCAACAAAAAAAAGGCTTTAAAAAGAAAATCATTAATATGACACATTAATGCTTGTTATCTTTTTCTCGGTGAAAAAAAGGATTTCCGTTTTAGCAGAACAATTTAAAAAAAAAATTGATGGTTCTCGAGCTTCCTCTAGAACAAGATATGTTTAATGAAAAAGATGTAACCTACAAATGGAGTGTTTGGTGTGGTCCCTCCTCATGTCGGAGCTACCTCATTTAAATTTTTTTTAAAAAAAAGAAAAAGAGGATAAGAAGGAAACACCACTGGCTTGGGGAGTTAATCGCGAAGAAATTTTGGGCGCAAGGCTCTACGCAAACGGGAGAACAAAAAAAAAAATAGAGAAAAAAAAAGAAGAGAAAAAAAGCGTGCTACTTTGTTGGATGATCGGATGGTTGATTATATCCGAATTTTACTAAAATTTCAGTACATTGTTTATGGCATTGAAAGCTACAAATTAAATAGTTTGGATCGTTGAAAAACCTTCTCTATTGGTTATTTCAAGTATCAATACTTGATAAGATCTATTTTTTATTTTATTGTTTATTGTTGAAATATGTGTTATTGGTGATGAATGTACTTGTTCGTGGAAGTTAAGATTAAATTTTGTTGATGTTTATACTACCTCTAGTTGAACTAGAGAGGATCTATTGTAATCTTATTATTCTAAATAGTAGAAATTTTTGGCTGGTCTAGGTCCGTGATTTTTTTTCTTCACATAGAAGGATTTTTCATGTTAAAAATTGTGTTATCTCTTATTTTTGGATTGCTTGATTATTTTGCCTGCTAATTGCTTAAGTAGATTGTAAAAATAATTGTTGCTTGGTAAGTGATATCCTATTTAATTACATAAAGAGAAAAAAGAAGTTTGCAACATCATTATTTATTTATTATATTTTTTTCTAACAAAGTAGTATCAGAGCTGGGTGTTAGTGGTTGAGTTTGATTAAATGGAAGAGCATTCAGGTGGCAGCATGGTTAAACTCACATCTTATAATTATTCAAATTGGAAGCTCTGAATGGAAGATTTACTATTTTCCAAAGATTTGTATGATCCTATTGAAGGAGATAATGCCAAACCAAGTGACAAAATTTTGCAAGAGTAGAAGAAAATGAATAGGAAGACAGTTAGATTAATCAAGCAGTGGATAGGTGGTAGTATTTTTCATCATGTTGCTATGGAGACTAATGTCCATAGTTTATGGAAGAAATTAGAGAGTCTCTATGAGTGGAAGACTGTATAGAACAAAGCATTCATGATCAGAAAGCTTGTGAATATGAAGTAAAAGGAGGGAAGTTCAGTGGCCGAGCATTTGAGTAAATTTCAGGATGTGGTAAATTAGCTAAATACTATGAAAATTATATTAGATAATGAGTTGTAAGCATTATTGTTGCTCAGCTCCCTGCCTGATGGTTGGAAAACTCTGGTTGTATCACTTAGTAATTCAACTCCTAATGGTGTGGTAATATTGAGAATGATAAAAGATAATATGCTTAATGAGGAGATCAGAAAAAGAGAACATGATATAACTACACAGTCAGAGATATTGGTTACAGAAAGAAAGGAGAGGAGTAAAACTAGAATCTTGCAAAATTCTAACAATCATGATAAGTCAAGAAAAAGGGCCAAATTTAGACAAAAGATCAAATAATTTTATTATGGCAAGCTAGGGCACATGAAAAAAGAGTGCAGAAAATTTAAAAGAAAGCAATCAAAAGGAAGAGATGAAGAAAAGAAGGAAGAAAACGATACAACATCAGCTGCATCTGATGGTGATGTTGTAGTATTTGTGATGATACTTGTATAAATCTTACATGCCAAGATTGTATTTGAGTTGTTGACTCAGGTGCCTCTTTTCATGTTACTTCTCGATAGGACTTCTTCACATCCTACACTAATGGTGATTTTGGTAGTATGAGGATAGAAAATGATGGAGTAACTACGATTGTGGGCATGTGAGACGTTTGCTTGAAAACCGGCATTGGGTGTCGACTATTGCTAAAAAATATGAGACATGTTCCAGATAGCCGCCTTCAATTGATCTCTACTGAAGTACTTGATGATGAAGGTTATCACAACTACTTCGGTGAAGTAAAATGGAATCTTATCAAAAATTCTCTAGTAGTAGCAAGAGGAAAGAAATCAAGCACACTTTACATGATGCAAGCAAAATTGTGCAATGGGAGGTGAATGCAGTTAAAGACTCCTCTATTGAATTATGACATAAGCGGCTTGGACACATGAGTGAGAAAAGACTTAGTACTCTGGCCAAAAAGACACTTCTTTCTATAAAAGATACGTCCCTAAAGATTTGTATTGATTGTTTAGTTAGCAAAAAAACATAGAATTGCATTGTATAAATTCCTTCCATATAGAAGATCATATGTTTTGAATTTAATTCACACTGACGTTTGCACTATGTATGCTAGAATTCTTGGTGGTGCTTTATATTTTGTTACTTTTATTGATTATCATTCTAGAAAAATATGGACCTTTAATTTAAAATTTAAAAACCAGATGCTCGATATATTCAAATATTTTTATGCTAGTGTTAAAAGAGAAATGGACAGCTCTCATTCATTCCAAGAATATGATGAGGCACCGTTATTGCTATCAGCAATGCATCACAATGACCATCTTTGAGATGAATGGCATCGTAGCTATTCGTAATGCTACCGAACTGTATTCTGCTTCATTATCTTTTCATCAGCCTCCTACATCTCTTGAAAACTCCTGACATCCTAATAAAGATGGGATTTGAAGTTTGAACCACCAAGAGATCTCTAAACCCATGCTTGCTGCTCAACCCAGTCTCAGCGCAGAGCTGATTCAACCCTTGCATGACGAGTGCCCTGCTGAACCCAGTCCAGTACTTTGCTGAACCCTACACTGGATATCCCAGCCGTGCTGGTCCCGATATCCTGGAGATCGAGTCCGATCAATCAAAAAGTTTTCTCAGCTTTACGTATCATTATAGCCGTTTGATTGCTCCCAACTATCGGCCAAGGGGAGTGGCCCCACACTGGCCGTCCGATCTCTGCTCCCTGATAGGGCCGTACCAGTGTTCCGCTGTCCCTCTTTCCATTCGTCCCTTGTGTGCCCTCCGCACGTGTGAGCTTGGTTTCGGGGTGGTAACTGGTCGATAGGATCACCGGATGGAGACAAGGCGGGGGAGGTCGGACCCGCGATGTCGGCATCTGAGATAAGATCTCAGTATCTCGGTCAAATAGTCAAACCAGTACGTCCCGATCAGCTGATGCCACATTGCCACGTGTCGGCTAGAGTTGGTCGATGCTTTGACCGGATAGGGACAAGCCGCGTACTGGACGCCCGTGCGATCCCGTTCAGAATATCGCGCTCCACGTCTTGCGATATCTCGCACGTTCTAGTTCTTTTTTGCAAAGGGGACTGCATTATATAAAATATTATAATTTTAAAACAGCATATATTTAGCTGATCATAACGATAAACAAAATTATTAGAGAAAAATTGAACATTAAGGATAAATTATAAAATTAAAGATTAATTATATAAGTCAAAAAAAGGGCTCTTTCCAAAGAGTAATTCATTGCTCATTAGCGTAAGAATTCTAGGCTTTAAAGAAGGAAAAAGACTGCCACTGATTATTTAATGGATATGGCCACATATCTCAAACATACAATATAAGATGATAAAGTTTTAAACCAAACTGTGCATTACTTTTTGTGTAATTTCTTTCCTCTTGTTTTGAATACATTGCTAGATGATCCATGCATTAGAATCAACTAAATTGTCTAAAACTCTATTCTTTTACTAACTTTCTTGTTTGTGATTTTATACTTTACCCAAAAAAAAAAGAAAAAGAAAAAGAAGCAGAGATGCACCAACTTTACTAGCTAGGTGAGGTGGCCATTTTATTCACAATAATATTATGTAAGAATATTCTAAAGCTCCAATAATTTTAAAGGCCTTGAGTCATGCAATTTGATTGAGGCAAATTTATTTTAAAATTGTCCCTAATGCAACTAAAAATTCTTTTTTTTTTAAATTTAAATGAATAGAGGCTATAAATGACATTTCGGCGTAGACGCTGCTCATAATCATATGCATGTCATGTGTGACAAAATATCTTCGGCCCATCATCTTTAATAATACCAGGCAGCAAAATATCAAATTCTCTCTCTTTTGCGACTCCGTATACATGTGGATGAACTCATATTAAAAGACTAAAACCCCTCACCTTCTACTTTTCCATCTCTGAAATACATAGAGATTCCTTCTACCCTGGCCTTCACCATATGATATAAGAAACAACAAGTCTTCCAACACCCCTTTTCCTTAGGTTCTATCTATCTTCTCCCTGCTCCTCATCCCTTTCCACCCTCCATGGCCACAAGCTCAAACCCAGATGCCATGGAGACAGATGCCTCACCCCTCACCATCACCGTGGAGAGGAGCCCACCCGAGTCACGATTATTGGAGCTTGGCATCAAGTCGTGGCCCAAGTAAGTTTCCTCCTCGCAGCTTTCTCATCTCTTGGTTCTCTCCTAGCAAAGGGAGTATCTTACTTCTACTAGCTAGTAATCTTAGAGAGCTATATAACCAAAGAATGTAGGCTGTCGTTATTTTCCCAGGAGAACATTTGCACCACAACTATCTGATTATGTTGTAGTTGTTGGGGTTCCATTTATTTAATCTCCTCTTCCGTTCACTGTTCTTGATCTTTAGGTGGGGTTGCCCTCCAGGGAAGTTCCCTCTTAAGTTTGATGCGGAAGAGACATGCTATCTCCTCAGAGGAAGGGTGAAGGCCTACATAAAGGGATCCTCTGAGTGCGTGGAGTTTGGCGCCGGAGATCTTGTGGTCTTCCCCAGGGGACTCAGTTGCACTTGGGATGTCTTGGTGGCCGTTGATAAACACTACAAATTTGACTCATCTTCTTAACTCCCTCCCATTCTTCTTCTTCTTCTTCCTCTTCTTCTTCTTCTTCTTCTTCTTCTTCTTCTTCTTCTTCTGTTCCTCTTCTTTCCCTTTCTTTTTTTCTTTTATATCAGCGTTAGCTTTCTCTTTTAATATTTTATGGGTTTGGGGTTAACATTAACTCTGAAGGCGTTTAGGTTGTGATTCCAATCAGGAAAAAAAAAAAAAAAAACCACCAGTCAATGCCGGCCCCTTTCAAAGCAATTTTATTTATTCCTTTGAATGAGCTTTGAATGCTTCTTTCATTACCATCACCATCCTGTGGGTGAGTTTAGGAGTTTTATTCACCACCCCTCAACTTTTGTAACCCGTAAGCATTTAAATGAATGATGGATGTTTCTCCTTACGTTTGTTCTCTTTGTTATTCATTTATTATACTGCCCGCTTTCCTAGGGTTTAACTTATCGCTGGCATTCAATGTCGGTCCTTGAGGTGGGCATGAATTGAGAGGGTTTTTGGAACCAAAATCATATCGGGCACTATAAAATATTTTATAAAGTGAAATTTTTGTTTTGCAATATTTTTTCTAACACCTGCAATAAAGAGAATCAAAAATCAAATAAGAACAAGGCTCCTATACGTTAATCTCATAACTTTAAAAAAATTAATATAAGATGATTAATTGCTTGGTATGTAACATCTAGTCATCTAGTGTGTACGGAGAAAAAATATATTCTGAAAATTATATATCAATTTATCTGAAAGTATATATTGGATTACTGCTAGGTATGTATCGGATAAGCTTGCAGTATGTATCAGAAAGTCGACGAGTGTGTATCACTGGCTATGTAGTATGTATTGGTGAATATGATATTCTCGAAATTATGTATTAATTTGCTTGAAAGTATGTATTGGATTGCTAGATGACTGATTTTCTAAGTATATATCAATTGATTGTGTACTATATATTGGTGAACATTATATTCTAAAAATTGTATATCGATTTACCTAAATGTGTGTATTGACTTGCTAAATAACTAATTTATTTGGTGTGTGTTACTTAGCCATGTAGTATGTAACTGCAATTTTTTTATTTTTTTAATTACATAACTAATGACTCTAGTAGTAGAAGAATTTATGACTTTTGGGTTTCTTTTTTAAGATTCGCACTAAAGAAAATGTAACAAAATATGAAAGCCATCTTCTTCTTCTTCTTTTTTTCTGGTGCCCGCCCCATATGATTTTTTGGTGTTAATGAAGTGGGAAATAAAGATGGAGTAAGGAGAACATACCAAAGTTTTAGGGTTTCTAGTTCCAGTAAGAGGATGGAATGGATGGTCTTTGCCTTGGTATCCAAATTGGCTTTGCCTTCTGGCATGGCATTTGGAGGCATGCTTCATGCTTGAATCACTTGGCTTGTTGTGTTCTCTTGGATGTATGCCTAAGGTTGATAGCCTTCAATGTCATATTTTTGTTCTGGGACTACAAGGGGACCTCGCTGCTTTGGTTGTTCCTAATCAGACAGTCTTTTCATCAGCAGTTGCCTGTATGTTTGAGCTCAAGGGATTGAAACATTTGGTGGGATGATTTTCTATTACGCCCCGAGCCCGAAGCACAACAGATGCCGCACGCCCGCATGGCGGACCATACAGATATGCAAGGCAGCAGAACATATTAAAACAATTACAAATGCTTAAATTTGTTTAAATATTAATTTAATGAAAAAGTTCTTGCAATAAATTCAAAATAACATGTGCTGACATAAATTAAATAATCTAACTCATCTAACTAAAATGCAAATTACTGAATAAAATCTCCGAAATCTAGCGCACATCCCAATCCTATGTGATCATGCCTCTAGATCTGAAAAATAGAGAAAATATAATAATAAGTTATACTAGTCTAGTAAGCAACTTAATACCCCAGAGTGGGGTCAAAGCATGCGAGATATTTAATTTAAACACAAAATCATAACTGAAAAATAAATCACAAATAACATATTTTCTTTTGAAATTTACTAAGCATTTTCATAAAAACTATGATATCAGAATTCCAATATAAATAGGCTATGGCCACGTAACCCAGTGACATAAGCTGCACAAAGTGCCAAATCCACTATTATTAATTACCAGTGGCAACGGTGTCCAAATCTACTATGATTAATCACCGATAGCAACGATGTCCAAATCTACTATTCTAAACACCAGCATTGCGGTGTCGAAACCAGTTTCTCATGGATACAAGTCGATAGGGCCAACGAATAATCTCCATTGGCGGGGCCAGAACAGATCATAGCTATGCTGAGAATACATATATATATATATATAATAGATTTTTCATAAATTGCCTAGTCACATTTTTCAGATTTTATAATATATAATATAATTTTGAAATAATTATTAACATGCCTAACCCATTTAATTAGGTACAAAATATATATCAAAATTTAATCAACTAATAATTGTTTTGCCAAATAATTTGAAAAATATACTTTGAAGTATTAGGTTACTTATCTCTTCTCACTTTAAATCCTACTTCAGGTAGACGGATCAGGTTCACTTGCTAAAATATAGTTTCTTTGTTAATTCCGTAGTTAAGCAAAACCGAAAATACTATCCCTATCCCTCAAGACATGCCACTTTCTAAAATGGCATTAACACTTGATTGTTTGACCTTGACTGCAAACTTTGGCCATCAAACATTCAACATAATTAAATAACCAGGTAATTAATCAAATCCTGAGACTTCTTTCCAAGGATCATCAATGTAAACGATGGATTGGATGTACAAGTAGTTGTGAATAACCATGATGGAAATGGAGAAAACAGTGCATAAATAGGTTATAGGAACTGCTTGTAGCAGTCTCATTGTGATCGGACTAAAAATCCAAAGATCTCTTAATGTGCTCGATTTCAATGGTCTTTTTTTTTTTTTTTAACTCTGACTCCCTTTTTCATAGAATCCATATTGATGCAATGAAAGAAAAGAATCCACAACAATGACGGAACATCCCAAATAATCTATATCGATCCATTTACCAAGCAATTTGCCTTTTTATGCGCCTGACTTTTGATAGATTGTACATATTGGCAATTGGTCCAATAAGATCCGGAAAAAGTTTGGTCTTCTAAACAGAGTTTTACGAAATCTTTCTTTTTGCCTTGATTTATGTGCTTGACTTTTGATAGATTGCATATGTTAGCACTTGGTCCAATAAGAACCGGAAAAAAATCTGGTCTTCGAAGCAAAGCCACACTAAATCTTTCTTCTTTGCCTTGTTTATGTTCTTGACTTATGATAGATTGCACATCTTGGCAGTTGGTCCGATAAGAACCGGAAAAAGTCAGCTTCTGTGCAACTCGAATCCACATGCTAAAGAAGTCCAACCAACCTCGAGATTCAAGTGGCATCTAGATATACACGTAATCCGACTCTCGAATGCCTGCATACAAGGATGCATGCATATAGACATTAGTATATCCATGATACTGCATTAGATTTCCAATACCCTTTGACTGTATCCACCTACGTACAAGAAAGATCGACCGCGATTGGCTTTCCAGACTTCTAGTTTAAGGGCCGTCCTGGATACAGTGTATTCCTTTCTTCTCATGCTGGAAACCAAAAAACTCTTCTATGGAGAAAATTTTAAGTGAATTCAGACAAAAAGTATGCGATGTCTAGCTCTAAATAATCACGAGCATGAAGACTCCGAATAAGAAGGAAACAAAAAAGCTTTCGAAACCATGAACGCGAATTCTTACAATGCTTGAGAAGGCCTCAGAGTTGGGCCTTTGGATCCGAAAGTTGGCCTGAAACCCTAAAGACCCATTGTGACCGGGCCGTGCTGAGATGGTAAAATGGCCCTATTTGAGCCGCATTTCTCGGACCGAAACTTAGCTCACGGTGTTCCCGGATTTTCTTTCTTTCTTTTTTATCATTTAGTAAATATACTTTTTTATGTCGAATGATCTGAACCCCTATTGTTTCTTACCGTGGAATTAAAAACTGAAGTAAGTGAGACATATTTATTTGTTTTAGATCTCATTTGCTATCAACATGGATGCGCATGACTGCATCACGTCAAGATGTGCTCGGCACGTGCAATACATATGATAGATGACACCAATGGCCATGATCATATGAGAAGACTTGTTCATAGTTACTTTTTCCCACAAAAAAAAAAACCCTACCAAATGCATATTTGGCACGAATTGGAGCAGGTGTTGGCAGAATTGATAGAATTAAGACAGCTCAAAGAAGGAACGATAAAACTTTTGGAGTCCAAAAAAACTCGCCGGAGTGATGGGTAGCATAGGAGTCGACCCAGTCAGCAGCCCTGTTCGTCTCGCGGTAAATATTTAGGACCTGAAAGGCATCACACTCTCTCACCAACCACCGTATACCACTTAGGAGTGGATGTTTGAATCCCCTCCTCCCCTCGTCCAGTATTCACCCGATCACCGCGGTTGAGTTCTCTCAAGGATGATGCTCCAAGCCCCTAACATATGTCTCGTGTAGGAGATATCATCCCACACAGCCCAGAGCTCTGCCCTAATGGTTGATGCCTCGAAGGAGTATCACCCCCCTGCCGCAATCAACATGGAGTCTTGATCCTTAATCACAAAAGCAGCTCCAGCTCTGTTGTCTCTGCTTGGCAGGCTCCCATCAAAATTTACCTTGAGATGGCCAGTGGGTGGAGGTGCCTAAAAAACAAGGACAAATCTGGATACTATAGTAGTATAAAGAGGGCCCGAGGAGTTAGTGTTTTTTCTTTAAAGAAGACATGTAGAGAGCAACCCAAGAAAAGAAAGATGGTAGTATTTCCATCTCTGGACGCAGGCTCAGAAAATTAGAAATATAGATTTAAAGAGTGTACATAAAAATGCGTAAAACATGGACACAAAAATATCTATTCATGGAGGAATACTCAATTGATCTAAGTATTTGGAAACAGTGAGAAGACAGGACACCATACACCATCTCACATGAATCGCACTACTCCTGCATAAATGTAATTCATGAAACTAGCTGAAAAACATACGGGCATTAGCTCTTGCCCTGCACCCATTTCCACGCTTGAGAAATATACTGTAAAACCAAAATATTGTGATGCAAATTAGATTTGGTTGTAATGGTAATGGTAAGGGTAACATTAATATACCCGCACAAGTATGTTATGTTAGAATTGTTTATAAAGGGAGTCTTTTATTTATTGTAAACTAATTTTAATTTGATTTATTATATATTATAGGCTAAATTATCATATCGGAATGAATATTAAATGAGTTATTTTAGGCTCTATTGCCTTAGTTATGTGGTATGGTTTTGATTTGGTTATTGAACTCTATAATGGGTGGCTCATTAATATTATTAGACTATTTTTTTTAGTTTTATTTATAATTTTTTGCATCCTTGTGCATCATGTTTTGTCGTAAGGTTACGGGGGTGATAAAGATGCCTCCCATCTCCTTCCTTATCCGGTGTGTCCGCTTCCCGGCGCTGTAAGAAAGCTGGCCCCTCTGCCCTCAGGCCGGGATTCAGGCATGCTTACGCTTGCGAACCCCGCAACGCCGTGCTCCCGCGCTTATTCCAGACGAGGTAACAGCTGACTCCCTGAAGATTTTAATCCGCACCAGCCTCCCGTTTCAGCTCTTTTTTGATGCTCAATTGAAGCTTCTCCCCCTCTCTCTAATCTCCCTCTCTGTGCTTAAATTTCTAATGGAGAAAGTTTGTTTTGGTTGTCGAATTTTATGGATTGGTATTGCTTCTAACTTTAGAAAACTCAAACTCGTTGCTGGAGAGGACGGGGAAGAGTGCTAATAATGTTGGGGAAAACAACTGGGCTTCCAAAAGTCACTTCGAGTCTTTAGCTATGAAAAACTTCTGGGATTCCGATAAGCCGGGTATCAGAAATTTACAGTTTCGAACTTTGCATGAAGTAATAAGGATTTAGAAGCTATTGCAGAAGGATGAGTATATACATACATACATACATACATACATACATATATATATTTTTGTACCGAGTTATGCAAAGAATACAAGGATACGCAAGTGGCAGCATAAAGCATGAATATGTGCTGATGACACAAATATACACAATAAAATGCCATTTTAATGCTAACTGTATCTTGCACAATGGAACATTTTAATGTGTATGACTTGTGGTGAAAAAAAAGTTTCAAATGCATGCCCTTGCTTCACGGTACAGTTTTTTTCTGACTGAAATGTATTCCCAATAAGGCTATATAACCTATTGACACTTCCAGCCATATTGGTTCCTTGTATCATGCATTTTGATTATTTTGGAATGTATATTTTTCTGAATGAATTATTTTGGAGTATACTTTTTTTGATGAAATTATCATGGAATCTACTTGTTTGCAGTATAATCACATTTTCTCTGTTAATTTGTGCCAGGATGCTTATTATCAAGAAGAAGATGTATTTCTTTGGCAAAATCAAGAGTAAAGATGTCCAGTTTTGAGGATAGACAGGATTATGCAGATGGAGAAATTCAAGGAAGCAAGCAACTTTACCTGGGGATGGACTTTGGCACATCTGGTGCTCGATATGTTCTTGTAGATAAACAAGGAACCATTCATTCTGAAAGAAAAAGAACCTATCCACTACCACTTGTAAGATTTAGTTTAGAAACCAATATGTAATTTCCATTTGGTTTATACCTGTTAGAGAAACCTCATTTTGATAATTTCCATCTTATCATGTATTGTTTACATTTGCAATCTTACTTAAGTTTACATTGCTGTGATTTCTTTTTTTCTTTAGATCATATTGGATCTTGATGGGACTCCTATCTTAAAATACTATATTTATGTTATTTGCAAGTTCTTTATTTTTCACATTTAATATTGTTCTAAAGATTCTGAAATCTTATTATATCAACCTCATGTATATAGGAGTGCTGTCAGGTTGGATTGAGTCTGGCTACCTCCCAACTTGGACAAGGACCCTCTTTTTTCAGGGTGGGGTTGGGGGGGCCATGGGTTCAAATCTGAACAATTGCCTAAACACAAATTATCCAAAAACTGAGTCTGGTCTAGATTCTTGTAGGAGAAAATTAGAACACCTGTCAGGCTACAGTGTGGGTATAGGTACGTTGAAACCCTTACCCTGCTCAATGCTCATTATGTATGGGTTGGGTAGGTTCAGATCTAGGTCCAGGTTCCAAGGAGGGACCCATTGTTCAAGGAGCTAGATTTCGTTCATGTCCTCAAAATAATCCATTAATGACCTAACTTCAGAGTATAAATAATATTTTTTATAATAAACATGAAGGATAGAAATTAAACCAGACCATATAGTGGGTAAACCTTCGGGTCCAGGTTGAGTATGCTTTTGATAGGTGCCAGTCAGGATCTTAAAAAGTTTTATGGGTCTAAATTTGGACCTATATCTGCTTAACAGGTCTATGGGTCTGGATTGGATCCCAGTTGGATCAGGGCAACAGGTCTCAGGGAGAGCCCTACATGGATATGGGGTTTCTTAAACTTGTTTGTTGGAATTACTGGACCTATGTTTGGTTTATCATCATTTTCATTAGTTCAGTTCTCCACTGAGGTGAGGGAAAATTTAAATTGCTGAGGTACACTGCTATACTCTTTAAGTTGCTTCAGAATTATTGCTTTCCACCATGGAAAATGACTAAATAAATGAACCTATCATTGTTAACATTTCATGGTTTTGTGCTCTTTCCAATTTTTTGAAGCAATAATACAGAACTCCAACACCTGAGGTATCAAGACAATGCTCTCGCCATCTCAAAATTTCAAGGTAAAATATTAGGAGATATTTAGATCCTTGAAGTTTAATTAGAATTTTTATTGATTATGAGTTTAACATGGAAGAACTCGTTCAAGTGGTATAGCCAAAAGGCATTGTGACCTAATTGACAGGGTTGTGGCATCCCATGTAAAAGAATTCATTATAAAGATGAAGACGAAACCTTACCAGATACGATGTGGAGCAAGATGGAGGATTGTATTAGAGAAGTAGCTAAATGAAGTTTTGGGACATGGATGATATTTAGCAAGTGATTATCATCTTATAGACTCTTTGTGGTAGAATTTTGATGTCCAAGAGGGTTTTCAAAGAATCTGAAGCCTCATGAATGGCACTGCATAACACCTGAGAAGATATAGTAAATAAGATCCATGTTTCAAAACAAGCCCAAGCATTAAGGGATCGATGGATGTCATTAATTGGCACAAAGATGTGCCTTTGAGCTTCAAAGGGGCAACGTGCTTTTGATGTCTCTTCAGCACCTCTTTGGAGCAATGTTGCCTGCCTGCATGTGTGGTGCTTGGTCTGTGCCACCCTGTGCCTTACATCTTTTCATGGGTCTCATAGAGGTATGTTGGAATGCTATCTTTGGACCTAAAAGAATCTGGTCTAGGGCTGCTGAAAGCACTGACACAGCTGATTCAACAGCCATGCAACATGGACTAAGAATTCCCATGTCAGTGTTTGTACCCAGACTTCATTTTGGTCCATTGTATGCTGGTCAGATCCAGTTCATGGCACATTGCATTTCGGTCACACTTGAAGAAAGTATGTGGAGAAAATATAAAATTGCACTTTGGCTTGTCATGTTACCCTGAATGCTTTAAGTTCTGTCTGCATTTGCAATTTGCAATATACAACTATCCTTCACAAGTTCCATCGTGAGATAACATAATTCTTCAGATATACCTAATAAGAGAAGAATTTGTGAGCTTTCTATCTCATGTTCTTAGTCATATCGTCATCTCTGTAGTTCAGATCCCCTGATTTATGCTATTGCCATTATGAACGCTATGGCTCCAAATGCTCCACTTTCTTAGATCATTGTGGAAGCAGCATCTCTTAGTTCTAGAATTGAGCCATATCTAATTTTTCCCTGAAGATTTTGTGATTGTAGAAACTAGAAAGCTTCTCATATAAGCTATGCACTAAATCTTAGATAGTTGCTATTGTTAGCAGAATCTATTTCAATTTAATTGCTGAGTGGTTTGATCTGCCACAAAGAACGTCCAGAAATGACAGCCCTTGCTTAAACTTTGACAAATCTAATGCCTTTATTAAATATTCTTCCTTGACAAAAGGTGGTAGTAGTTTGTTATTACCGATTACCAGAATGATATCTGTCAAAGTATCAAATTCCAATCCTATTTATTGAATCTGAAAAACCTATAGAATCAAGTTGGGATGTGAAATTCACATCTGAAAGCATATTGTACACTGATTCATATCTCTCTTTTCTGAAAGAAATACATGAAAAGCTGACAAGGATTCAGGTTTGAACTCATAAAAAGATTCAAAAAACTTGAGCTCTAGTTTCTATGCTGCTATTGGTATTGGCTTCTATGTCCAGCTTTGGATCTCGTAATGCTAATAGGATCTAAGACCGAATCTTTGTAGGATTCACCTCACACCAACATGTTGCATCTCTATTCAGCATATTCTCAGCAAAGATATCTGCTTGCACAGCATGTCTCCAATTAAAAAGGTCCTTTTGCTTGATTTCCTTGGTGCAGTTTCTTCTTTTCCTGAGGACCAGGTTAAGCTTTGTTATTTAAGTTTCTATGCTGTTCATCTCTTAATAATCTCATGACATTGCATTTCTTTTTTACTAGGAAGGTTGGCAACACCATACATTGGGCAAGCTCCTGGAGAGAAACACTGTTCTCTCTTCTTGAAGATATCCCTCTGAGTCTTCGTCAGTATATTGCTTCCATATCTATTGATGGGACTTCTGCAACGACACTTATAATTGACAGGTGGATTCCTCCTTTTGAGATCTTTCCCAGATTTTGTTACCTGCATTTCTGTCAGCGCACTGGTGTTTTGGCAGATGTTACTTACCTGAATATAAATTCAAATTTTTAACCACAGCAACACTGGGGAGCTATTATGCAGACCATTTCTCTATAATGAAAGTCTCCTGGATGCTTTGCCAATTGTTACGGCCATTGCCCCGGAAAACCACACTGTGTGTTCTGGGTCATCCACCCTATGTAAATTAGTGTCATGGTGGAATTCAAACAATTCAAACAAAGGCTCTGCTGTACTAATGCACCAATCAGATTGGCTATTGTGGCTTTTACATGGGAAGTTTGGCATTTCTGACTACAATAATGCTTTGAAGGTATTATTTTCTGTCTTGATCTGTCACCATCATGTACATGTTTTCTTGACCATATGTAGTAAAGGAATGTCATCTAGTCTTTGTTAAATAGTTTACTTCCAGTGAGAATTGTTGTTCTGAACACATACGTACATACACTAAGCTGAAGTAGTGGCAAGGGACACTATCTCATCTTTTTTTCAAATTTAATCATTATTTAAGTAAATTATGAATTCCATATGATTGATGCTTGAATTACAAGCATGTATCCCTAACTTCTTATTCTGTTGCAGGTTGGATATGATCCAGAGACTGATTCCTATCCAAGTTGGTTGCTTGCTCAGCCATTTTCTTATTTGTTGCCTTCCGTTGAAGCACCAGGAAGTCCTATTGGTTGCATGAATGAAGATATCAGACTGCGATTTGGTATGTGCAACTTTTACATGAAAATCTAGTTTTAATTCCTTTGTTTGAAATTGAATTAGTTAGCATCATCCCCTTATTGCATCAGGTTGAGGATGATTTTTCTTTCTTTTAATCTTGGATTTAGACCTGCATATAGTGTCACTATGGTGATTAGAGAAAACTGTTTACTCCATAATAAAATGGTTATCAAGTTTCTTTAAGGAGCATTTGATTATCTTTTTTCATATTAATATTTAAGGTCTTTATTAATCATGCTGCAAAATTTTGTCACGAGCTTACAAAATAGAACATTGATAACATTTTCTTTGACCTTAACTACATTTGAGCATCATTTGTGGTTGTTCATATAAAGTCAATGTACTTCCGTGCTAGTTGTCAAAGGACTCTGTAAACCAAAAATGTGCTGATATTTTAAAGTTGAACACAGATCTGAAACTTGAATCTGCACTGCAAAACATACCCTACTTGTCTTTAAATACTCATAACCATCTCATACAATTTCAAAATTTTAAATGAAGGCCTACTGTCTTGCACCATCTTATTATACATCATGGTTTTAAGTACCAACCCGCAGTGGCAGATACGAGGCATACCTTAGCAACCTTATATCGTACTGTTACAATACAGGGACTCTATATACTCCCATATTACACATGGTATAGAACTATAGATGCTGTATTGACTCCAACAGCATAGCAGCATTACCATGTGTTAGTAAGGGGGGTACCATATTAACCTATACCAGTAACGTACTGATACAATATCTAGTATCGAGATTTAAAACATTGTTATACATAGCAATCAACAAGTGCTTCAAAAAATATAAGCAAAGGTGCTAATAAATAGGAAATATAGACTTTTTTAATCATAATGTTTATGTAAAGGAAGCTTATCGATCCTTCAAATATATTTAGCAACTCAGCTGAAACATTCTCAGAATGGAACTAGAATAAACAAAGGAGATCTCTTTGGTGCATTGGTTTATGGTTTTTTATTTGTTCAAAGAGACAGTAAAGCTGAGATAATACTCCTCGAGTTGAATTTGGAAAGATATGAGCAAACACTGAAACCATTATAGCAACAGGTGAATAATAAAAGAGCATTAACGGAGGGTTGGAATGAGACTAGAACTGGGACTAAATGCTAAGCACGAACTATAATAATTGGGCTAAATTATGTAACTAAGTGGAAGAAGTTTCATCAATAATAATACACAATTTCCAGACAACATATACCTTGAAGCCTTGAAGTAATTATTTTATGTCGTATGACTGAAGAAAGGGAAATAATAAATGGAAAAACCTTCATCAATTCAAATTAGCATGGTCAAATGAACAAGAAGCTCATATAATGTTGTTTATATTCCATAAGCTAGTAAATTGAAATGAAGATTTAAGATAACTATACGTATATCTATCATCTGAACTAGGGCTCGACGAAAAAGACAGTGTATTTGAGATAAATCTGGAAGAGGAAGGTGTTTTTTTCCAGGCGCACTTGTGGCATAAGTAGGAAAGTTGGATGTCTGGACAAATAAATCAAGTTTATGAGTTGCAATAGTAAAGAATACGACTAATTTAGGTGGTTTACTTTGATTTTATAATTAGGGAAGAGCAGGGATGTGGTCAAAATTTTTGGAAAGCAGGTTGGATATTAGGGCGTGTTTGACATTTCTATCACTTGTATAAATGTTCTCGAGTAATAAATGCTTCTTTGTATGGCATTTGGTAATCACACAGCATGTATGCAGTTTTGTGAGTTACATAAGTGAAAATGTTGGTACCAGTGTATTTGATCTGGTTTGGGGCTAATGTAGTATGGATTTGAGTTAAATTGAGTTTATGTTTACTTATCTGGTCAAAATCAGGTCTTCTCTAGCTCAGCCTAGATCAGGCCAGTTTTGATCAGAGACTTGAGGGATGTTGAGTCAATTCCAGCAGGGGAGTGCAACTTGGTTGAGGTATGTCAATATTTTAAACTTGTATCCGACACAGATCTGACCATGCATTTTGGTTTTTCAGTTCGGGCTTAAATTGGAATAGGCTTTTGTAGAATTTAGGTTTATCAAAATCCAGAAAGTACATCTAGAGCGCATGACAAAGAATGAAAATTGTCCTTTTGTGAGGTGGGTTTGTCATAATTATAAGACATGGATCAAATTCACAGAAACATAAGCCAGAAGCTAATTTTTTAGTTTCTCCAAAAAGCTACCTTTTGGCTTAGTTTATTGGAGAAGCATTAAATTGGCATTACCAAATGCTTATTTTTCCACTAAACATTATGAAAGAACTTTTTTAATCAATGCAAATGCAAACTAGAAATGCGAATAACTGTGAAAGCTGAAACTAATGTACTTTGTGATGGAAGTGAATAGGATTTTGATAAAAACAATCTGCCTTGTAATATGAATACAACCAGAGAAGGCTTGGTATTCTCCATATATAAAGATAACCAACTTCTAATTAATTATCAATCATGAACAAGTGATTGCAAAATTTAGTTGAACTCAAGAATAAGGAAAAGTTACTGAAAAGTCAAATTAATACAAATGTGATTGATTTCATGAAGCAGAAGTTATGATGGTCAAATATAGATCATAAGTAATTGCCTGTCACCAATTTGTGATTTGATCCTATTTCTTGATGAATTGTAAGTTAATGATTTTAAATAAGCTAAATATCCAAGTAATTAATTCAAGGTTCTTTGCACTGATTGAAAGCGATTAATTGAAAGCCCAGTTGCAAGGGCTTTTATAGCATACCTTGGTGGTCCATGATGCTTTAATCAGTCTCTGTACATAGAATTGCATATAAATATTTGAAACTTTTTTAACCTTTTTTATGAAGATTTTTGGATATTAAACTGAAACAGTTATTAAATTTAAGATGATAGTGTCAATAAATGGTTTGATTCGAGCATTTTTCCCTTAACTTTGGATGAATATTTTTATGCTTGTTAGTAAGATCACATTCACACAGCTGCTTGGTAACCTAGGCGATAAAAGGATTATTGTGCAAGACTGCAAGTGTTTTGATCATAGATGGGTATCCTCATATGGCTATCACACAGGACACAAGGTCTATATTGCCCTTTTGCATCCTAGCCTCAATATAAATGCTTTAAAGAAGAACCACATCTTCTTTAACCTTAATATGTGCTCATCTTTGGTTTCCTCCACCCACTCTGAATTCCACTTCCACTGCCAATAGTCATTTCCAGCTGTTCATCTTTAATTCACTATTGAAGAAATGCACACATGCACTCTCATGCATGTGTATAGTTTCTTTTGCATAGTCTTGCATGACTCCAGTCTTTGTAGAATATGTAGAGTAGTTTGATAAGTTCCTCTGGATTTGGATGGTAACCATCCCATGTATCACTAAGCTCTAGCAAACATAATTTGCTAAGACGGCTTGGTAACTGAAGATTTGATTACCTATTGATTATGAAGCCAATCTCATATGATAAGGTGTCACGCTCTTAACCCGAGATTGCGAGCTAGGGTTGCGGCAACTACCGCATACTAATAGACAACTCTCCTCACAAGCATGCAAGACATCTCAACACGATATCATAAACGAGCAGAGGAATAAATTTAGATAATAATATTCAAATTTAATTTAAATAACTAAATCAAAAATTGAATGTCTTATAAAAATCAATAATATTCTAAAATCTTGCATCAACTCTAACAAAAGTTTAATCTAAATAAAGATATCAAAATTTTGTCCCTAGTCGTTCTCCCATGATAAATACCCGAGTCAAGCTATTTGTTCGAATTTGTAAAAACAGTAAAAATTCGAATAATGAGTTAAACAGTCCAGTAAGCAATAAACACTTTAGCTAGATAAATGAAGCAATAAATAATAATAATATGTTGAAATTAAGCATGCAAAGTACATCAATTCAAAACCACACCTTGACACTATCCAATCATTTCAAAATTTAAATTTTTTGTTCATAAATCAATTTTTCTTAAAGCATCAAGTTCATCTCGACAGCCATGAACTATGACCGCAAATTGCTATCGCATAACCCCCAATGGCAAAGTATCAAAGTACCAATGTATAATCCTCACCGGCAGTGTATCGAAGTACTAATCTACAACCCTCACTGGTAGGATATCGAAATGCCAACGTACAACCTCCACTGACAGGGTATCGAAATGCTAGCCTACAACCTCCACTGGCAGGGTATCGAAATGCTAGCCTACAAACCCCATTGGCAGGGTATCAAAATATAGTTTGGTTGCGAGTCCAAATCAGTTTCGAATTAGAATTCTTTTTTCCAAAATCATATCTCATGTTCCAATTGAGCATAATCCATATCGGAACCAATACGTTCGATCAAGAATCATACAATATTCTAGAAAAAAATGAATATATAATAATAAAACAAATGCATCAAGCTCATAAGTCCAGAGTAATTCGATTCGGAAAATATTTATAATTTACTGATAAATCTAGAAAAAGAGTTACATTACTTACCTTGCGAGCGAAACCAAACTATAGATCCAATTAAATTGAAAATTTTTCTCAGAACCTAAGACTTTAATAAGCATTCAACTGAAATCTCCAGTGAGCACCGTGAGCCAAGATCGTTGGAAGCCAAAAGGAGAAGAAAGGAACCAACAGTAGTCTAGCGGTGGTGATTGGTAAAATCTGTCAGTGATGAGGCGAAGGAAGTGTGGGGGTCCTTAAATAGCCGATGGAGGCTAGGTTTCTTAGTTTCTGTAGAAAATTGAGATGGTGGAGTCCGTTCCTACTCCATATCAAATAGGGCTCTATCTTTTTTTTTTCCGTCTCCTACTCCAACTCTTAATTCTGGCCCAGTGGCCCAGTTGCTTATTAGTTGGGCTGGGTGTTACATAAAGCTTGTTGGTTATGGATATGCAAACTACAAGCTCTAAATTTTGGAATCTTAAATTACTTATTCTTGTATATTAGCATCAAATTTTCACTTTCATCAATATAATAGCTAAAATTTGATGTCTTATGTTTTTTATGTTCTTAACCATGCTTCATCTTCTGTTTTGCCTTGTGGAAGAGTGCAATTATAACTTGCAAAATATTTTCTTGGCATTCAAGACAAATAAATAATGTACAAATAATGTTCCTTGGAAGTCCTGCCCACATTTTTTTCTGTCTATTTCTTTTTCTTTTTTCAAAAATTAGCATTTTAGATGAAGTAAAAAATTTGAAATATTTAACAAACTCTTCATCCCAGGTTTTCCAAAGGGTTGCGTTGTCTGTACTGGAACAACAGATAGCATAGCAGCATTCCTTGCAGCACGTGCTACACAACCAGGGAGAGCTGTGAGTTCTTAAAGAAGCTGCTTACCCAGTTGCTTGAGGAAGTGCTCGGAGTATCTACTGCAGTATATTATTTGGATTTCTTTCTAATTTTTGTCAGGTTACATCCTTGGGTTCAACACTTGCCATTAAACTCCTTAGCACTTCTCGGATTGAGGATGCACGATTTGGTGTGTATAGCCATCGTCTGGATGATAAATGGCTTGTTGGTGGTGCCTCAAATACTGGAGGGACTGTTCTTAGACAGATCTTCACTGATGACCAGTTAGAAGTTTTGAGTAGTCAAATTGATCCCTTGGTACCTTCTCCTCTTGACTACTACCCTCTACCAGCACCTGGTGAGAGGTTTCCTGTTGCAGACCCAAATATGATGCCCAGGTGAGAGGGATTTTTCTCTTCTCATTTCTCCTGCCAAAAGAAACAGCAATTATTTACAACGTGATAGTCGACGTACTTCTATTGTTAACAGTTATTTAACTGAACTGAGCATTTCTGCTTGCCATCATTTGCCTGGTCTCACCTTCATGTTATCTACTGCTCAATATAACAAAATGAAAAGCATTGTCAAACTTATGAGCTTCTGCATACTTGCTTTTTTGGCTAGCTAGCTGATCATGAACAAATCAACAGATTCACAAGCAACAAGGCTAGTTCCAAATTTTGGTTTTTGGTTTATAAACCTTTCTTTGTCATTCTCTTCCAATTTAGTCCTGTTTGCCCTTGTATGAAAGATCTTGTGACTTGCAGGATGTGCATTAACATGTTTGAAAATCGGCGATTCATTTCATAGTTTGAGCCTCTTTTTGATGATTATCTAGGTAAAGTTGATCCTCTACGTTTGTCATGCAGATCTGGTGGGCATCTCATTTGCATATTTCTTGAACAAGAAATGATTTTAAGATGTTAACTCTGATTCCAATTATGAAGGCCTTGTGTAAAATTAGGTATTACAACTACGCAAAATAGCATGAAGTTGTACATTACATCTCTGACCTTAACAAATGCTTTTCTTCTCTACGTTGAAGCCACTTAATCTGAAATTATAACTTCTATATAAGAAAAATAATGCAACTTGAAGAATAATACAAATGTAACAAATGAATAGGGACGGAAAGTCTCTTAAGTGACATCATATAGAACTGTAACAATAATGAGAAGATTGCATGGCCCTGCATAAGGATGGTCTGGTGCAAACAAGTAAAATCAAGGCATAAAAAGTTCTCCATGATTTGACTGCACCACCATCTAGTGTGTCGGTTATGACCAAAAATTGATGGAACCAATCTATTTTCTTGTTGACATATTTGTTGGACAATGCTGTTAGGAGGTGTTCCATCCCATGAAAGACGTCTTGGGGTAGCACGCCTAAGATGGAAAAACAATTTTGACTCTGGTTTTACACTCAACAATAAATGTAAGTTGCAACCATTGGAGTCTATCATATCAGAATTTTCCTTTACTGGTGAAAGAAATTAAAAAGAAATAAAACAACGATAGTGTTCTGAACTTCTGATATATTTGAATCAAAAGTATGCCCTCTTTGTTAATTGTACTTGCAAGCACAGAGAGCTCTTAAAATTTCTTCACCAAACAGGAATCTGGTTTCAAAATTTTCAAGTTCAAATTATGAACATATAATTGTTTTATTTTTGAATATCTAATATTTTTTGTTAAACCAGACCCTATCATTTGGCTAATTGTGAGTACTGTGGGATGAATCTTGTCCTGTCTTCTTCAGGTTACATCCACTCCCAGAGAGCAGAGTTGAATATTTACATGGCATTCTGGAATCCATTGCACGTATCGAGGTATGGGGGATTCATTTTCTTCTTATAAGTCCTAGTCTTTACAACATCAGTGATGCATAGAATGTGCATATGGATGGAACTCAGGCCAAGGGCTACAAATTACTAAAGGAGCTCGGGGCAACTGAAGTGGAAGAAGTTTTTACCGCAGGGGGAGGAGCAAAAAATCAGGTGTGGATAAAAATACGGGAGAGGGTGCTTGGCTTGCCGGTGCATCGAGCATCGCAGACAGAGGCTGCATACGGAGCTGCACTGCTGGCGCTAAAGGGTGTGGGACTTCAAAAGTAATTTTGCAAGAATGAAGGCGATGAGAGGTTACGTTGGATTGCCTACTAGTCATTTTTCCACAAATAGAAGAACTAGAGATCAGAATTGTAATAGAAACTGCTAAATTAATTAAAACATGCATATTTGATCAGTGATTTTGTGTCAAAAAGAAGCATGATCGAGTAAAAAGTATGATGAAGATAATGCGAGCATGCATGGCAAAACTTTCTGCTGCATGAATTTGCATAATCCCTGCTCCGATATGATAATGATTTATTGAAAATTTGCGATAGTTTAGAGTTCTCCGATTTAACTTCGATAAGGCTGGCTTAACTCGGTAAACTGAGCAGAGCATGAGCTTGAGATTTAAGCTTCATATAACTTCAAGCTAAGCTTCAGGATTGCTTAGCTTTCTGTATTGATTGGCTGCACATACTTCTGGCAAACGATAATATTATCTGGGAGCTGTGCGGTTCAACTGCTAAACAGGTTTTCGTGTTTAAATCGTGATCATTTTGTTTATATTAGCACGGTTATTCTTTTTCTTTAAATATGAAAGAGTTTACGAGCTGATGGCATCACAACCAAATAGATTCCATCCCGTTTCATGAGCTTGGTCGGTTCCTTTGATGCATCAGAATCTTCCATATATAATAGTTTATATGGAAGCGACATGAGGTAGGAGTTAAACCGAGCAGCACTACCGTCGAGTAGTTTTCTTTTGCAATTGTCCAACAATTGTGAACCAGATGCATTGGAAGTTAAATAAATGTCAGTGAAATAGATGACCTCAATAATTAATCAAAGCTTTCCTCGAAGCAGCTCTTCACTTGTGCCGTACTCCAAATCAATCAACTAATTAATCAAAGCCTGTTTTATGGAATGCTACAGGGATGATAATGCTTGATATGACACGAAGACACTCATCTGACCAAGAAACTTGAACCATTGGTCCCATAGAAAACATAAGGGTGAGCCTGATGAATAAATTGTCTTCGAATATATCCTATTGCCAAGGTGTATTCGAATCTTGAGCACCTGTAGAAAATGATCTGAGATTGAATCCCAACTTAACCAGATTTAGAGGGTTAAAAATAGGCCTACCTCTCGTTATATAGCGTAAGTACAAAAACCCAGCAGGATCAGCAAAACTTAGATATCTCTGCTCACGTGGTAATTTGGTAGCATAATTTGCAGCCCAATCCACCGAGTCATTACGTATTCAAGGAAATGGATTGCACAAAAGTCTTTGAAGTCCGGGGCCACAACCCAGATACCCAAAAAGCTAAGGTGTCATATTTGGGCAATCCTCCTTAGCACGAGAAATTATTAGCCAGATCAGATCCACCGGTTCAGCAGTAGACCAGTCCAGCTACAAAAGGACGTACAAACACGGACAAGAAACAAAAGAAGAAGAGAGCAATACAGGCATGTTTGTATGTAGGTTGGACTGGTCTAGCTGGTGGATCTGGTCCAACCAATAATTTCACCTATCGTGCGCACCACATAGCTTGGACCAACTATATCGTTGTTTCTTTTGGAAGGTGTCTTGGGAGATATACATGCAGGTAATTATAGGTTCCATGATTGTGGCATGTGAAATGGAACAGAATCAGAGGAGAATGGATTCATATATTACCAAACTCTCATTAAAGAATTTTCTTCTATCATTATTGTAACTAGAGAAAAGGACTCCCACTTGTCATTTGTACTTATCAATGCTTCTTTCTTAAAGAGTGTTAAGGCCTGATGTTTTCTCGAGGCTGCCCACATATGCAGCCCAACCCAGTCGGTTTGAAAGATATTAATGCTGAAGCAATGAATGAATAATGGTAGGAATTAAATAACATAAGTGTAAAGAGACAAGCACACATAAACACAGAAAATTTATAGTAGTTCGGTGTAACCCACACCTACATCCACTGTCCAAGACTCTTGAAAATTTCACTATAATCTCTTTGATTACAGCACGGTCGTTTTTCGAGCTCACAATCTAACTCGTTGTTTTCCGGGATCGCAACGAACCCAGTCGGTTTTCACAGGATCACCAACCAAAATCTTAATCCGTTTATTTTTTCGGGATTACAAACAATCCAACTGGTTTTCACAGGCTTACCAACCAAAACCTTTACACATTTGTTTTTTCGGGTTCACAAGCAACCCAGCTGGTTTTTCACAGGCTCACCAACCAAAACCTTTACCTTTATTGAATTTTTTAATTCAACAACTTTCAATTTAGGTTTGGAAGAATCTTTATCAGTTTTAGAGCAAATAAAACTGTTACAACAGAGTTTAAAGAGTATGTAATAAATGCTGTAACTAAGTAAACAAAGCTTCAAAGTAAATGAAATAATAAATATGGATCAGAAGCTTTGAAGATGGTCATTAGCTGCAGTTGAATGTCTTGGTTGTACAGCAACAACTTGTTGAATGTCCCAACTAGTTTCCTCACAGAATGGTTTTTCTCTTTGAAAGCTCCCTTGTGAGGATCAGATCTTTTGAAGCTTGGATTTTGGATTATTGATTTTTTTCTCTTGATCCTCTCTTTTTCTTCTTATTTTTCTCTTGGCGCTCCTTTGAATTTATAGGCTACATACTGACTAGAAAGTACCAAAATAGCCATCACACCAAGAAACCATCCGTTGGCACCCAAAAAAAGTTATGTTGAAAGTAGCCGTTAGAGCTGTCGGGATAACATGGTCAGCTCTCCAAGTTCAGGGGTCGTCCCATGTACTGAGGGAGACTGCTCACCAAGTATAGAAATCGGCTCTTTCCCTTCAATCCATATTAAATTTCTGTGCTAACCTCAAAGGGTCGACTCTTCAATGTCGGGGGTCGACTCATGTAGATAGTGGGATGGCTCTTTAACCACAAGGGTCGGCTCATTCCTTCAGTTCATATAAAGTTTCTGCGCTTGCTTTAATGGTCGACTCTTCAATGTCAGGAGTCGACTCATGTAGATATTGGGTCGCCTCCTTAAACACAAGAGTCAGCCCATCTAGTTGGTCTCCGGCGGTGATTTTTCTCTATTTTTCTTGAACTATATAAGGGTCGACTCCTTAAACATAAAGGTCGGCTCACTTAGTTTACAAATTGAATTTTCAGATTTCTTGATTTTATTTTTCTTGATTCTTTGGAGTTTATAGGTACAATTTTCATCTAGAGATTTAATACTTCATATTTAAGCCAACATCATTAGAGTACATATATAACTCAATTGTTTTTGTGACCATCAAAATCCATCTTTTAGGATCAAAATGTACAAACACGGACAGGAAACAAAAGGAGAAGAGAGCAATATGGGCATGTTTGTATGTAGGTTGGACTGGTCTAGCTGGTGGATCTTGTCCAACCAATAATTTCACCTATCCTGCGCACCACATAGCTTGGACCAACTATATCGTTGTTTCTTTTGGAAGGTGTCTTGGGAGATATACATGCAGGTAATTATAGGTTCTATGATTGTGGCATGTGAAATGGAACAGAATCACGAGGAGAATTGATTCATATGTTGCCTAACTTTCATTAAAGAATTTTCTTCTATCATTATTGTAACTAGAGTAAAGGACTCCCACTTGTCATTTGTACTTATCAATGCTTCTTTCTTAAAGAGTGTTAAGGCCTGATGTTTCCTCTAGGCCGGTTTTTCTTTAATTAATCTGTTTGTTTTTGAGTCTTTTACTTTTTTTCTTCACTCCATCTTAATTATTATCTGAAGTCATTTGTCCCCCTTCCTAAATGTTTTAGCCAAAAGGAGAATACTTTTACTACATTTACATTAAGGATTGTCAAAAAATGGTGAGGAGCAGGGATCAGTCAAGCATTTGCTGTCGATTTTGTTTCGCAATACAGTAAGTTATGTTTGTGAATGTTTAACGATGTGAAGGTGCAATTTTTTTTTCACATAATTGATGATTCCAAAACATTGGCAATGGCTTGTAAAATTTGGCGTAGCTTATGGTACATGCAAAATTAAAATCCGTTCTAGCTTATCGACATATTTAGCTGTTCCCCAAGTGTTTCGGAGAAGGACTAGCTCTTCTCAAATTATTTTGGACACAGGATAGCAATTTCTGAAAAATCTTGGAGAAAGGTTAACCCTTATAATTAATTAGGTAGCCCACCAGCCAAAATACCAACATGCTAATGTACAAAAATATAATAATAATAATAATAATAATAATAATAATAATAATAATAATAATAATAATAAGATTGACAAGCAATGGGACACATCCGCTTTCTTGATTTGCATTACTTTGAAAACTTATTATGACTACAGAGGAGTTAAATTAATGCTTCTTTTAATTTTCATTATATTAATAAAGTTTGCACTAAAGGTGTAATAAGCCACAACATCTGTCTGAGGTACAACAACATTAAGGTGATGTTGGTGCCCTAATTAACTGGGGTTTCTTCGGCTTGCTAATCTTGCATTCCATTTTTGATATAAATAACATGGTTGTTAAGCACTGCATAGTGCACAGAATCCTATAGCATGTAAAGAGACTGTGAGACTCTAAAACTGGCCCCGGTCCATTGACCGGCCTAGCCCCAATTTTGGCCTCACGTGCGTCGCACGTGAGGGCACGAGATGAAGGAAGAAATCATCCCGAAGAAGCCGGGATCACCTAGTTTTTTTAGGGCTTCTCCTCCTCCCTTTGAGACCATCGGAAGAGGAGCCGCCAGACCTCCTTCATTGGGCGATCTTCTTCCTCGTGCAGTCGCCCAAGAGGGGGAGAGAGAGAGAGGGAGAGAGCCGTTGAAGCCCGCTCCTCTTCGATTTGGGTGGTTTTCCGCTACTTCCCTTGCCGTCGAAGAAGAAGAAAGCTGTCGGATCTTCGCCGGGGCTGAGGTAAGGTTCCTAGCTTCATCTCTTTGTTAAACCATTTGAAGAAAAGAAAGAAAGAAAGAAAGAAAGAAAGAAAGAAGAAGAGAGGGAAGAGGGGACTTACCCATGTGCGGCCGCGAGCGTCGCCGACGCTGCTGGTCCCCGTCGCGGGCTCTTCCTCTCTTGAGCGCTCTCTCTCCGCCATGGGAAGAAGAGAGGATCAGTCGCCGCCCTTCCAAGCCCTCTCTTCTCCACGGGACAGAGAGAGGGCCGGCCACTGCGAGTCGTGGGCACCGCCGATCGGCCACTGGCGCCGCCGGCCTTTGGCCGCCGCCCCTTCCGAGCCTCGGCATGGGGTCGCACCCCCCCTCCATAGTCATGAGAGAAGAGGCGAAGAAAAGAGGAAGAAAACGAAAAAAAAAGGAAGGAGAGGAAGCTTCGAGAGAAGGAAAAGGAAAGGAAAAGAAAGAAAGAAAAAAAAAGAAAAAAAAAGAAAGAAAAAGAAAAGGAAGAAAAAGAAAAGAAAGAAAAATAATAATAATAATAATAATAATAATAATAATAAAATAAAGGGAGGAGGGTGGTTTACGGGTATGAACCTGAATCCGAACCCCAATCCGCGGTGCTAGACATTTCTGCAAGGTCGGCCATGGGAGGATGTTAAGATTTAAGTTTTATATATATATTGTGATGAATTTTAAAAAGAAAATATGATTTTTGATATTAGGTTCTGCGAGGAATTTGTGAGATTAATTGGATTTGTTGTGGATCGCGTTCGAAGTAAGTAATGAACTGCCTTTTCTAGATTGTTCATTTATATAATATTATTTTTGCATCGAATAAATTATTAATGAATTTATATGTGATTTATGAATTTTACGAAATGATGATTTGAATGAAAAATAGATATATGAATTGGAATAATATTTTTCGGACTATTGTTATATTTATTATTTTTGCATCGTATATGCATATTTAAATCAGATTATGATATGTCTATTATGTTACCAAAAGATTTTTGATGTGCATTAGATTTGGAACTCTCAGCCTGACAATGTTCTGGAAGCTGCCAATTGGAGGTTATGTATTAGCAATTCTGGCCCTACTACAGGATATAAGTGTGGTATTCTGGCCAACTCCACAGGGTATAAATGTGGTATTCTAGCCCACTTCACAGGGTATTCTGGCCCACTCCGCAGGGTATAAGTGCGGTTCTGTTTCTAGCCTAGCCACAGGGTATAAGTGTGGTCGTAGTTAAAGGCCGTTGAGTTAAATGTGATTTGTTTTGAATCAGATTGATGATTATGTATATGGATATTCTAAAGATATGGATTTCAATGGATTTGTGTTTGAAAAGAAATTGATTATATCATTATGCTGATTCGTCATAATTTGTATTATATTTTATGTTATTATATGAATTGTTTAGTTAAGGTATTCATTACTTACTGGGCTGTCTAGTTCATTATAAATTTTTTGTTATTTTACAGATTCCGAGAACTAACCTATTGGGTTTCAAAATGGGAGAGCAACTAGAAGAATAGTAGCACAAGCTATTTTTGAATTAGAATTTATTTAAGTTGAACTGTCATCTTGGACAATTATTATGATTGTTAGACATTGCAATATTTTGTTATTTAAAGAACAAAATTTTGCATATTGATAAATTATTGTTTCGCTGCATATTTAAAACTATGAGACTTTATGACTTGAGTTAGTCAATGGAATAAGATTGCATTTATTTAGTTGAATTATTATATATATTTGAGATATTTGGTTAAGATGCCTTGCATGCTCATGGGGAGAGTTTCGTACAGGTGTGTGGCGGTTAGCGCGGACCCTCGGCTCGCGATCTCGGGTTGGGGGCATGACAACTTAAGTTGTATCAGAGCAGACCCATCTTATAACCTATGTGGACTAGATGACACTGCAGCACGGATCCATTGGGGCTGATCACGGGCTGATTGTGGTGTTTGTGATTAGATTTGAATAAATTTGAACCCTTAGCTTGACGAGAACGTCAGAGCTTAAACAAGGGAGTATGTGAGGATCCGTGCGGACGTGTGTTTAGTTTCACATCAGTTATTTGCTGGATAGATCTTAGGTACTTATACAGGAATTAAGTAACTCAAATAATACCTTCCGGCTAGCTATTTTGGACGAGGTTCCGGGTTGTTACACAAACTGTGCCAGCCACATTTTCACTCACTTTTCTAGGAACAATGTTTTGGAGGGAAATATGCAACTTTGTATTGATTCTCTCACACTTTCACGGAAAATAGAAATTTTAGGAGTGGAAAATTACTGTTACTTTCTTCGCCTTTGGACCATCTCCATAGTCTTCCTCATCTATCTTGTTGGCCCCTACCTGCACGTTTTCATCACCACATGACATCTCCCTTCAGTTAATCAAAACTTTGAAATTTTCAAGCAAAATACTGTTTCCGAGTCGAACATTGCCATTCAGAATTACTTGGCCAATTAGAGCCAAGCATGTAGTCCATGCCAACTAAATGCTGAAGTAATTCTAAACTGAGGAAATTGTACGAAAAAAGATTACATGAATAATTGGATCACCCACTGAAATAGCTCCGAACTCTTTATCATTTATCCATCTCCACAATTTCACAATTTTTATAGTGATCAGCCGATGATCCAATGGCTGCAAAGAAAAGTGAATCCTGTTTCGAAGAAAGATAAAATCCGGATCCATTCTAACCAACAAACGCTTATGCAAGATAGACGTTGGCCTTCTTTCTTGCGCGCACAATGTTAACTTTGCCATCATCAATCATGCCTAATTTAGCGTATTTCCAGCCAGTCCCAGACAACGAGATCAAGACTCGGAGAGGGAGATGTCTGCTCTTATCCTGTCCTTCCTTTCGTCGCGCCACATGTCCGCATGCGAAGCGGGGTTTCCGCTTCCCTCGGTTATTCCTCAGACGCATGGGACGGTAAGTTGACCGCTTGAAGCCGCTGGGTCGTCCCCTTCCTAGCCGTCTCTTTTGACGCTCTCCGCGGCTGCCTTCGTCTCTTCCTCGTCTTCGTCTTCGTCTTCCCCACTGCCTTGGAATTTCCAACCAACGCGCCTTTTCTCCTCCTCCCCTCCCCTCCCCTCCCTCTATCTTTTCTCTTCCCCTCTTCTCCCTTCTGTCTTCGCTCCATCATTCTTTTTCTTCTCTGTTTGCCCACCAAACGAAGGGAGAGAAGCGGTGGAAGGAGAGGGACAAGAGAGAAGAGAGAAGGGAAGCGAAAATAAAAAGTAAAATGAAGACCAGGAGCATTGGCAGCGAGAGGAAAGTGGGTTTGAGATGGATTCTTATTCTCTGCATCATGAGCTTCGGCTTTGGAATGCTGTTCACAGACAGGTTCGGCTTTGTACTGATCTTGGTTACTTATGGTTCTAGGAAGGATTACATTTTTCATTTTTTTTCCTTTTGAAATTGTTTGGTTTGATTTGATTTGATTTTTAATTTTGATTTCATTCATCATTTAATGGTTTGGTCTGCGCAGGTTTTGGGCTAATCCAGATTTGAACAATCAGATCATTTCGAGGCAGCGACGGCAGGAACAAGAGCTTCAGATCATTTCTGAGAATTGTGCGACCAAACGGGTAAATTTTAGCTTTCCAAAGTTAGCTGTCGTTTGCAAATTCTGCTTCAATGCATAATGAGGTGTTCATTCTTTATTTCTTATCGATGTTAGAAGCCTGGGCAAGACAAGGATATTATGGGGGAGGTCACCAGGACCCATGAGGCTATACAGTACGTAGACTTATCCTATGCAATGTTGTGGGAAAATGTATTAATATGTCTGTTAGTTTTTTGAGAACTGGTAGGACTGTGGTGGTATTTGAATGTTATCAGATCTTTGGACAAGACGATCTCTACGCTGCAGATGGAGCTGGCCGCCAAGCGGAGTTTGCAAGAGTTGCTTGGCATGGATCATTCACCGTCAATCTCAGCATCCAGCCAGGTGAAGAAGAAGGCCTTTGTTGTGATTGGGATCAATACTGCATTTAGCAGCAGGAAGAGGCGGGACTCAATCAGAGAGACATGGATGCCTCAAGGTTGGCTCTGCTGCTACTGTACTTTATATTTCTTTTTAAGTTGCAATTTTGCTTGCACAATATCTGGAGGTTGCCATCTCTCTTCTAGTTGGAATGATTTATATCGGCACTTCTAGATATGCCATGTGTTTACTCTGTGAGTTTTGCGTCATGGGTGAAGTTATTTCGCAGTACTTCCTTTTTCTTTCCTAGTGGAATAAGTTTACTGGCCATGAGTTTATGATGGAGAATTTTTGCTCCATTTTTTCTATAGTATGTACTTTCAAATATCTGAAGCCAAATTATCATATTATTGTTTGCTTATTTGTTCATTCAGGGAAATAAATGGATGAACATTCAAAGTGCCAAGGGGACCATGATCATGTGGCATCAAATGCTGCTTCTGTTTTAGCTTTTAGTTTAGGATTTAATAAATAAACAAAAGCCAATATCACTTGTTATTGTCTTGTTGTTTTCAACTATGCTCCAATTTTATTTACTATTTAATATAATTTTGACTTGAGTACTTACTTTCACTAATTAGGTTCTCATCATAATGGAAAAGTGATCTTGATCTGGTATCATTCTATTGGATGCGTTCATTTTTCTGCTCCTCAACTTTCTTCACAAAATTAAGCTCCGGCTATTGTAGCTTACTATAGTTATCCTCTTATTAATCTACCTCATTTCATGATTACTATTGGTTTATCTAGTGTCATGTCTAAACTAACTTGTGGATATTTCACTACATTCTCATAATGATATACTAGAAGTTGCATTTTTATTGTTTGTTCTTGTGTGAAATGTGGATTTTGTATAGATAACTCTTATGTTGTGTTGTAAATGCAATGTTAAATTTCCTTAAAAATTTTTTTGATATGACAGAATTTCCTTAGAACTTGAGACTGATGTATATTTGCATCGCACCACTTGTTCAGACACATAATCTTATACATAATTCAATGGCTGTGTGGATCTGCTTGTTATACTAGCTGTCTGAAAAACAATTGTTACCCTTACTGAATCATAGTTGAACCCCCAAGATATGGAAATAGTTTTTTCCAACTAAAAATTGAAAAGAAAAAAAATCATAGGTGCTTTGGCATATAGAAATTTTAAAAAGCTTTATGCTTATATATATTTCCAGTCTTTGACTTGTTCAAGATCAAACTCAAAGACATGTGATATGATTAGTCTGACATATAATATGATTGGTCTGTGTAGATCTGCTTGTTGTACTAGCTTTCTGAAAATTAATGATCAACCATATGAATTAGAGTTGAACCCCAAGACTGGAATGATTTTGGAAAATTAACTCAAACTTGAAAAGAAAAGAATAGTTAACAGACAATCTTTTATCATGATTGAAAAAGTCATCACATTTTCTCTGCAGGTTAATTAATGTTATAGCCTTTGATTCAAATTAATGCTGTTATTGTCAGAAAAAAAGGTGATGTGAGAAGGAGAGTTTGGAGAGCTTGGAGAATGATGGATTTTTAAAAGGATATAGGGCCTACATGTACCTTCCATTATAGATCTTGAATGAGCAATTTTTTAAAGGATTTGAAGCCTGATAGATAAGTGAAATAGAAGCCTGTAACAGGGTGTTGGAGCTAGAAATCTGCAGGCTTCATATTTCTTTGAGTCATGTGGAAGGTGAATTAAATTTTGATTATCATTGAATTAGAAGTTTTAAGAAAGAAATTGAGTATGCCCTTACCGCTTATGCTTTACTAGGTATCAGAGCCATAAGAACAAGCATCAGTTGTTGCACCATGGCATGCTGTAGAAGGCAAAAGGTTTGGGCATGGAAGATTTCATGGTATCCTTAAAAAGTTTAGATAGACATGCTTAAAAAACATTTATATGAGGTGGTATTTACTTATTCTTGATATCTAGGTTTATTTTTAGCTCATTGGAATATAATTTCAAAATAAAAGTTGATATTAAAATAACAGCTGATCTATGAATGTTGGTATTAGAAAGGGCTCTCATGTATTGAGAAGTGGGGGCAATAATAAATTAGGTTATAGAAGTAAAAACTGTTCTAAACTAGTAGTTTCCTCCTTTTAATATTTTGAGTTAGTAGTGGTGTCATGTACTCTTGTTATCCCTTGTACAACACATAAAAGGGAAGAAATACTTTAATCCCTGAAGAAACAATAATGTAAGATATTTGAAGGGTTTAATGTCCCTAAGTCTAAATCCTTATAATATTTTATATTGTAAAACATGACCTGTTTCAGTGCCAATATAAATGATTCAAGATTTATTTGTTCTATGCTACAACCATAAGAGAAAAAGCCTTATTCGAACAGTTTGGGGCGATGTTAATCATTATGTGCTTAGCTATCATGTTGAATTCCATGATTAGCCTCTCTTTTATGTTCCTACTCAAGCTTTGTCATAGGCTTCTACATCTTTCTGCTTACATATCTAACCTTTTGAAACAAATTCTAGCCTCCCACTAGAGCCTCCTTATCACAAATTCATACCATATTAGTTAGTCCTTAGTAGACGAAATCCTTGCAGTTTTTTCATTACACTCATTTTTTAGATCTATTTTTTCTGGTTTTGGTGTTCATCCAAGTCAACACTGTTATATTGTGTGATCAAATATGTACTTGCTCCTGATCATTTCCAAATATATAACCAACCAGGAGCTTAATATTTCGCTATCAGGAATTTCCTGAGCTTGAAGGCACCTGAAAATTAGACACCACCTCAGAAGCATCAATCCACTTCACTCATCGTCCTCCATGGATGAGTATAATGAAAAAGAATATGGTAAAGAACTGCCTAATAAAAATATAGAAAATGGAAGAACTGAAAAAATAAGGTACAATGGAAAAATGAATCCAAAAAATGGTATAACTGTCTACTTCATGTTATATCAAAGAAAGCTGATTGAGCCGAATCGGCCAGTTCAGCCTGAACCGAGCCGACCCGGCCTCCTGATTGGCTCTGGCCAGAACTAGCCGA
Organism: Phoenix roebelenii; assembly: GCA_025769935.1. Lineage (NCBI taxonomy): Eukaryota > Viridiplantae > Streptophyta > Magnoliopsida > Arecales > Arecaceae > Phoenix > Phoenix roebelenii. The sequence goes on from JAOXJJ010000481.1 coordinate 13,023,215, forward strand.
TTCGGCGAACCTTGCTTTATATATAAAATATATAAAAATATGAGTATAATGAAAGAACTGCATGGCTTGTAACCACTATGGATGAAGTGGTGAAGGACTACCTATTATGTATTAACTTGTGAATTGAAAATATGGTATATGTCCATTCATTGGTTTCAACCCTGTCTTAGTGGTGTGTGCTTGGACTAGTGAGGCCCATGCGAAGAGAAAGACTGATATTCTCCATATTAATGTGCCCATTCTTGGGTACAACCAATAGTAGTCAATGATCATGCTAAAAGAAATGTTTTGACTATCATCCTTGTTGAGATTCTTTTTGTATTTCTGTTTTGAGTAACATTGCATTCCCATACTTTATTCTAACTTCAGAAATTTTTTAACTTGTATTCTGTGGAGTATCTTATCTAAATTTAGCTATCACTTTACTCAATTTTTATCCATGGTTTAAATTTGTTATGCTAGCTTGTGCTGCATGGCATGTAGGGTTTCAACAATATATGAATACTATAGAGTTATGTACTCATGTATCACCGTATCTAAGGTACGCCTTTTTGGTACCAGATCTCGTACCAAACCCTATTATTGTTTCAGTACGGTATAGTACGAGGCTGGTTGGGCATACTGAGTATCTGTACGCCTTCCATACCGTATATTGGTACAGAACTAGTATGGTACAGGGCATACCGGCGTAGCATGATTGTATTAGTCATTTGCATTGATTTGTGCAAATACATGACTATGTGCCTTTGTCTTGTGCATAACAGACTGACTCTGGTGTTGGTTTGTGTTGTTCTTTGCCAGAATGTATCGGTTTAGTGCACATTGGCACAATTCCAAGATGTCTGCAATGAGCCCTAGCACATTGCTATCTGTGTGACCAACATGGCTTAGCACACTGTATGGCATTGCACAATGTCAGTGTGCAATAGGCACAGGCTTGTGTGTAGTACTTTGATCCCTGTTATTATCGAACAATTGGCATTGTGTTTGACATACACTGTGCCATGTTCTCTCAATATCGCTGGTTGATGCTTTTTTACACCTGACTCTTATTTATCATGTGATCATCATAATCCATAAAAGTTTCCTGGTAAGTTTTCTTGCCTACTTAACTTTGATATTTTATAATTTTTTTTTAACTTGTTATTGTCACTACATTTAAGTACAATGATTCCTTATGTTCATGTTGCTGACCTTTAGATTTTCTTGGAGCTTTTTTTGCAATCCAATATTATGCTGTACCACCAGATTTCATTCCTGCTTTGGTTAAAATTTCAATTTTGCATCTTATATATTTTATTTGTAAACTAAAAGAAATATATTTTCTTCTTTTAATTCTAACTGCTATATTCATGGACTCACTTCCGTTCTGGCTCTTAACATCCTTCAATTACTTTCTTGTATTGTGTGGTTAACATTCCTCAGTTGTAACTTTTTTTTTCCTCAGCAGAAAATATCTACATTTAACATTTCTGATTAATTCTTCTACATGATTAGAAAAATATTTAAATAGTAAATCTATGCTAAAAAACTTGGTGAACATATGCCCTGTTTTTGAAACTCCTACATCATGAAGATTTTCATTTTTTTCTCTTATTAGAAATTGCACCAATTCATCCATCTCCTCCTAAAAGTGCATCCAATTTTTTCCATTAATTCTGTTTTTGTCCATTCTACTCAAGTTGCTAAAATAATGGCTATTTGCCAATTAGTCATCATATTCACATCCAATATTTCTTCCATATTTATATCACTATTATTGTGATTCTACTTCCCTGCATGCATAAACATATTTATCACAAATCTCCTTTGATTTTCCTCCTTTTTGTTTTATATCTTTTAATAATGCAATATTGTCATGCTTTCTTATCATTCCCTCAATTAGTTTACATCTTTTCTGTTGCAAAAATCATGTAGCAGATCAGAATTTATTTTTCTAATAAACCAGCTCTTTTAAATGCGTCTGCATCATTTCTGCAGCATTTATTTCTTAAACAAATATCACCATGTTCAAGTTCTGTTGTTGCATGTTGGCTATGAGAAATTTGCCAGCCAATCAATGTTCTTTTCTCTGAATGACCAATGTTAGAAACCCTAAGCTTGTTCTTGCCTTTTTCCTAAGGTGCACTGCATCCCTTACAAGGATCATTGTAATATCTAAAAATATAGTTAATATATTTTTCATAATTTTTGTTAATTTTACTGGAACTAGGCATTGGTTTTCCACGTTTTCTGCATCAACATGGTACCATTTGACTTCTTGTTCCATCTTGGCTGAGCAAAGCTAATGAAAATTTTGCTAATAAGAAAAAAGAAGAGCAAGTTAGATGCTTAGTACTGGTCTGAAGCCTACTCTGTTGGGATATCACTTTACTAGTTCCTGGGATTGCAAACCAACATCGCACGCATAACTTTGTACCTGATGCTTGGTATATTATGTTCCTTTTATATTTTTAACGAAAGTGAAGAATATTTAAATATTTTATCAAATTAATATATACTTTCATAATCTACCTACCTATGTATATATGTGTGTGTGTGTATTGTTGTTTCATAAGTTAATGGAACAATTTATTTGGATCAGGATGATGTCTTAATTCATAGTCAGGATCAGACTGGATTTCATGGATCAATGTTTGTCTTATTCTTCTTCTTCTTCTTTTATCTTCTCAAAATTTGAATAGATATTTAGAAAGTAAGAAAGATAGAAATAGTGGCAGACTGTAAATTAGAGAGGTATAATATTCCATCATATAGAAGTCTAGTTTAAACCTGCATATGCTTATACATAGCATGGCCAAAGACTGACATCATGTCTTATTAATTAATGTGGTCATATGCTGCCATAGGGATCCATTGCGTACTAAACTTTGGGCAAAATGTTTCTATTCAGAGATAGGATCATGAAATGAGTAACTAGATATGCAGTATGTTATCATAATTATTAGATTTACTATTCAAAATTTCCTCACTTACTAAGAAAATTTGACTGCACAAGATAATTCTTCTGCCTCATCCACAAGTTAGCCTGATAACTTATTCTGATTGTGAGTTTGCCCTCTTCTGTTAAATTTATTCTACTTGTGTGTGAAATTTGGTTGGACCAGCGACTTATGTTCTGAAGCATATTAAATTCTCATAAAATTTATGTGTGTTATATCCGAGTCAGCATTAAGAGCAATTAACCTGCATGCCCAAATTCAGCAATAAGATAATTAAACTAATATGTGCAGTCTTTTTGTGATCATGCATCTATGTCAGTATGTGCTGAGTGTTCATGTTATGATATTGTATGTATGCAGCCCTGGCAAATGATACAGGCATGATGAGTTTATCTTTGGTTCTTGCATCATTAACTACTCCATTTAGATAGTAACAATAATATAAATTCAAATCGTTTACATAATTGCATTTATTTTGGACATGGTAAAATTTCATGTAACACCTAACTATGTTTATAGCAATATTGGGTGGTAATAAAAGTAATCCGGATATAATATTGGACTTGTATCCAATTGATTTATCTCCCGGCACATTTGGGCTCCTCTAAGTGTATACAATTTCATATTCTAAAGGGAGATAATAATTCATACTATATATATATTCATGAGTAAATTATCTATAAAAATTATTTTCATCATGGGTTCTTTATAATGGATAAGATGCTGCCAATATAGTATCTTTATACCAAATTCCATTCTTACTGTTGTAATGGAAGCTATGAATGCAAGAACTGTTTGAAGGGTGGTCCTGTTCGGTGGACCCTCATTTTGCGCATTTTTAGTGCTACAGACACTCTTCATGTTTTCATAAATAGCTTGGAAGGTAAGTGTAATCATACCTAACAAGTCTTACCCATCTTCTCTCAAGAAACAAGTGTTACCCATGTAATCAAGCGGGTTCAGCATTATCAATCATGGTAAATCCATTGAAGTTTGAGAACCTCGTTCAACTTTAAACAAAAGAGGAGTCTTGAGATGAAATCTAGAATGCTGGTTGTCATTTAAGGATTTTAAGGTTATGTAACTAGAGAGTAACCCTCCCAAATTCCATAAACTTGAAAAGAGTAATTAATAAAAACAGAAAGGAGGCAAAAAGGAAGCATAGCGGACTGCATGTTTTTTGTTATTATTATTTTTCTACATTGACCATCTCTTTTCTTTTCCTTTTCATCTCTTTCATCATTTTTGTTTAAGGGAATAAAAATAATACATTACTTTTCTATTCAATTAGGTGAGAAGCTTCCACAGCTAGAACGTGAGAAGGGAATTGTTATCCGATTCATGATTGGTCACAGGTATTCCATAGAGTAGGACTTGAGGTTTAAAGTTTCTGCATCATTAAACAAACAAATAAAGTTGATATTGAACTGTATATTCTAATTTTGAAGCATGTTTAGGTTCACAATGCTGTCAATATAATTGATGAAACTCTGAAAAAAGTACTGATGTCATTTCCGTAATGTTTAGCTAGTCATAAGATGTATATGTGGCATATGGAAGAATAATGTTTGTGAGGGCAGCAACTTCCTCATGAGCGCATAGGAAGGAGTCGAATATGTATTGCCCTTTAATGAAGCAGTCGGTGCACAAATCAACATGCTCATCAATGACTACTCCCAGGTGGTTTAAAAGGAACTTTGTGAAAATTTTGAGGATGCCATGGATGAGTATGACAGGTATGAACTCGTGGGGGCAGCAACTTTCTCATGTTTGGGGATAAGAACAAAGTAGGCATTGTTGAGTGTATCCAAGTTCAAGGATCACTGCCATATTTCACGAAACAAGAGTTGGATCCAATTTGATGGTTTCCGAAAAAGTTTTGGTAAAACATTAGTGGGAATTGGGGAACCATTAGGGACTAGTGCTTGATCCCCACCGAGGCCAAATACAACATCATGGATTTCTCTCTAGAGTGATGAATTTTTTTTTTTTTGGGATGCGGAGAAAGAAGCGTGCACTCGTTAATATCCAAGGACTTAGGGTAGGGAGGCTTAAAGAGCTTAGAGAAGAAGGAATACAATGTAGGGGCAATATCATCATACAATAAGGATCTAGTCATTCCAAAGGATACAAGAAATGAAATTGATGCGATGCTTGCTATTGGAATGGTGATGGAAGGAGGTGTTACAATGTCCCTTAATCCATCAAAACTAGGAAACTTGGTGCCCGAGAATCTTTGCTTTGAGGAGGATATAGTCAAGGTTGTTATACAAGGTATCACAAAGGCATCATTCTTCAAAAAAGAGGCCAGTTTCTTCTTCTTTTAACTTCTTTGATAGTTAATGAGGTCAAAGAGCTGCTTCTTTTCTTCTTCAAGGTTATCAATGTTTGAATGGGCCCAGCATGTTATGGTCCAATGGATCTTATTTTGTGGACCTACGTTGCATATGTTGACTCTCTTCTTGGTGTTTCCTCTTAGCAACGTTTGACAACTACAAGAGATGGAACTGGTCAAATAGGAATGGCTTAAATTGAAAAACCTCTCTCTAGGGGTAGTAGACATGGAGTAGAAGCCAATTGGTGGGGTGGGAGAGAGGGTAAGGAATGGCCATTTAGAGAGCCTCTAGGTTGATCAAGTCCCATTTAGGAGAGATTAGGAACTGATCTAGCCTTGCTAGTGTTGCAAACTTTCTACCTAGAAAACATATAAAGGATACAAAGTGTTAGTGTTTCTCATTAATAGTGCCCTTTACGCTCGAGAGGGCTTCGAGTGGCATTGAAGTCCCTCCCTAGAGTCCAAGGTCCATAAAAATACCCTTTAACCCCATTGAGTTCACTCTATAATACTTGTTTGAGGAGCCGATAAGGCAGTTTGTACATTGCGGTAAAGCACTGGCATACGTTGGAGCGAATACCTAGGAAGTTCATAGAGATAGAGGAAGTGCAAATCCAAGCATTAGAAGCTTTGAGGAATGTGCTATTCCGATTGAAAGAAGGCCCTTAGCCATGCCAGTAGCGTTGATGGATAACCACACATCAAGAACACTTCCTCCTCAAGCTTAGGAGTTGGTTCAAAGGATCACCTAGTTTTGATTCTTGGAGTTAGGTCAAATCACACTTACACTCACAGATCACTTCTCGAACTTCATGTCTCTTACAAAGCTAATAAAGCTTGCAAGTAGTCCAGGTTAGGAGGAACACCAGGAGAGGAGTGGAAGTGGGAGGGAGAAGGAATGGCAAGAAATGTATAAGGTGGAGAGAGAGAAAGAGAGAGGGAGGAGAAAGTAGTGGAACATGGAAAGGAGGGGAAGAGAGAGAGAGGAGGGAGCAGGGGGAGAGAGGTGAAGAGGTGAGACATAATGATAGGAATAGGTTAGGACTGAGCTAGTTTCCATGGTGATTGGGAAGAGGTACACTCTGGTCAAGATATTCCTCTAAACAAAGTAGAGAGACCACTACAGAGGACTTTATGAAATGCAGAAGCGAAATACCATGTTTTTGAGTAAACTCCTACATTTTGCTAGAAGAGGAAGAGGCACCAGAGGAGGGGCAAGTAGGGACATTGACTAGGTCTGAGTGTCCCAACTAGTTCATCTAGAGATTGGAATGAGTAGGTGATCTCACTTGATCCGAGATTGGAATGAGTAGGTGATCTCATTTGATCTCGGATCTAGTGTTGACCCATTGAATTGGTTTTGATGAGTGTAAAACATTTGAGTATGATACTAATAATATTGTGTTCTTGGAGTACTTAATTTTATAGAGAACTCAATGAGATTGAAAGGTTAGTGAAGCTTGGAGAAGCCTAAAAGAACAAATCTTAAAATTGGAGAAATATTTGAAGTGTTTTGGAAGCTTTTGTAGTGGAGTCAGCCCCAGGTGAACAAGAGTCGACCCTAGACTTGTAGGAGTCAGCCTTAGAAAGCCACAGGTCAAAAACAGAAGATAGCTATTTTCATACACTTTAGGAGTCGACCGCAGGACCTCAAGAGTCAACCTCAAGACTTTAGGAGTCGACCTTAAGATTTTAAGAGTCGACCCCAGCACTTCAGGAGTTGACCGCTCTGCATGTGACAGCTTTAACGACTAGTTTTTTTGCAAGTACAAAATGTATAAAACAGCTTCCAACAGCTAGTTTCTCCTCTCTAATGGCTAGAAACGGCTCTCTAACAACTTTTCAAGTTATAAAAGCTTCCAAATTGAATTGGAGAAGTGGAGGATTAAGGAGATTAAGTGGATGAGGTAAACAAAAAAGAATGCAAGTCAACCACTAATTCTTGAGCTTCAACTTGAGGATCAATTTGAAAAGTGACCATTCAAAGTCTCCATCCACTTCAGCATGAGCTTCCAAAGATCTATAGAAAGAGAGCTTCATATTGCAAATATTTGTGTTTTCCACAAGATCAAGAGCAAGCAAGAAAGAGAAATGGAAAAGTGCTGAATTTCATTCACTTCAAGATTCCAACATTAAGTGCAATCAAACTCGAGCTACAACGGCATTAGTTCAACCTTTGTAGTGCTTATTTTGTATTGAATGTTATATCTTTCTTTTGTACACGAGATTAGGGAATCTCTTGTAGGATTTTTGGTGTGGCTGACACCGTGGAAAATCAGCTACCTTGTAAGGTTTCATTATATCTGTAAAACAGCTAGGTTACGGTCGATTGTCTTGGAAAATCGACTAAGTTTTGCTGAGCTTGAAAATCAGCAAGTTCCTAATTGTTGGAACTTGGTGTTGGTGTCGCTGTACCAGCAAAACAGCTTGGTTTTGGTTGATTGCCAGAAAAATCAACTAAGTTTAGTTGTGAGCCCTGAAAACAACTGTACTGCAAGCTTGTTCATAGTTTATAGTGAAATTTCCAAGGAGAAAACCTTAGGGAGTAGATGTAGGAGCTGAATGTAGCTCCAAACCACTATAAAATCTTTGTGTTTGAGTTGTTTGTGATTGTTCTTATTTTATGCATTTATTTATCACTTATTTAACAGTCCATACTTTTGATTAGTTTTATTTAAACATTGCTTAAGTTTGTAAAAAGTTTTGAAAACCCAATTCATCTTCCCTCTTGGATTGTCATCTTGGGCAACATCTAGCTTTTTAGATGCATAAGAGAGCTAGTGCTGGTAGATTTCTGCAGTCATAGATTTTGGGGGTAGGAGATGGGTGGGGATAGGGGTGGTGGAGAGACGGGGTGAGCTTGGGTGTGCAGTTTGAAATTTGAATGCAAGAGGGAGAAAAGTTGGTGAAAGAAGTGGAGGTCAACATGGCAAAAGCGGTGATAACACAGGGGTTATGGGTTAGGGAGGGGAATGAGTGTGTGCTGAAGTGGAAGGACCAAAGCAAACACCGAGTCAGGTGGAGACATGTGATGAGGGATGCAGGCAAAGGGAGAGGTTATGCTTAACGCTAACTCAATAAGGAAAGGGCCTGCAGATGGATTCATTTTTAGGGAGATGGAGACACCGACAACATGGCTGCACAATGGAGGGCAGCTCAAAATGCGACAATCGTGGATTCAAGGTAGTTCGAGTGTTGCACCAGATGGAGGGGGTCATCCCACGGTCAACCAGAAGATACTCTCGGTAGGGGAGAGGGGGAGGTAGAAGGCTCTCAAGTTCTAAATGGTGGAGAGCATGAGCAGGAGGTCTGATCTAGGTATTTCCCCCTTTATATTTCTATCACATCCCATAAATAGGCAGACATTGAAAAATATCGGAAAGTCATGCCAAAATTTTATACTTTGGCTTATCTAATATGCCATAGATCTTAGTTAGATCTATGCAATGATATAACATTTTTGATTTTTTGATATTTATTTTATTTTATTAGAGAATATATTTTTGCATAAAAATTACTAGAAGAAGAAAAAGATGTTAGATTCCAAAAAATATTATATTGCTTGAGGTACATACAATTTGCTATCTTTTTAACAATAACCTGATTAATTTTAGGCATATTAATTGCCCCTCAAGTGAAATAGATCTTTAAGGTAATTCCTAGACTAATCAGGCTATTGATGTTTATCATGGGAAAAAAAATATATGTGGTACATCCTATCAGAGGCTACATTAGCCATATATTTTTAATATTTTATATAAAGTAAATGTTATTTTAATAAAATTAATAAAAGGTAGTTATTATTTCAAAAATTCATGTTTGGAGATAGTAATTGGGCATCATCATTGGAGGTCCTCGTGGTATTCTTTAGAGTGGAGGGATGTGGGGTCAGTACTTCGACATTATGACCTATAAGAAATGCCTCCAAGAGGTCCATTAGCTTTCTAGATAGGCTCATCGAGACTTCAAGGAGGGGAACAAGAGATTATAAGAAAAATAGCTCGAGTTGGATGAGAAGGCAGTAGGGCCACTATCCTATCACTTTAGGAATGCCCACCTTGTGGATACGATCTCCCAGGTAGGTCTCTAAGGAGAGAGGGATAGTGTCTTTGAGGAAATAGAGCATAAGTTAACCTTAATGAACTTTGAATCGTCGACATGAGAGGCAGTATCTACCTCAAGAAGCCAAAACCCCGAACAAATGGGAAACTGACTACCTTTTCTAGCTGTATAGTGGAAAGTACAACAAGCTATTGTCTTTGATGAATATTGGCCAATTAGAGAATGTGAAGGCTGCTACTTCCACAAAAAGCAATCAATGAGCTTGAAGATGTCTTCTTTAAAAGGGAAAGTGCAAGGAACCTTCTATCATGCAGCATTTTGACATCCGAGATGTTGAGGGTGTTGCCCAAGGTGACAAGCCAAGGGGGGGTGAATTGGTTTTTCTAAATTTTTAACCCTTTAATTGAGTGCATGTAGTGAAGTTAGAATAATGCATAATACAAACACACAATAAGTATAGTGGTTCGGTGCTCTCCTAAGCACCTACGTCCACTCCCCAAGCATCCCCTTGGGAATTTACTATAATCCCGCGGATTACAGTTGGATTGTTTTCCGGGCTCACAATCTAAAAATCTTTACACTTTGGTTTTTCGGGATCACCAAAAACCTAAGTTGGTTTTGCGGGCTCACCAACAAACCTTCACCGTTGGTTTTACGGGCTCACCAACAAACCTTACAAAGTAATAAA
>JAOXJJ010000481.1:13044122-13116857 GCA_025769935.1 Phoenix roebelenii
AAAGAAAGCTTTAACAATGAGGAAAATAGCGGTGAAGGGCAAATTACCACCTCAAGTCCGCTCCTCGCATTCGTTTCCCATCCATTGATTTCTTTTCCCATACACGTTAGTGTTTGTCTGTTTAGAATATAAAAAAGATTACTTCCGCTTTTTCCACGTATCGTACTATGAATGATTTTCTATTGTGGAGCATTCATTGCAGCGCCGGTCAGAGATATATCCCGCCGAATTTGGCTGCACTCGGTAAGCTAGGAAAGCGTGCCCCTCCCTACAACGCCACGCCACGCCACTAGCTCCTCAGATATTATTACTTCCAAATTAGAAATGATCGATTCCATGGACACTTCTCCGCCACTTTTGCTCAGTTTAATTTCTTCTAATTTGTTGCCTTCCTTCTGCAGAGTGATCAGTGAGGATTCAATTATAACACCATAATGGCCATGACTGATTTCAAAAAAAAAAAAAAAGAAACAAAAGGAAAATATAGCGGCTATATAACAAGCAGGCTGCTCCAAAGTGTAGTTAATCTGCCCGATTAGCATTACGACAAGCTATTAATTGGCTAAAGGTTTCGATAATCTTGCTTCAACGTACGTTACTTGGTTATTGTTGATTGCACTTAAAGGAGTTAGAATGGTGACTTAATTTTGTTAAATGTTTAATATAAATTAATGGGTACAATATATTAATAAATTAGTTGTGTTTAAAATTCATGCCATCGATTATGATTTGCAATATTGAATTTTTTGGAGCTCGCCTTCTGTTTCATTATTAAGTCATATAGTTAGAAGTTAGAAGTGAGAACCCTAGCTGTTGTGATAATCTTGTTCTTTTTTTTTTTTTTTTTTTTTTGCACGTGCATAAGAGCTAGAGTAGCACTAATTATTTCATGAAATATTGGGATAACTAGTTCTGTCAAGCTCTTTAAAAAAGGTACTTCTCAATGTTTGAACATGGAAGCTACCCAAAGTGGAGAGGAGAGGTGTGCTTATTGTGCTAAACCCCAATTCAAAATTGTTCTAACATTGAATTAACTATTGTTTATGTAAGTACTCATAACCGCAATCATATATTTGACCTCATAGTGTGAAATAGCTAGTGATGTACAAGGGCCCTCTATCCTACCATGGTACTAGAATCAATTCATATTCAAATATAATAAAGCAAAGCATTAACTCGAGGCACGTGCATACAATATGCCTCGAACAACTTCAGCATACGTGCTCATTTTGTGCAACTCTTTTGAAGAAATTTCTCAATCTTAGATTTCCTAACAAAACTCAAACAAACAACAACAACAAAAAATATACTCTTCACCAACTCGGATCATATGCTAATTAAGTATTAGTTGGTTAACAAATTATTCCTCATATTAAGTTATGCGGAAAAGTAGAGAAGGCTCCAGTCCAATCATGCATATAACCTCTCAGTTGATTTTCCTTGGCTACCAAGGAAGACAAAGGTGCTCGTCACGAGTTCGGCATAAAAGAATTACATATAATTGCCAAATAATTAGTGATACCTACTCTCTCTCTCTCTCTCTCTCTGTTGGTATTAATTATGAAGTTGATAATAGGAACCAGCCAAATACGGCAATCAATGACGGTACGAACATCACCCAAAGTTAAGCCTTTTGGCAGGAACACTGCTGAATTAATAAATATGTGGATGTTGGCTAAATGCATGGAAAAGACATTCACGGAGCCGATTTGCTGGATGAATGATGTGGGGGACTCCCTGTAAACGCGTCCCTCTCCCTCGTTCTCGAGCCCTGTGCGATCCCCCGGGAGTTGACCCTTTCTCCGCTCCTTTAGTCCTCTACCCCCAGAAATCAACCATGGCAGAGAGAGAGAGAGAGAGAGAGAGAGAGAGGAGCAGAATCCACGGAAAAAAAGAGATTAGAGAGCCAAAGGATTAGGGCTCCATGGGCACAAATGCCGAAGCTAACAAACTCGTCCGCAGGGAAGGCATGTGCCGATCGAGTATTTATTTCCTAAACGTGCGAGCTTCTAAGGATAAAAGAGGCGTTGAGCGCGTCCTCATGTTTAACCCCACATGTGAAGCCAACCTCTCGAAGGCCTCGCCTCTAATACGCGAACGTATCCGCGTGGACAAACTCCCAAGGGGCATGGCATCATATGACTCTTTAATTTTGCTCCTCATCCTCTTCTTCTTTCCTAAATCACGACGGAAGCACAGCTTGGTACGTAGAGCTATCTAGGGACAATTATTTGAATAACAGCGTGGAGAAGATACAAACATGAAGCTTCCTTCTGTCGATTTGATTTGTTCGATGCATGACAAGAGAGAGAGAGAGAGAGAGAGAGAGAGAGAGAGAGCTCTAGGTGCAGGGTTGTAAAGAAGTCAATAAGCCATGCTATGTATAACAAATGATCTAATTAAGCTCCTTTAACCTTGGGATGAGTTTACCTGACCTTAATTCACCAAGTTCTTAAGTCATTCTCCTGTCATATTCATAAAAAGCATGCTTAAAAGGGTTGCCAATTAATTACTTTCGAATGTTAGTTGTGGAAAGTAAATGCTGTGACCATTGTATTAAGATTTAGTTGTTAAGATGATATACATAATTTAGTTGGAGGCAAGTGGCAAAAAAATAAAGCTATTCGGGGGAAAAAAAAATCGTTTGAGGGTTTGTGCTAGCTAGAACGGATCGATCGAGCATCTTCTTTAACAGAAGTAGTGCTTGCATGCAACAAGCTAGCTACAAAAGTGCAAGATCGATGGTCCTCTCCTCATTAAATGCCCCCCTATTCATCATTTCCAGGTCATCTGGTTCGACAGGCAAGAGCTTCAGCACACCTTCGAATGATGGATGGAGCATATATACGGAGCACGAATCATGAAGTTGATCGGCCATCCCCAAGCCAACTTGGTTCCAGCGTGCAGATGAGGCCCATGCACATATGCCAAATCTACTTCATTTGGAGCCTAGCAGCCTGGCGTGCTCAAGTTGGCGTTTTCCCCGCTTTTCCCTGACGGAGCCAAGTTCTCAAGATGAAGCGTTCATTTCATTACATCTCTCTCCACATCTACATGCATGGATGTATGCGCAGTGCAGCAGCAGAAGCAGCAGCACTCTCGTCAAGGGCTACGGGGAGGAGGCTCAGTGCTGGTCCCTTCCAAGAACATGCATGCAAACGCACCTCTGCACACCGAGGGACAGGTATTATGCCAGACTTCCCACACTGGCGTACTTCACTGCCTCGCGTTTTGATTCGTCTCCATCTAACCAGGTACTGTTGGGAGAACAATAATAACTCCACCACGGCGGAATGCTCCCGAACGGAACAAAAGTTTTGGGGGACTCACGGTTGTTGCTCTTCTCCTTGCCTCCATTCCAATCATGGACGCCAGCCATGGGGCGCGAATATAATAATATCCATCTCTACCAAAGAGAGAGAGCCTCAACAGTACGTACGTAGAAGGGATGGACCGATCGATTCATAGCTACTCATTCTCTCTCTCTCTCTCTCTCTCTCTCTCTCATCTCCTAGAGCTAGCTGGGCCACCACCATCTCACATCACATGGTGCTGCTCGACGATTCCCTCGGCCTCCCCTTTACCACTTTCGAGCTCTGTCTCCCTTTAATAAGAATATAAGTCTTAAAATATTCATCGCCAACTGTTCCTCCGCCAAGCTCCCATTATTTCTTTCCCACATACCTCCCTTGGGCTTTTAGCGGTAACTGGAAAAAAGCAATGCAGTTCTCAATACGGTGTCTCTCTAGCTTCCTGTGCGGGTGGCACCCCACACTTGATTCTCCCCACCGCCTCTCCCTCACCCTCTCCATATATCTCTGTTTATGTTCTGTGAGTTATCGAACCATTCCTCCAAGTTTGTACGTATATGTACATATAGGAGGATGACTTTGTTGTTTCTTGAAGCACTGCACAAACCGCCGGTACCATGTTCTGAAGCTGGAGCCTGGAGGCTTCCACATCTTTGATGACGATCTGTTAGGACACACAGAGAGAGTTATGAAAGTGGAGCTGGCTTTCCAGAGGCCTTTGCAAAAGGTCAGGAGCATGTGACCTTCTTCCCCAAACCTGTCGATGCTTTGGAATAATTTGGGACCAACAGCATGAACCCCACCCTCTCGAACCCTAAGCATCCCCTAGGTAAACACCTATTCCATCGCGCTCCAGTGCACCTTCCTACCTACCCATTTTTAATTCAACCTAATTAATTTGATCCAACTGCGAGGAGGGAACGGCGACGATAACAAGACTAGGTTCTTAGGTGTTACCTCACCTCTAACATCTTGTCATGGAGTTGAAAACTAGGGGCTCTCGCAAATGGCCACCATCCTCAACGCCATCTTTCGCTCTCTCTTTTCGCCGCTTTCTCTTGCTCCTCCGGCGACGTATCTTGTATTACTTGTTCCAACTTCCGGTGCTTTAAGAGCTGAGTACTGCTGGTCCACAAAATCTAGGGATCCACTTCGTTCTGGCTACTTCTATCGGTTGCTGGTCTGCCCCTCCTAAATATGAGACGGTTATATTCGTTGCCTAGCTCTCTTTCATCTTGTCAGCAGCAGCAGCAGCAGAAGCACCAAAGAATTAATTAAATACGTGTATGGATGGGGATACCAACAAGGCAAACAGTGACGTGGGCATATACTTTTACATTAAATATATCAGAAGCAAGCGATCACAGCTACAGTTGTGATTTTAGAAGTTTCAATCCAAATATCCAATTAAGAAGCAAGCAAACTAGCTTGAGTGGAGAAACAACAAATCTTGCAGCAGAAGTCCACACGATAATATATACGTTGCTACCAGGCAGGCAAACTTAGTGATTCCCAGGCTGATTTGCAACTCTGCTTGCCATTTTCCGGACAGATAGGCCCCACATTCCTTCAAACAAAGCCAGCTGGGGATCACGTAATGCAGAATATCTGGAATAACTTGTTGACGATTATAGCTGAGGGTAATTAACCACGATGATTGTTGCTAAAGCTACGAGCACTTGGATTTAAAGTTGATGCTGACCGCCCGTGAACAAAACCGAAAGAAAAGATCGATGCGGCAACTGCAAGGAACATATTGTTCGTGCGAGCTGGAAAAAGGAAAAGGCTATGCGTATTGAGGCAGCTCTTCTGAAGTTATTACCCACGCAAAAATTTACATTGGAAGTTCATTTCATGATATTTGTTGCACTAATCGATCATGGAATTAGTTGCGCACAAGTGTAGGTCCGATGTGCGAGAAATGCATCAGATAATTAAGAAGCAAACATGTAGAGAGATAGTATTGAAGATTTAGGTAGAGGGCAAGAGGGGAAGAAGATTGATGCGAGGCATAGGTACCACAAGATTTCCTATAAATTCTAGCTTTTCTCTGGAAATGGTTTTATTGTACCAGTCTAAATAGTTAGAATGTACGTCATGGCCTTCTACCCTGATGCCCAACCTTCCAAGGACATACACAATGCATACATACATGAAGTACACCGTATGCACTTCATGGCCTTCTCCAAAACATGTATACAAAATGTTTCCGTTAGTTATTGCTCAACTCTAGCTACACGTGTGGACTTGAATGCTGCTCGTGAGTTTGGGTTTTTTAATGCACTGTGCAGCTGATGTTGTTTGGGATAATCAAGCAGTACGCCAACACGTACACAATTTGATGCTCTAGCTCTACTCCTTGCGCGAACTTTAGTTCTTTGAATAATAGCATAAGTCTGAAATAAAACTTTAGGCTGCGTTAGAAAGTAAAAGCACCGTTTTTAATTAAGTTGTGTCTTTTTATAATTAAGCACAGCCATTCCTTCTGATAGATGCTCCTAGTGTGTCGTAACGTCAAGTCACACTTCGTTTACCCTCCTAGAAAAAACCTTTTCATTTTTTTTGTTACAATTTTTCGGAGTTTTTTTTTTTTTTTTTAAAGACTTTCAAGCTTGTGATTCTGGCACTTTCCTGGCACATTTTTCTTTTAATTTTCCTACTATATATTAAGATGGAAACTTGTTGGGAATGATCAACCTTTTATTCCATTGATTGCGCCATCTCACATTTTAGCTTGCTACGAAGTAAAATTTCTTCTTAGCAACGGAATGGGGTATTAGTCGGCAACACAAAATGTTAAATATTCCATGTCGTAGGAGAGGATTCGTTGTGGTTTCTAAGAGTTGTAGCTGCACGTGTTCCCGAAGCATTTTCAATTTCTTTTGTTTGTTAGCTACATTCTAGAAATTTATTTGTCGTCAACTTGATCGAAGTTTTGAATAAGGTAATCTCGAACTAGGTGGTGGGCAACTGCCGCGGCCTTCTACTCAAAAAGAAAGCTATATATATATATATATATATATATATATATATATAAGCAATCTTGAACTATACCAGTAACACTCAGTATGGGTTTAATTCGTTATATAAATTTTATATAGACCAACAAGAAATCTATTTGCGACATTTACATGTAATGGTTGATAGATGTGCCTTTTCATTTCTTCAGATTTCTAAAAATTTTGTGATTCATGCATAAGGCTTCTTAGAAAAGAAATGTGGAACCCAAGATGAAGCCACTTCGATGACAAATCAAGGGAGTATTCTTAGAAAAAAAATCAGAGAGGCAACATAAAAATGTTGATATTTTTTTTGTCCATCCATTAGAGATTGGATGCCAATTCTTGACCAAAAGAAAAGGACAGAATCTCCTCTACTTATGAATGCCAGATTCTCAGATATATAGTAGCTGCTAAGGGGGGAAAAATGCAAAGATTTGGACTTTATGAGAATAAAACTGGGTCATTATTGGTCATGGCCAAAGACTTGAAGAATAAAAAAGATTTAGTTGGTCAAGTTTTACGGAAAAGGAAGGCTCAAGTTTTTGCAAAGAAATAGAAGTTGAGGAGCAAGGAAAAACAGAAAAACATAGGGATAAGGGCAAATATGTGTTCAAGGCGAGGGAAGAGAAGAACCATCTAGCATTCAAGAAACAATTCAACTCAAACCTATGAAAGTATATCAAAGAAATCCACTAATGAACCTAATTATGATGAAACCCTGAGTTCATGTTTTTAAGCAAGAATTTTGTCCTGCTTCCAAAGCTGGAACTGTAGCTTACAATGTACGTAGAAAGGCACATATAATGTGAAGGAGAGACGGCGAAAAGGAATTAAAAGAGAAAAAACAATAATAAATGGAATATGCTGCACATTAGAATTTATGTTATGACCTTGGATTTGGCATTTGATAATTGGGCATCTACAATTTAAGCCTTAAAATTTTCATCCGACGTAGCAAGTGTTGCTATTCATTCATCGTCTGAACTGAGTAATTAAGGAGCATTTTCTTACAGTACATGATCGATGAATCTTTAGCGATGTTGAAACTTATCCATTTAGGCAAGCAGAGAATACCAAAACGTTGCTTAGGCAAGCTAAACTTAAAGAAATAATAACTTCTTGATTATTAACTTGATAACGGAAGGATTGGGTATCCTTTTCTTATTGCTTGCTTATAAGTCAATTTATAATTAGTATTATAGAGGATCCATACATTAGGTCACTTGCTTCCTGCATCCCACCTCAGGAGAACATAAAAATGAACATTGTTTAAAGTTGCTGGTGTCTTGTGTCTCCTTTCCGTGGGTTCAAGATCTAGCATTCTCTCCCTATAAAGCAGCAAAGGCAATTGCGGGACCAAAAAGTTTCCACGGGTTACCGGAAAGAACCGACCAAGGCCCGTGGAGAAAGAAGTGAAACAGCTTGGGGAAAGAGAGACCTATGCAGAAGACCATCAGTAGCTAAGAATCTATACAATACCTTTTCAATCTATGCTTTGTGTTAAAGTAACTAACCAGAACTTCACCCAAAAAGTTTAGCCAAAAAATATTATCTAAAATTTCTTAACCAATATACAAGATCTATCTAGTGCATAACTAATATAGAACTAAACATATATGTCAACGTACTCCTCTCATTTAAGCCCTTATATCCTTATGATGCTAAAGATCCAAATCTATTCAAATTCAATCACAAACACCATAATTAACTCGTGATCAATCCAAATGAACTTAAGCTGTAGCATTTCTTGATCCATATGGGTTGTGAATAAAATCCACTCTAATACCATTTATAACAACCCAAGATCTCACTAAAAAAGAGCTAGCCAAAATGCATCAATCACCCAAGATCTACTCATAACCGATGTGGAACCAAACATATACCCACATGAATCCTCATAATTATGCCCCAAATACAAGCCTTTATGCATTTCACTCATTTTGCCAACCTAGACATTTCACACGCAAAGAAGTCACAAGCAGACACCAGCTTGAGTTGGAGCAAATCCACCTTCTGTCAAGATCCAACAATAACTTGGGACCGTGAGATGTTTATCTTGGCGTCCACTGCTCGAGCTTTGGACTTGTATATGATTTTCCACTAAATGACTATATCAGAAGCTGAAAGGTCACTTTCAAAAAGCTTTCCACTTCTAATTTTGAGATTCCCTGCTCATCATTCGATGTTGACTTGTGAATGGTATTCCATGCTCAAGACTAATTGTGCTCGAGACCAACTGAAATAAAAGACAACCAAGCTCCCGTCTCCTGCCACTTTTTTAACCAAAGAGTGCTAGAAAATGACCCAGATGGTCCACACCTGATCTTTCCCGAATCTTCACTCACCACCAAGTTGCAGTAGAGGTCTCCCACTAAATAAATAATGAAGTAGCTTTCAGGTACAAATGCTGTGATTGCTACTGTTTTCATAAAAAAAAAAAATTAAAACATACCGTCATAAGAATTACATTCGCAACATCATCGACAATGCATACGGGATAGATGCATGAGATCGTGATAACAAGTAAGCCCATGGATACCTGATCCGAGTCGCTCAAAAAAGTAAAGGCAAAAAGTTGAGCTCTATTAAACAGACACAGTTTTGTAAATTTTCCCAGTAACCAAATAATCTGACAAGGATTAAATAACCGCCTGATAGTTTTGGTTCACTACATCTAACAGATATCCGTGCCTTTGTTGCTCCTGCCTTATAACCTCCTGTTGTTTTTCAAGCCAGGGGAGAAAAGTAATGAAAACCTTCACTGCGAGGAACCAATATGCCTGCGATCAGTTGGAAGTCCTTGGTTTGCCCTTGTTAATGGAGTTCAGGTGCTGGGAAACAAATAGGACTGCCATGATAACTATCAGGCAACCAACAAGGGTGCTAAAAAACAGGGCTCCAGGGTGTCTAGACTGTACGAAACCAAAAACCCCACCAGAAGTTACGAGAATAACATCAGTTAGACCATCACCAGAGAAGTCCTCTAGCACCAGGGCATGAGTAGGAGACCCAGGCAAATCAATTGAAGTTAGCACGCTACCTCCTGGAGATATCACTACAGCCTCTTGATCACCAGCTGCAATTATAACCTCATTATTATCATGTGCTCGCAGAGGGAAAGCCTTCAGAGTAGGCACCACCACATTTTCCATCATTCCAGATGGAGATGGAAGGTTGGACCAAGTTGCACCAGTTGAGAGTTGCCATCTCCAGATGACATCATGACCATGCAGGCCTGGAGAGTACGAGGTAACCTACAAGTTACAGAAAGGAAGCAAACAGTGAGCCACCAAATGCACAAGGTAATTGCAGCCGTTTTATGAGTTGTCGACCAGACAAGCTACAACCAAAAAATGTGATAAAAATTTGTCATACTAATTGGTTGGTGCCTAGTTATGTTTTAGCTCTAAACTACATGAAAATTGCAATAATGGAAATCAGACTAGATATAAACCTCTCCTCGGTTTGTCAAAAAGATGACATCACCGTGGCTTCCTTTCCGATGCTTATGCCCATCATCTCTGCGTATCAGTATAGGGGTTGCCACCTCCAAGCTACCTGTATCAGCAGTCCTTCCAAAGCTTCTTGCAAAGTCTCCATGCTGGAATATATTAAAATGGTAATGACAGATAGAAGCATTGAAGAGCTGCTCTCGTATTGGTACACCTGATGTAGCAACTGCCCAACAAGGTTTCAGCACTTCCATGGAACCACTTACAACAGTCTGTTCAGCTCCATTTCCCCCGACAACCTATAATCAGGATGAGGACACAATTACTATCATATTCCTTCAAAACCTACTTAATAAATCAAAGTGCAAGTTCCAGAAGTAGATAACAAAACCAACAATCGCACATCTTTTCATTAGAGGAATACATAACCAAAACCATCAGGACTTGTCCTGACTATTAGGGGTTGAATTTGTAAATCCTCATTTGCTAAGAATTCCTATGCACCCCTTCCATGTGAGGAAAGATTTCTAAGACTACATTGAAGGAAAAAAAAAAAAACAAACGAAAGATAAGTTAAAAGGTTGGGAGCAACATAATGAGTTCCATTTGTTCTACATAAATGAATTCTTCATTTTTTTCATTAAAGTGCATATTGTTTGTCTATAATGCCTGCATATGCGGTGGCATGCACACCTCATCCAAGTATCATAAGTCTAAATATTTGGCAGCAAATTAGAAAAGATAAACGCACATCCAATCCCAACACTTGCTCCCCAAACACCAAAGTCTCAAAGCATAGAATCTTGGTTCCAAGATCACTGCCAAAGATTTAAAGTGACAATCCAGTCATCTGTGAGAAACGCCACAATTGGTGTGATTTACCCAAGAGGATCACTAATGCACTATCATTAGCACCGTCTTGCCTACACTAGCCAAATTGTGCTTAGTAATCAGAAATAGATCACCATTTTTCTTTTCTTTTTTTTTTCTTCTGGGGGGGGGGAGTTCCAAATTTTGTCAAGTGAGGCGCCTCAAATCCAGCATAATATCACAAAATCTCTCAAAAAACTGCAGCCACAACATAGCACTTTAGCATGCAAATGGAGTGACAATTTCAGGACTTTGCGAGTTTGCTCCATCGATAATTATGTCACAAAAACAAAGCCTTCTCAGATCAGTTTCAACCCTCCACCTTCGCAAATGGTGCCACTCCAATTGGATATGCTTTCAAGTAGATACTTTGACTTGTTTTGAACCGTTATTCCATTTCTTTTGCTTTTACACCAACTTGACTATTTCTTATTTGCACTGATATTCATCTTTCTACCACAAATGACATTCTTTAGATTCTTTAAAAGCCTTTCTAGAATTTGTTCTTCCAAACAAATGACAAATGCTCCAAATGCATAGATCTTTTTTTTTCTGTATTTATGTGTGTGTTTGGTTGGGAGCTTGGGCTTCAACTATCCTTGACTCTTACACAAACAGGGTGACTAATGGGCAGGCAGGTGGGATCAAGAGTCCAGCAAGCAACAAGGAGGCTCCAATTGGACCAACTATTATCAGCTAATGCATGCACGTACGTACACATGATGTATGTATATTAATGCAAAATCTGGACTGTGACTCACTTCAGTCTGCAATTCAACTTCGGAGACATTTGATTATCAAATGGCATAATTTCAGATGAGATGGAACTACTCAAAATGACCCATTTCAGCTCCTAATACATGCAGGCCCCTACCTAACCACCTGCATTTGAGTTCCAGCAAAATCCTTCTAAACTACTCACAAGACTCTCTCCTGTCTCTCTCTCTCTCTCTGATACCCCAGCTTGATTATAGCCCAAACCCAAGTCTTCATCAGGCCCACTTGCAAAGGCAGTGCCTTTGCTGTACTAAACGAAAACAAGGGAAGAGCCCCCTGTTTTGCATGGGACCGCAGCCCTATTCCTGTTGCGCTCTCTCCCTCTCTCCCACGTAGCCCTCACCACTACCACTCTCTCTCACGCGCACACTGATTCCCTCACAAGCCTTCAACCCGCCGCACTCTCTCTCCCTTGTTTTGCACAGCGTATGCCTCCTGCTTGCCTCCCTCCTTCCTCCGTGCCTCAGCCCTCTCTTCATCCATTTTCTTCTCTCTTAACAGAAACCGGTAGCCACCGCCTCCTTCACCTCTCACCCCCACTCCATCAGTATTCTATCTCCTCCCTCCTTGTCCCACCATACTTCTCGCTCAGCCAAATCCCCATCCGCTGGCTGTGCTTGACCCTAGGGAGGACAGCACAAGGACGCCGCAGTTCCACCACCAGAGACTCTCCTCGGTCTCTTTTTCCCCCTTCACGATGACCGACGGCCATGCCACAAGCAACAGCCAATGGCCAACTGCTGGTCACCGTCTCTTCCCTGCTCTCTCTCTCTCTCCCCCCCTCTTCTCTCCCTCTCCTTTCTTCTTTGATCATTCTAATTCTCTTTTCTGTTTTTAGAGGCTGTGATGAGTTGCGCTTGTATCTCATGCTTCAGATGCTGAAATTCTGTGCTGCAGCTGGGCAATCCCGTTCCAAAATATTATAACGATATAATCATCATTATTTAAGACATACTCTCTCTCTTCCACCCCTCCAACTCTCTTCTATTCTTTCTCTTTGCCTCGATTAATCTCTCCTCTCTTTAAGCCAGCCTTAGAGGGGTTTCCACGGTGCCACCTCCCGTTTCTGCCTTATGACAGGAAATAAGGTAAGATTAGTGATATGTTCCCCTGTTATGAGGAAAGTTAGTTTAGAAATTAGGACTTTTGAAATTTTAGAGAATTTCAGAAATCATTTTAAAATATTAGCATGCCACTGATTCGATACATGTATGTGGTTTTTAGATTATTAGGTCCCAAGGAACCCTAGTGAGGTGATTAGATTTTCTGATTGTTGACATGTGCTAGGTAATTGACCTAACACTTCACAGTATATTTTCAAAAAAATTGGAAATTATAGTTTATATTGTTTGAAAAAATAGTTTTTATGATTTCTGCTTCTGTTTGATTAAATGGTCTAGCATGTTACATTTATCTTTGAAAGTGATATAAGAATATAATATGTATTTTGATATTCTTGAAAATGAGTTATTTTGAATGCATGATTTGTTTTGGAATATTTGACTAGGTAACTTATGAAAATGCTTTTGTACTTATATTCAACATCGTTATGTTGGCTTTGTCAATTTGTAATCTGCGAAACTAGTTTCGACACTGCACCACTGATGATTAGAATAGTGGTATTGGTGCGCCATTATCTGCTATTTATTATCCATTATCTGACCCATGCCACTAGATTCTAGTATTAATTTGTGAAAAGTATACTTTTGAAAAAAAGGATTGTTCTCTAATATTTGATAAGAATGAAATTTTGCTCAGTCAACAAAATGATATTGTAATTGATTTGCTATCTGTTGACATGCTCTAACCTACTCTTAAGTGTTACTTACTGGGCTAGTGTAGCTCATTATTCTTCTTTTTCTCTGTTTTTCAGATTCTAATCTATAATTGGCTGTGTGACTTAGGAGAGCATGCTAGATTAGCATTTGGTGGATGTAAATTCTCGAGGATTAAGGTTATCTTGTTATTGATTTAAAATTATTAATGAAATGAGTAGATTTATTATTCAGGTAGCCTTGCACGTCTATGGTACGCCTTGCAGGCATGCAGTATATGTTGCGCCCTTGGTTCGAGGCGTGACACTCTTTCACTCCACCTATTTGTTTATCCAATGTCCTCTCTTGAAAGATCCAATATATTAAATTGTCAGTAGAAAACCCAGACACCTCATTCTCCTCCTTACATTAATGCAGCTTGGGGAAGAAAGGTGAAAGAGATCATTAAGAAAAGTTTTTTAAAATGCAATATAAATATTTGCTCCCTCTTTGTAGTTTATCACTAGTTGTCAAGTCTTTGAATAGGCTGCTAGCACTAATTAAATTTTGATAAAGGTGTTAGATTGGAGAGATGCATGTAGTTACCTCAAGAAAGGGTGTCATTGCAGGTTAGCATTTTTCCTTCTCTGTTAGGGCAAAAAGAAAGAAGATGATGGATAAGCTTGGGACCCGTCCATTCAAAACATAATCAACAAAAGTCAGGGCCATTTCAATACATGTGGGGAGCCTAGATCAAGTGCAGCTAAGTCAACCCCACCTAGCCCATACAAAAAGTTAGATTAGCTCAAACAATTCAAAGATGATCCAACTTGATCTACCTTGGGCCCAACAAGGGGTAGAAATCGAGCGGTTCATCAGGTTGGTGGGTAGGCCATGCCCAACCCAACAACCTAAGACATCTGCCCGGAACCTAACCCAACCTTTAATCCGAGATCCTTAACCCAAAACCAACCCAAATTACGGTCAAGTTCAAAATTGGCTTCCAGTTAGGTTAAGTTAGACCAGGTCAAGTCAAGTCAAATAAAATAAGCCAAATCACCTAAAAATGCTCTCGAGCCATATGAATAATATTTAAAAGTAAGACAACATGAGTTAGGGTGGTAAAGAGAGAATATAATGAGGATCCTAATTTCATATAGTTAATGAACGTTAATGAGATCTTGGAAAATGAAGTAGCATCCAATATTATATGTATATGTATATTTTCTGTTTATATGACTTTGGGTTCGAGTTGGGTTGGGCTGCTTGATGTCTTAGCCCAAACTCGACTAGAAGTTTAAGTTGGGGCAAGATTTTCAACCCAATCAGATTGTGCCTAAACCCTCCCAAACCCAATTGAATTTTGGGTTGGGTTTGGGTTGACCCACCCAATTTCCACCCCTAGGCCCAACCAACACTAAAGTCTACATCAAGTTGACCTAGCCTGATTCACCAAGGGCTCCTATCCATACGAGGCCAGCCTAACTAGACATTGAAATCCTTCCCAATGTAACCCAACGAGGCCAATCTGGACTCTTTTTGAACAAGGATAATCCAACCTAATCCCCCTAGGCTCAACCAAGACCAAAACAAAGTGGATTCACATGGCATCATGGTACGCTATACCGTACCAAACTAGACAATATGGGGCATACCTACTGGTATGGGAGTCGGCCTCATACCGTACCATACCTACTGGTTTGGTAATAGTAAACAGTACGAGAGTTGGCCCCATACCGTACCATATCTATATAGTGATGGGGTGGCATCGGTATGGGGCCCAATACCGAGACGGCGTACGTTGCATGGTATGCTACAATATATTAGAAACATATAATACCTTTCTTCCTTAGAAATTAATACATAAAAAGATCATCATCTTGGTTAATATTATCATACTATTTTAGTGAACTGTTTTTCTAATTATTTTCATGATCCTGTCCATAGATACAAGAATAATTCCTTTTAGTAAATATCTAAATCTGTCTCAAAACATTTTGATATCATTTTGTGCAACTTTTACCCTACAAATGATATTCACCACCAATGAGTTAGAGATTATTATATTTATAAATTTCAGTAATAAAATTTTAAATGATCATCTTAATCCAATATGCATTGCGTGCGTACGCTAGTGTGTTTGTCCATGCATGTGCCTGCAAACTTGTGCATATAATGGATATTCGTAAGGCACTTCAAGCATTTGACTTGATAATGTATGCTCCTTTGTACACCCACTCCACTTTTCCCCCCCCTATCTTGTGCAAGGTTCTTCCAAACTTCGTAAACTAAGAACTATTTTACGATAATTCTATGGCATTTTTTCTTTTCATTTCTCTAGAATTGTTTACAAAATATAACTATTTTTAACCTATCTAATAGCTTCAGTTTAGAACTGAAAATGGTAATATGCTTTGGTCAACCAAAATACAAACAACAAAATATTAAAAATCCTAATTTGCAGTAAACCATTTAAACATCGTATACTGTGAACTGTCTTCAACAGTCCCACCAATTTAAATAAAACTATTGTTAATGGTAGATGTATCTCTGCTTAGAAATGGAATTTCACAATAATATTACCATTCAAGGCACATAACTTTCTGCACGTAATTATAAAGTAATAATAACTCAGGAAGATAGGTGAACCTGAACATGATCTAAAACACCATCTCCATTAATATCAGCATGAAGGCCGCCTTCTAGTAGATGAAGCTATCAATAGAAGCAGGAAATAAAATTCTCATCAGATCTCAATGATGTGATGATGCTAACATAATATAGAAAGTTGTGGACTATAGATCCAGATTACAAAAGTATGCAACACTCACTACTGTGATGCTATATCTAAGTAAATATCCAAAAAAGACAGTTCCATTATATTAATCAAAAAAGAACATTAATCTTAGTTAATTTTACGTTATTACTACCAGCATACATAAATTTGTCTATTAGCACAATGATAACACCTCACATGTGTAGCCTTCTTGCAACAATTTACAACATACGCAAGCAGTAATAACTACATTTTGCATGCAATTATTATTAACAATTACACTTAAAACCAAACTAAACATGATATTTTGTTAACAGCTCAAGCTACCAACAGCCACATCATGGATGTAACTGCTAGTCAGCACAGCCCATGGCATGGCACTACCATGCTACTGGCTGCATGACAGTATCACACTTGGTGCTTGACAGTATCACACTTGGTGCTATGCTAGCGCATGCCAAGCACTAGCACAGAACAGCATGGTACATGCCGTCCCAGCAGCAGACTGGCATCCCATCATCATGCAGTAAGAAGAACAATCCTTAGGCCACATTCATCCTGTAAATTCCAGGTGGGGACAAGTCTAGATGGAATCGACTCATATGATTTATGAACTGAAAAGGAATTATACCTGTCTACTTGAGGACACAGACCTAATCAACATGCTCACGTTTGTAAAGGTAAAGGACATAGAGGAAACAGGTTATATTATAATCTGATCAACTTGTGGTTCTACAAAAAAAGTTGAAGAGTTTCCCAGGAGACCATCTGAAACAGAAAGGACACTAAGATTGCCGATTGCCACAAGCTTATACATGCAGGAATGGATCAGAAAAGTAGAATCATCCTATAATGAATACTGACTGACAAAGAAGAGTGTCAAGCTAGTTAAATATTGGTCTGGATAGCGTAGGATAATTGATGTTATTTGCGTGATAAGATACAAGACACTTGTTGAGACATGTTGAAGGAGAAAGGACAATATTAGGGTGACTGAAAGGGACACATTAAGAAAAAAGGGTGAGGACACAGCCCATTGAAAAGGTTCATAAACTTGCCTTCCATTATTAATGTCAGAAGAAGCTAAGAGCTTGTTGGTATGCTTGATTTTGCATTTGTGGAACCAATGACTCTTCATAAAAACCTAGTTTTCATAATTATAAACGTTAAAATCATCACCTGGAGATTAGCAGCCAACCTATTTGAAAAACTGGTAAATTATTTAGAAAATGATGCAGCACAAAACACAACACGAGAAATATTTTGTGCCTGGTCAGAGTCTCGATTGATCATTGTTTTCTGCAGTCAATTCTTAAAAAGGAACCTGCCACCTCACCTATAACATTTAAAGAAATGGAGTCCATCGAAGATTTCTGGTTTGGTGATACCAAGCAACCGAACATTTGAGTATAGGATAGCCTAAGAAACATTGTTTAGATGGTATGACCAATTAAACAAGATCACCTTGAGGTGCAATGTGGCATTCAAAGGTGGTTGCATCATGGAAGAAGAATCAGATATTGCTCTGTAAGGCATCAGATGTACAGTTGTCAATGGTTGAAGGGTTTATCATGATTAAGGTACATGAGGCATTTTTCACTCAAAGGGGAGAGTCTGCCTTATGGCTTCCAAAGTAGCTGGGGGGCACAAGACTCTTCATTTCAAACCAGTGCCGAAGATGTTGCTTTAGGTTAAAAACATCGAAGCATCATCAACAATAATATTCAAGTGAGAAAATCAGAGTAGCCACAAGACAGTTGTGGAGAGTGTCATGTAGAGTGCATATTAAAGCTTTGAAGGTGAGATACACTGAATGAAGGTTATGAAAGGCTTTGAAGGAAGAATACATACCCTTCAAAGAGATTTTCCTAAGACAGTATTTTGGGTCAAAGATGAGCATATGAGTAATGCTAAACTACACCATCAGGGCAAAGTTTGGCAACATACAGGAGTAATGGTATGAACAAAGGAGCCAACCGCATATCACACATAGAATCCATGAAAGAAAATCTTGACTCACTGAACCTATATATAACTGATAAGGGCCTAACAAAGTAAAGATATTCAGCTATGGTTCTTTTCCTCCATGGATGCTAGTTTGCCTTATGATAGGAGTCAAAATTCAAGATTATAATGAGGGCGTGTAACTTCAAGAAAGAATGGAAATTATATAACTGAACCAGTAAACAGTAGCTAGTATGATCAGATTCTTGATTATCATGTTTGGATGGCAAGACAGATACTTAGAAGATACGGCATCATCATCAACCAGCATAAATAGGAAATAAAAAAAAGGAAGGATTTTATCCAAATTTGTCTCAACAAGATTTTTCTAGTATTTGAAAGAGAAAGGCCAAAGCATTTTAACCACCTCAAATACAAGATCTATGAAATTGGACAAGATACATCACCTAAGAGCCTCAAATAATAAGGTACCAACTCAGAGAGTACCTACTACATGGCCAAGCCATCAATACCACATCTTGAAAGGAATGTAAAACCAAAAGTTGGAGGATGACAAGAAGATTTAGTAACATGAACAAAAAGAATTTCGAGATTTAAAAGGCACCCAACTCTAGAACATCTCATAAATCTCACGCTAACACAATGACAATCCTGCACTATATAAGAGGCTGGCAATAAAATTGTATCTTTGATTATGGACTATTTATAAATAGGTAGCCATAAGAGCATGAGCATGGAAAAAACCTAAAACGAGTTTTAGTCATCGCAATCGAAGTATGAGAAGACGGATGCATTGAGAAACTTAGACACATCCAAGGTGAATATTTGGAATAAAGTAAAAAACAATAATACACTTATGAAATCTAAGTGAACTTTAAGGCCATAAGATGCACAACCTCAAAGTATACAACAAGGCGGCATAGTATAACAAGTACCATAACTTGTCTGGGAAAAAACAATACTGACAAAGATGACTGAGGCTCCGTTTGGCAGAGAGCTTTTGGAGAGCTAAAAAGTACTTTATGGCAAAGCTAAAATAGGAGAGGCTCCATTTTGAAACTTCTCCAGAAAAGCACATTTAGGCCCTATCGGAAAGCTATTTTGAGTTATAATATTTTTTCTTTTTGGACCAAAATATTCGTGATAAAATATAACAATTATACAAAATGCCTCCTTATAATCATGGAAATCTGCAAAAGTCCCAACAAGAAACCCAAATCGGCCGAACAGATTCCCTCCCGTGAAGAAGGTATTCTTTTTTTCTATTTTTGTATCCATCATTTTGAATCATGTTTTTGGAAAAAAAATATAGTTTCTTCTCCATTTCTTCCAAAACAATCTGTGGCTTCCATTGATCTCACTTCCATCTTCTGTGATAGAGAACCACGGCATCGCGGTCCACGCATCAGAGAGGATATGGACTGCGGCATTGCGGTCCAGGCTCAGGTGGCGGGATAGAGAGGGCGATAAAAGACCGCGACATCGCAATCCTTTGAGCGTGGACCGCGACATCCCGGTCAACCTCTCAGTGTGAACCGCAACATCGCGATCCACCCATTCCCTCTCCCGAATGATCTCGCAGTCCACGGTGGACCACGAGATCAATCGTGTTACAGAGAGGCTCTCTCTTTATTTCAGAGAGTTACAGAGAGAGTTCTCTCTCTGTTACAGAGCAGAGAGAGGATCTCTCTCTCTCTATGTTATAGAGCAGAGAGAGGATCTTTAGAATATTAATTTAATTGATAGTTCATGTATATAATATTAATTCAATTGACATCTTTAGAATTCCGTAGTAAATTGTTACTTTTAGTGGCCCTATGGAATCTATGCAATAAGTTTACCTATTAGTTATATTTTTGAATGCATAAGTAATTTTATTTATGTACAAGAAATTAATATCTAAGTTATATATGTATGTAATCTATATGTATGTAAATTGTATATATTTAGATATGCTTTACAAGGTGCTTCATGATTACGGATGAAATCATGACTTATGATTGACAAAATGTTTCATGTCTTTGTTGTTGCATTGTAAGAAGAACAAATGTCTAAGAAAAGCCAACATACCCTTGCTGGTTTATCAACCCAAGATGAGAAAAAGAAGGCCATTTGGAATGACAAATTAATGGAGGAGCTTATCAATATATGTATCGGTGAAGCTGAAACTGGTAATCGCCCAGGAACGCATTTCAATAGGGTAGGGTGGGCCAATATAATTATAAAAATTCAACGAGAAGACTGGAAATCAATATAACTACAAAAAATTTAAAAATAAGTGGGACAACCTGAAAGCAAATTGGAGCATTTGGATGAAATTGGTGGAAAAGAAAACAGGGCTTGGATGGGATCCTGTTAGAAATACAATAGATGCACCGGATGCATGATGGAAAAAAAAAATTACAGGTACATGTGCTACTAGTTTGATGTTTGTAAGATTTTTTATACTAACTTATAAACTACTATAGACAACTATATATTGTTAACTTGCAGGAGATGCTTGATGCATCTAAGTTCCGAGAACATGGTCTGCAACATGCCATGAAGTTGGATAGGTTATTTAGAGATACTAGTGCCACTAGGGAAGGGGCCTGGGCATCAGCTTTACCGGTGCAGGAGGATGTTGAGGGCACAAGTGGAGTATATGAGAGGTTGGATGGGGTTAATAATGATATTGAGAGCTTAGGTGACTCAGATGAGCATCCTAATATGATTGCATATAAAATTGATGACGTTCCCATTGATAATTTTAATGTTAACCCTACCCTTGCATCTAATGCTATCTAGTAGAGAGGAAAGAAGGTCATGCCCAACTTTTCTTATCATAAACAAGTCCAAATTATGGTGGCTTCCATGGCTATTCATAATTTTATTAGAAATCATGCAATCAAAGAATAGATTTTGAGTTTCAGCCTTATGATTATAATGAGGATCTACTCCCTTCTGATTGTTTAGAGATTAATGAACCGTAGAAAGAATTGAGTACAAAGCAAAGCCAAATAATGGGTAACCACAGATAGATATTCTGCATGATCATATTGCTTCTCAATTTATAGGTCGTTGACGTCTTTTCTTTATGAAATTGTTGAGCTGGTTGTTTTATTTTGTATGTGAGCAAACATGAATGTTGCTTCTTGTATACTTGTTGCTACTACATCAACAATGTAAAAAAGCAGGAACAAGGTAAAATTTAGGTAGGATATTAACTGTGTACAAGCCTTGATTAACTGTGTGCCAAAAATATATTGTGTACGAGGCTAGATTAACTATGTTCAAACCTTATTTAATCGTGTACCAAGCTTACTTAACTGTTTGCTATGAAGACTTAACTGTGTGCTAGAAAGATTTAACTGTGCCAAGCTATATTAACCGTATTCCAAGCTTACTTAACTGTGTGCCAGGCTATATAAAGTGTATTCCAGGCCTTATTAAATTGTGTACATAGAACATGCTAAACAGTTTCTCATCTGTGTGATTCTCATCTGAAAATTTAGTAATTATTTAACCAATTTTATCACCTAGCTAAAAAATTTGTTAGATAGATTAATGATCATCGGACGGTGAAAAATTAATTTATGCTAATAACTATAATATTTTATACCTTTATTATTGTATTATACTATAAATATAATATTATATTACATTATATCATAATATATTAATATGTTATGTTAAATAATTTAATATTATGTAATATTATGAAAAATTAATTTACGTTAATAATTATAATATTTTGTCTTTATTATTGTATTATACTATAAACATAATATTATATTACATTATATCTTATACATTGATATGTTATGTTAAATAATTTAATATTATATTAAATTATTATGCTATAGTATACAATATTACTATATTATAATAATATTATATTACATTACGGTAATATTATACTATATCATGTATTTATGTATTAATACATATTAGATTTTATTATGCTATATTGTATAATACTATGCAATGTCCTTTATAGTCATTTTGTCAAACTAAAAGTATTTTCTCAGTTTGTTTATCAAACATATATTAAAGTTCCACAGCACTTTAGAAATGTAGTTACCAAATAGCAAATAACTTTTTATAAAAGCTTTACTTCAAAAAGTTCTACTTCCAAAAGCTCTACCGCCAACAGCTCTGCCAAACAGGGTCTGAATAGTAACAAGTTTATATATCACACAAGTGACACTAAGAAGTTTCTTTGTTATGGATGACCATCTCAACTTGTGGTAAATAAACTGCCTGATTATGTTTACGTGAACCCAAGTCGAAAGTATTTTGGCAATAATGCAGATGAAGATGAAATTGAGGTGATCAAAGTTGACTGCAAAACATAAACGCGGTGGTTACTTTGTTATCATTGAGTTGTTATGCAAATGAAGGCATATAAATATACCTCTAAATTTGAAGGGGAATATAGAATATGGAATGTACTAAGAACTGTCTATAATTGTCACATTTTGGTAAAACTAAAAAGAATGTATAATATAACAACAGGCATATTAGGACACTGGGCAATAATGAAGAGAGATGACTATATCATATGATAGTTACCAAGATATAGAAAAAAAATGTATATGCATAGAAGCCTTGGAGTTACACCATAGGAACGATTATATGAAGATGCACAAGATCAAAAAGGCCCCAATACAAAGAGAGAAATGGACTTGAGAGGGAAATCTAAATATTAACGGAACTTTGCGACTCTAGATATATATTTAAGACAAATGATAGATAAATGCTCGTGTTTACAAGGATGCAGTCTTTGACACGAATCAATGAACAATCAGGGTAGTCTCCAATAGGATGGGTTAGGGGTTGTTCGCCATGATTCCTTATGTGAACTAATGGAAGGAAGCTATTTGGCTCCTCTGCTTGATGAGCTATTGTTCGTTGACCATGATCATAGATATTGATTTTCATTTTTTTGATATTTAAAACGTATAAAATTGAATGTCACAACTCACAACAATCAATATATCAATCTTCTACCATAAGCAGTGCAATCATGACTCCACAAAAACACTTCGCCAGACATCCCACCTTCAGTGAAAACAGGTCAACTTAGAAGAAGTTTCAGGATATTTTAGCTAAAGAATTTCAGTAGATAAATGAATAATACAGTTTATACTTTTATGCTAAAAGTTCAACATATCATGCCCGCATGTTCAAAAGTAATAATTCTATAATACCTATACTAATAAAAAAGAACTTAATTATTATTCCCTTATGTGTATATTCTGCTATTTTTTCAGAATTGATTTTTCTCCCATTCAAATATAGTCTAAGAATAAAAAGTGAAACGTTGATTCTTCTACATAAGTATTTCCTATTCCTCAATCACGTGACGAAGTTATCAACCAGGTACCAGATTTCCCAACCCTTGAACCGCTCTTTTATTTCAGCTTTTCATTTTGAAGTACATATATTGGGTCTCTCAAGGATTATCTAGTTTGAACCAATAGTTTACACAATTCTTATCCGCATTTTGCCATTAAGATCCTCATACAGATTTACTAAAAAGCATAAAAAAGGAACAAAAATAAAACAAAAAGACGCTCACATAAACAGGTTACCATGTGCCTAAAACCTTAAAATGGGGATAGATTGTCAAAGCATTGTTTCTCCAGCACTTCACAGCATTCACTTCTAGTCTTCTACATCCCCTAAACTTTCTTCAAATAATTATTAAAAACCTCTGCTAATCATTACTTCTCCCACCATAATTTCTCCCTGTTAACTATGAAAGTTATCACCACTCAACACTATAACCAACCAACTTAGTATCCTGCTACCAACTACCATAACAGCCATACTCTCAAGCCTCCAAAGGGCATTTCTAGAAGCCAATACTATTTCATTGTATTCAAGAAATTACATTAGAAGTATTTAAAGTTTTTAAACTACTATTTTTTTCCATGCTTTCTTTATAGAGATTAGAATCGAGGTTCATTCAGCACAACATTTTTTTTCATTTCAACACTCAACCACATAATTACCAGTTAAAACAGTTAATAAAATGAAGAAAAGCAAGAATCAATTCTATAAAAAAAGAAAAGGATACCCAAGATTGAAGCAGGTGATCATTTATATGGAAATATGAAAACATACTCAAACAGCCAGATTCTGGTATACCTTGCAAATGGTGCGGCCAGATGCCAGATGAACAACCTCTATCCCTTCCTTTTGATGCGCAACAACGACATTTGGGACCCACCAAACTTGAGTATGATTTGTTATGGTAGGAATGTAAAGAGACCTCTGTATAAAAATATTAAGCAAGTTAGCAGAAGTAGGATGTCAGCCTAGCAATTAAATTCCACAAGCAGATGGAGAGGACAAAAAAGATATCCTGCAGAGCAGCAGGATCTATCCATTCAGTTGCATATGTAATGTCAATAAAGCTGTCATAAGTTGCATATCAATCAAGAAGTAAGTTTATGAGAGGTACTCCTGTTTAAGGATCCACAAAAATGTGGTCATTTGACAGCAGATGTATTTCAGAAACTAATACCAGTTCAGTGATGAAAAACAGAACCCTATAAAACAGCTCAACAACCTAGAAGTCAAAAGGCCAAAAATGGCGAACAACTTAATAATATTGAAGAAACAGTTCTTAGTATAGAAGAGTTTTTACTGTTCATATTCTTAAAATGAGTATTCCTAAGTATCTACTTTCAATCCCACACAGCAGAAGATAAAACAATTTATAAAACAAAGCGAATATTTTCATCACTGATGCTTAAGAAGCATACATACAAGGACAGCATGTCAGATGCTTAGGAAGCACATGTACAAGGAGCAAAACAAAAGGAAACTGCCACAAGTATATCTCCAGAAGTTAATGCTACAAATCCTCAAAGTGGATTTTTTCTGAATAATTCCAATCTATGTACAATGTGAAGCACTGAAGGTCAACCCGAAAACATTGAACGAGTGATCAAACTGATTTACCTAGGAGGTGCAAAAGTGTGACCTTGTGCCTGAGACACTGAAAAATATTTTCAACCAATTGCACATACTACCTAGCAAGAATTAAACTCCCATCAATCAGAAAGATTACAGAATCAGAAGTTTCTCATTTAGATATGATCTACTTGATTTAGACCCTGTTAACAAACTATAGGATCAAGCACACCATCCGTAGTATTAGGAGGGATAGGAGAGTAAATGCTTTGTCAAGGTTTCAAAGAAGCAACCTGATACAAGGAGCCATGCTATTTTCATACCTTCTATACCAGATCAACTGGTAATAACTGCATACTGCAGAATTTTACGCATAAACCTTGAGATATTTTAGGAGAACCCCATCTTGAGGTGCAGCCAAGATGAGCTTTGGTACACCTTTTTGAAATTTGAACAATGAAAACAGGTCCTTGCTGGTCTTAGTTAAACCCAGCCCAAAGTCTAGCCAATAATGGTTTGACCAGCCCCTCATTGAGCATTAAGTTGTTCTTTTTCCAGATTTGAATTGATTGAGTCCAAGGTCAGGTCAATGCATTTTTAGTGGATATATTTCATATTCTGTAATTTAGAATCTTTAGGAATTTCACAATTAATATTTGCTTAGCTAGCAAGCAGTCTATGTTCAAAATTTTTCACTGCCTTTTGACATTATTGGCCACTGCCTTACAGCAGAATAAACAATAGATCTCAGATCTGAACCAAATTTGAGATATTTCAACACAAGTTTTTTTAACAGCATACTTCTTTTCTTGGTTTGCGTCAATTAAAGCCAACTATCATCATTATCAGCAAATTAACATCTAATTAGTTCAGACAGCAGAACCAATTTGCTACTGCCTCTGCTCATCATTAATAACCAGCCCATGCAACCAATGCTACATCATTTCTTCTCTGGCTCCAAGTGGAAATGCATCAATTAATTCTAGCTTCCTTTGGATGGAAACATAATCTACTTGTAATCCACATTTGCTTCTTCTTAAGCTCCAACAAGCCAAAGAGCATGTCCTCCTCCACGACGACCATCACAAAACCTCGATTAATTTTAAGATAGCAGATATCTCTGCATGTCTGTAGTATTCCTAGTTACTAGGAGTGTAACCTACCGGAGCTTGATTGAGCTTGGCTTTGGTCAAGCTTGGTTTGAAAATTTCAAGCTTGAATTGTTTGTTACTTTGAACCTAATATGAAAGAAAGTTGATGACAAGACTATTTTGAGCATTTGATAACATTTATCAAGCTGAAATCAATAAAAGATTGTGTCAAGTTTGAATTAACTTTGTTTCTAGCTTGATTCAAAACAAGTTCAAGCATAATTCAAGCACAATGCAAGCTTGACTCAAGCTCACTTTAAGCTTGGTTTGAGCTTGATTGAATGGTTGATTATATCCTAACCGAACCAAAGGCTAGCTGTTGGATTAGATCTAATGCTCGAACATGTATTATTATATTATATCATGATAACATTACTAGCACACCTTTTTTTTTTGGTGCAAAGCACACCTTTATATGATGTAATTAGAAGATACTCTCGAGGTCACACTATAAATGTGATTGTTCTTGTGCCCACATGCCCTAACAATAGAAAATTATCAACTCATTAGTATGGTTACTTACAATCTCACTCGTCGGATTCTTCCACCACCTTCGGCCAATGGTAGTGAGTTATTAATTTTAAGCCTTATCGAGTTGGGTTATTTTCAAGCTTGGCTTGAGATTATTTTTAGCTTATGAATCAGGTTCAAGGTTCAAGCTTGACTCCACTATATTCAAATTGAGCTTGATTCGAGTTTATTTCGATTCAAGATCAAGACAAGCTCAAGCTGCTCAGACCAATTGATAGCCCTACAAGCTGCAAACCTCCTCTAATTTCGACACTCTTGCCTTTGTCACCTCCAAAGCTAACACTCCCTACCCTAGGCCTAGGGTACTTGAATAGCTTCATTTCCTCAACCTTTTGCATTCCAATTTCCAACTAAATTTATGGTCATTGCATTGATTTTCCTAAAATGCAGTGTGCAGTCTATACCAATGGCAATGGTCAATTAGGGTTGGCAAACAAGCAAAGCTGCTTCTTAGTTAATACCAATTTGGCTCGAAGGCTCAAGTTCAGCTCACTCACTCACTCGAGATAAGCTCAAATTAGCTCAAGATATAAATATAAATATATATAGATAAATATATTTTTTAATTATTATTATCTACATAAAATTATTTTTTATAGTCATTTAGCATAAAATATTCCATCTATAAAATTGAAAACTAAGCAAGATTTTGGTCCAAGGATTGCCGAACCGGTACCGGACGTGTATCAATCAGCGACCGGTTCAATACTGTACCGACAGATGGTAGGGTAAGGCGTGCCAATTCGGAATCGGCATGCCAATTTTTTTTTCAATGTTTTTTTAGGTTTGATTTATTGATAAACTAGCACACCATTTTTTTGATTTTTTTTAAGTTTGATTTATTGGTAATCAAATTTTCAACTTTTTCAATAATTTTAAGCGAGATTTGATGTTTCTTGATGTTTTTGAGGTTTCTATGATCTTGATACATGTAAATGATGCCTCTTGATATTTTAGAGTGATACAAAATATAAAATAATTAGTGAAATACAAAATATAAAATGATGCAATCAAATATATATATTTAAAATGCTACATAGTAGTATTTAAAATCTCGTCGAGTGGCGATGCATCTCGTAGATATTCGGATCATTAGCATCATCAGAAGGCAAATCAACCCACACCTCTAATCAAGTGGTATTGTAGTCATGTACGCTCATCCCATAAGGAACGCACTCTGGGTTATAATTACTTTCAAATCTCACTGAAGCGCTAGCTCTGAGAGATGTTCTCTGGCTGTAGAGAGGTCCATATGAATATGCCAGCAACAAAATCCATCCCGTAAGATACTTCAAGCCGCGTGGGATATAGTAGCCGTCAAAAGACAATGCTTCAGACCAAGGTCCGCCGTACCGGTACCGGTCGGCGTACCGATGGCGTACCGGTCCAAACCGGTCCCGTACCGGTTCTTCAACAATAAACTACCGGTACCGGATTCCACGTTGATCCGGTACCGGTCTCAGGCCAGACCGGTACGTACCGGCCGATACGGACCGGTACGGTAGACTATACTTCAGATGCACCATAGCCATATCCGTATGGATCATAAGCTGCGTAAGATCTAATATATGACTAGAAACCTGATACGTCTATAAATCCTACTCCACGTGCAAGGTCATCTACCGCTGCATCGTGTCCTCCTGAATGATCTCGAGGAGCATGTCTCCTAAATACAATCGTATCCTCACACATTTTATCAGATCGTGCACTGTGATTCCTATCTTGTGTAATATGCATAAACTGAAACTCACCGGTGAATCGAAAACCATCCTACGGTTGTCTTATAAATAGTAGTCTCATATCCTCCACTCCCTTCCTGCCCAGCAGATCTATGACCACCAAAACTGTTATTGTTGCTCTTCGTGGTCTCTGAATCTGAGTTGGCCCGATCTCGAACCAGTCCGAACTGGCCAGTTTGCACCGGTTTCGATCGGTTCAGGTTTGAAACCAAACCTCACATCCGAACTGACCCAATCCAGCGCCAAATTGGTTCGATACGGGCCGAACAATACGGCCCAATTCAACAATCCTTGTTTTGGTCCAAACTAATATAAAGAAAAGCCTCAAAAGACAAGCTCTGACTAGATCACTTAAACAAGTTGTTTGTGAGCAGCTCATGCTCAACTCAAAATTAATGAACGAGCTCAAGCCTGGCTAGATAATAAAATAAGCCACGCTTGAGCTAGGCCTAACTCGTTCATTTGGCTGATTTACATGGCTATAATCAATCACCCCATAATAACAATGTGCCACAATATATTTGCTTAAGATTAAGATCTATTTTAGATGGATTTACTCATAATAGATGTTTAGATGAA
The DNA here is from genome assembly GCA_025769935.1 of Phoenix roebelenii. Lineage (NCBI taxonomy): Eukaryota > Viridiplantae > Streptophyta > Magnoliopsida > Arecales > Arecaceae > Phoenix > Phoenix roebelenii. The sequence continues at coordinate 13,072,936 of JAOXJJ010000481.1, forward strand.
GGGCAACAAACATGGGGTAGAAGAGCTCTATATAAGAACTTCTGTTTTCTCAATCTGTCCTTGCTCCTAGGATCCTAAGAATTCCTAACACCAATTCAAGTTACCTTTAGTGGTCATATCTATGTATATATAAGTTTCTAAGGCTGACGATCTAGACAGTATCCCATCTACCGCACGACATCAACAAATTTGAGAACTGAATCAACATAACATTCACTTTAGTTTATTTCAACACCTAAAGTTTTTCTCTTTCTTAAAGAAAAAAGGTTGGTGGAGCACCAACAACCAAAATGCAAGGTTTGTCAAATGCCTATGCAGTCCTACGTGATGGTCACTTGAAATGATTAGGAAGAACACCGAGGCATCCAGAAAAGTGTTTGGAGTGAAAAAATCCCTAAAATAAAGAAACTTATATTATGGCCAACGAAATTATTATGAAACTATAGTCATAATAAAAACATCACATTCATTAAATATACCACAAATTACTATAGATGGTATATAAATTTTATAGTGCAGGAAGTATACAAATTTTATAGCGTACACAAAAAATCATGGCCAGAATTTAAAGTGAGAGAATATCATAAATAGGTACCATCTTGTTAAAAAGGGGTCAAAAAGGGACCAAGCACCTCACTAGGTGAGATAGCCACTCAGGTGGCCACCTTGCCACGCAACTAGGAGAGTGCCAAGGCATCAGGGTTGCCAAAGCACCTAAGCAGGATAGCCTACGTGCCCAAGAAGTCACCAATCGCGACACTGCCAGAAGGAATGATTTATAACTTGCATGTACCAAACAATTGGGGAAACATCTCTAATAGAAAACCTCCTCCAAATTGACGAGTTGGGAAGTGCAACCGCTGAGCTACAACCCAGTTTGCGAACACCATCTAATAGACAACCTCCTCCAAATTGCAATGATCTAACTTATGGCAAAACTCCTCCAAATGGATGAATTTGGAAGTGCAACCACCGAGTTATAACCCAGTTTATCAACACCATCTAATAGAAAACCTCCTCCAAATTGCAATGATCTAAACCATATCATAACAAGAAGTGTCACATAGAAAAACAAGCACATGGAGCCCATTCTGAAAGGCCATTATGAAAAATTTTTAGTTTTTCCATGGGAAAGTTGTTTCCCATACCAAAAAATATATTCGGCCCCAAACGCTTGCATAATGACGAGTCTACCCAGCCTTCCCTATTCGTTTTCATTTCATCTATCATGCTCTTTTTATATGTTGCAAGAAGCTTATTAATGGTGGCTTCACCCAGATGCATCCAAGGAAGCAAGTCCAAAAGATTTTTCTGTTCGCTATATCTCAACTTTGGCATAGGATTAAAAAAATGCCCAAAAAACCTTAACAAGGGTCCCATCTTTTTGTTCCTCCAAAATAGGTTAAACAGCAAGATACACTCTTTAGGTGTCTTGTGTTGCCACTAAGCATTGGCCTGATGGCAGATGGCATCTACAATTATACAATCTAATTCTAGTTCATACCAGGATGCATAAATTAAAATGTTATGACACCCTGACATCATATTACTTAAAGACCAAAATGAAATTTTAAATAACAATTTTAATACTATATTTTTTTGATCTTTTCACAGAAAAGGCAATCAGCAAAAAAGTAATCCTAGAGAGTATTTTAGAGAAACATCACCTCCCAGCTCAGATGTCACCCAATCTTCAACCAAGATTTGATAATTTAGTTTGGCTAGGCCAACAATGCTCAGTTTGGGTAGCTTCAGTAGCTCACTGAGCTCATTATGTAGATACACATATATCTACGGAGAGAGAGAGAGAGAGAGAGAGAGAGAGAGAGAGAGAGAGAGAGAGAGAGAGGCATATCATGCATTAACACACAAATATGATGAACCACTATGCCAAAACAGTCTAGGATGAAATATAAGTTGATTTTATTTTCTCTACAGAGAAGACAGGCTTACTGCATTTAATCGTGGTTGTACAGAAATATAGAGCAACACATAATCTGATATTGTACAAATTTGTTTTTTAATGGAAATACTGTATATGAAAAGTTAAGCATAAGCTCTACCTTCTTCGATTTTGCTGAGCCAGCATAATCTGCAGCTTTGCCAATCACACTTGCAATTTTATTGGATGAATCCTTCCCAGGTGGATTGTGTTCCACTGGTTTATGGAAAGGACTTTTAGTAACCTTCCCAGGTGTTCTCTTCAATGTTTTCCTTTTATGCCTTCTGAAGTGTGCCAGTTGTAAAGAAGTATCTTCCCGCCTATCCTGAGCAAAAGATAGTTGCAGAATGAGCTAATATCTTTTTTCCTCTGAGAAAAGTAGCAGACAAAAGGAGTCTATTATTACCCAATGATGTGGCATGACTCCAAGAATAGATTCTCTAAAATCTCTACATTCAAACTGCAAATCAGCATAAATTCATTAAGCTTCTTTTGTAGTTACTTGAGCTACCAGTAGTCAGGTGAGCAACCAAAATTCCCTTATAACCAGGGTAAACGATCTACTTATTCACTGGAGACAGGATTAAATTCACAATCAAATGCATATGGGCATAAAATAACAAATAAAAATTTCAGCCATAAAAGCAAAGCATGAACATGTAATCTGCTGCAATATGGACGGTAAAAGAAAATAAAATTTCCAGCTGCAAAACTGAGGACTGAAAGTTTTCTTAAATAATTGCCATCTTTACATCTTAATTCTTGTTTAGTACATGATATTTAGAGTAAAAAAGTGATTTTTGCAGACTCATACACTTTCACGGGGTGCATCAACTGCATGCATGTGCGCTCACAAGAATGTGCATGTTATTCAAGTGGAAGGCGCACACCAACTCATAAAAGGATACAGACCAAAATAAATCTTGCTTTACCACCTTATTGCTTATATACAGATGAATTGAATATGCGTCTGAAACAACCCACTGACTGATAGATGATTTCCCAACACAATAAAAGGATACCTCTCCAGGATGACGAGCATTCATAGCATGAACATCAAGCTTGTAATTATGTTGAGGAATCAACTTTGTTGCATCCAAGGGTTGCACCTGGATATTCTACAATGCCAAACATATAAAATTAGTAAACCCAAATGTAGTGAAAAAAAACGGAAAACACCACATCAATGTTACAAAAAAAGAATGCTTTACTACTTTTAGATATTAGTAATCAGCATAAAAAGAAAGGATGCATGAAGAAGCAAGGCATCAATACAAGGAATATTATCTCTGGGCTCTTCACATCAACATTTAATAATTTTGATAGATATGGATTGAATCATTCTGCCATATCAATTGTTACATGCTCTACAAACCTACATAATACAATAACTAAAGAAAATGCATGGATAAAAAACACAAATACATTTTATTGGTCTCAGCAAGGTAACATAATCAACAATTTTTTTTCAATGACTTGTTTTATGTTCTATAAGTCCTGTAAAAAAGGAGTGGATGTTAGGATAAAATGAGCTTACTTCACTCTTTTTGTGCCACCGTAGTGTGCCAGTCCGACCAGCAAAAGCATAGAATACAAAATGGCGTAGGTCTGCAGTACCAGATCCAGAGGCCTGAATAAAAAATAAAATGGCATTAGTTCAGAAGAAATTTGTAATATACAACAAAAAGATGTCAGTGTTTCCGATGATTGATCCATGACAAGAAATTTCTCAATATGTTATATCATTTTTTCATATAGAAAGTAATCTAAAGAAAATCTCACAAATATACTATTTGTTGCAATATGTAAGAACTTATTAAAAGTTTGACATTATCATTCTCTGATCTCAGTTCTACGATTGACACTAAAATTCACAAGAAAAAAAAAGCTGGCCTGGCCTGATTTTGGTTGGATGGTTGATATGGCAATGGCATTAATAATAATAATAAAAAATCAGTTAAAAGGGTAACAAGGAATAGGCAATTCACTTAACAAAGAAATGCAATTAACTTACTGGACATAAAAATATATATATTCCTCATTCACAACCTACATTATCTCTCACCATGTTTTCCAAATCTCTTTTTAAGGTCTGTAGACATCAACATCCAGAATTTTCCACATCAATTGCACTTACAGCATGAGAGAAGATTCTATTGTGCAAGCAAAAAATAACATAATAATGTTCTAAATCTGCCTGCTAAAAAGATATACAGGATAAACACCTCTCTCGCATTAGCACTACTTTGATGCACCCCGCCATCTTTCTCTGATATCATATTTTCCTCAAAGAGATCCATCGAGTTCTATGAAATATGACAAGTTAAATAACCATCAGTCCGAAATAAAACAATTTCAGAAAGCAAAAAGCTAAAATAGAAGAAAGTAAAAAGAACAGGAAAACAGATTGTGGAATAAAGGTAGTTCAGTGGATTACAAGAACGAAAACAATATTAGAATATTTAAAACAGAATAAAAGGTTCACGGTTCACCAGAACTCTAGCATGCATTATACCAAGTCTAGTAAGTAGATCTGACAATGGATAAACAAGAGGGTAATAAAACAAGAAATCTTAACTTTCTAGCTTCATTGGAAGGAAAAGAAAAAAAAGATTGATAATACCTGAAAACAGAAAGAAAAAATCATTATTTAGGTTGTGTACCACTAAATAATTAACAAATCAAGTTGATCCAAATCAAGGTTCGCCGTACCGACCAGTACCGGTGGGCGCCGGTACGAACCGGTACCAAACCAATACCACTAGTTCGGCTTGGTATACTTGGCTGGTACCAACCAATATGGGCCGGTAACGATTTTTAACACTGAACCAAACCGGTCAGAGCCGGTACCGGTTTGGTACGGGCTGAACCGGCCGGTACAGGTTGAACCGGCCGGTACGGGCCGGTTCAGCATTCCTTGATCCAAACTAATGAGACGTTGCTTTTTATTTTATGCTATCAAAATAATTACCTAGAACATTTCTTTGCACACTTCAGTGATAGTGGAAGTTCCTGTAGCATTATGAACAATGTCTTGTGCCTTTGCTAGTAACATTAACTACAATATATGAAGCATATAAAATATTCACAAGCCCATAGCTTCTATTAGCTTTCTCATACACCAACAAGTGAGAAAAATAGTCTCAGACTAATTTGATGTGATTTTAAAAGAAAAGTTTTCTTCAATTGAATGGACCTGCATTGTTCCTTACAAATTTGTGGCTTTCCTGAGTTTCATACCATATGGCACTCGCTGTTGTTTTAACTTTTAAGACCAGAATTATTCTTGCAAATGTGTGGCTTTTCAAATTTCATTCCATATGGCACATGCTGCTGTTTTAAGACAACCGGAACCACAACTCAATAATATCAATCTTCAAACAAAAACCACCAAAGTGCCCACTTGCAGCAAATGGGGACAGAAGTTTCATAAAAACTATTCATAATTAGCTCCAAAAATCTCAGCAGGCATAGGAAACACTTTCCAGTTCACAATTTTACCACATATTAAACCAGACAAATCATAATTACCAAACAAAATATTCACAATAATCTTCATGTTCATACAATCATAGTATACAAGAATTGTTGCAATAAGCCACTTGCAAACACTTCCTTTTCCTCATTATATGAAAAGGGGAGCTGGATAGAGCTTAGGAAGTCGATGGGATTATTAAAGGCAAAGAATGCTCCTAAGCTTTTTCTAGTGTACTCTTAATGTTAACTCCTAATTGACTTCAGCCCCTTCAAGTTTTCCATGTTCACTTGCAAGAAAAGATTAATGAAATCATCAATCAAACATATCAAGGAGAAGGGAGAAGATTCAATATAAATATCAAAAATCTATGTAATAGAACCCTTTCACATTTTTGTGCAGCACTTGCAATAACAAGAAAACGGCACTAAACCCCAAAATTAAAGTTTCTACCCACTTCAACTTGACCAGAGAGTAGCATAAGTAACCTTAACCCATAACCAAACTCATTTTCAACTCCTATGAGGGTTTCAAATGTGTCTATTCATATAAACACCAAAACTCAGTTTTGTTAGTCACTAAAATTTGGACATGCATCTCTGAAACATTTTCTAGCTACATGAAGCTTTTCATGATCTGCTCATGTATCTCACGCTCAAACTCTAATTAGATGTTTCTTGATCTTCTGGAATGATAGCCAAAAGGGTTATCCAAAAATTGTTGGTGTTTGCTTCAAAATAAATGTGGCTTCTTTTGGTGAGTCCTTATATCAACCACTATCAGCAAAGGCTGCAATACTTGTCGTAGGTGACACTAGGTTGCAATCACCATTTCTACTCATGCATATCCAATCAATGCTTAGACCATGACAACTAGAGGTGCCACCAGGGCCTGCTAGCACTACCATCATAACTATCTCCAGCAACATCATCTATAATATATAAAACACATTTCACCACCACAAGCCTAATATTATCTTAAGCAAGAGAAATAAACAAGTACATATGATAGAATAGATTTGTAATGAGAACATTATGTAAAAATGTGAGAGATGTAATAATGATAAAAGAACACAGCAATCACTCACAATACTTAGCCAGCTGCTGTAATTCAAGTTCAAAGTCAACCAACCTTCCTTGAAGCATGACAAGGAACATTATTGGAGTTCTATTCAATTTCTAAATTGTGATAATATATGAAGATTTTATCTATCAAGAAAATAGCCTAAATATAAGGTAATACTGATTTTCATCACATAATGTTTTAAAAGATAATGAAGATGAGTAAGCAACATACATGGTGTTGCATTTCCATCCTCCCTCCTACAATAATTAACCCAGCATCTCCATGCTTCAATGTATAATTGCTTATTGAAATCGCTATCTCCCTATGGTGAGCACCATGCGGAAAATCCTCCTGCCAAAAACTGAAATGATTAAGTGCATATTAAAAAGACAATAAAAGACCTGGTAACAATATGGAAAATCAATAATCACATCTAGAATATTTTGAATGCTTACAGAAAAAAACTGCATGTTTATTGCACCTGTAAATTATTTTCCCATAGCTTTTTGAGGTTGTGATCGAAACACATTACTGACCACCCTGACGTGACAACAACCAAAACATGCTTCTTTATTTCCCCATGCTTATATGAGCGGTCAACAACACCGGCAGCCATAGCAACAGGACGTCTCCCAGATGATATGCGGATCTTGTCTGGCAGCAAGGACACCTCAGCAAGCACTCGTGCTTCAGTAAATCCTTCATCCACATGTCTGCTGTGGGGTTCCAAAACCTGCAGAGTAAGAAAATTGTATTCTACAAATGAAAGGCTTGCACAAAGGTTGGCTAACAGATATTGTCAGGTTGACACAGCTCCACTAAGCCTTAATCTCAAACTAGTTGGGGTCGGTTACATGAATCCTTTTTCTCCGTTCCTCTTGAACCAAATTCATACTTTCTGAAAGATGTTAAAGACATGAAGTCCTTCCTTACTACTTCATGCAATGTGATTTTTAGATATTGTCAACATGATAAGAAAGAAAAGAACTTTTGATTGAATTGAAGACAGAAAATTTTGATTGAGTTGAAGACATCAGGAGGCAGTATGAAACAATGTATCAAACACTTACATAGCTATGAGAATCATGTAATCCCAGTGCATGTCACAAGCACAGTAAAAGTGAAGATAAATCAAAACCTAGTTTTGCAAGATGTGATTCTATTGAACATGGTCAAAGAAACAGATTAAACAAACAGGTTTTAAAACATGTCACTTTCCAAATTAAGACTCAGAAGTCAATTTGTTAATGCTAGCATTTGTAATCATTCATGTTGATAATTTTTATAATGCATTATGTAATCAGTGTTATTTCTCCTAAGAACACTCAAATTTGATCGTGCACTACAACACCTGCATAACACATAAATATAAAATAGCTTGTGATAAGATATGGAACAAGAAATCTAATAAAATGCCAGATTTTAAGGCAAGTATAGTTACCTTATCCATGTTTAGGCCCCAAATTATGATGCAAAAAGTTAATTTGGCATATGCATGTTTCTGTTGTGCGTGTACACTTGTTTTGAAACTAAGTCTGGAACTCTAAGTTCATAATTTTAGCTGGTAAATGATTCTTATGAAGGAGATAGAACAAAGTCTTAAATGACAGTGACAGTGATCTCATACAAAAAGAAGTTGTCTAGCATGTTATTTCTTACATTGCGAATCCCTAACCGGCTATGTCGGGGTGTACGAATTGGACCGATCAGCTACGGGCGAGGTTCGGTATCTTCAGTTCAGTTTTATTAAAGCCTCACCTGGTCGCTAGCATTTGATATCTTTGTGGCTTCGCCCCTCCCCTTCCCTCTAAACCCTAATGTATCCATCCCTGGCAACTTCACGACGATGCCAAATGACGTCATCGCTGCCACCCCAAGCAAATCTCTCCCCCCCCCCCTTTCTCTCTCCCTCTCCCCCCTCAACGACATCGGCAGCATCTCCCTCTCTCCCTCAACCTCTCTCCCTCCCTCTCTCTTTTTCTCTCTCTCCTTCTCTCTCCCCCCTCCCTCTCTGGCTCTCTCTGTTTCGGTACACCTCAGAACGGCACAGTACTAATCCATACCATCCCGAACCAGTTGTCGGTCGGTACGCCCTCCAGTACCAGTTCGAGAAACCTGGTCATGGATTGCTGTAATCTATCAATAGTGCAAGCAATTGAGCAAAATATGCTGGTTTTCTAGTTTCTACATAACATAATTCCATGTTTTGGTTAGTATAGTAGATTCTAATATCAAGTATTTAGGCTACATGACCAAATCCTTCTCATGACACCCACCTTTCCTACCCCTTCAAAATATATCAGTGTATTTCAGACTTTGCTCTCTGTTGTCTTTTTGAATTGGGCCAAGATTTAAGTTTTTGCCAAGACCAATCCATTTGATCAGTTTTGGGGAACAAATTCAGCTGAGACCAAATTAAAATTAACCTTTAGTTTTAGGTTTTGGTTAGATTTGGCAATTTCTGCCAATTTTGGCTGAAACTAACCAATTTCAGTATATTTTTGATGGTCTCAATCAATTTCAAATACAACTGACCAAAATTAGCTATACGAGTTTTTTTTTAAAAAAAAATAGTGCTTGCCGTCATATTGTGTTTTTTTTCGTTATTTAAGAATATAGATTACATAGTACTGATTTTCATTTTTTTTCTTTTTCCTCCACTTGAGCTAAAAGAGGGGATAGATAATATACATGATCCATAATGAGCCATGAGCTCTAAAAGGGCCTTTATTATAGTATATTACAAAGATTATAGACAATCAAAAACCAAATACAACACATTCCAAAAGAATAATATTTTTATATAAACAAACATAACTACATGAATTTGATTAAATAGCATCTTAAACTCAAATATATGAGAAAGAACTACCTGCTTTCAATAGATTTGTGAGTTCTATTAAAAGATGAAAAAAAAGATGCGGAAGTACTAGGCACTAAAAGGTTTCCATAACTCCTAAATATAATAATTTGTTTAGCAATTGTAGTTCAAGAAGTAAATAATATATATAAATATATGTTTGCAATTCCAGATGTCAACTGACTTCATGAATTTCACCCATACTCGGTATTAACTATAGCCTAAAAGTGTCAAAACTACATAAATGAAGAACCTATAATAACACAAAATACCTAAAATGTTGTAAAATAAGTTTTTATGGCTTCTTTTATTCATATATATTTTTTAAAAATTCTTTACTTTTTAAAATTACTGAAACTCAGAAACTTGGAGAGGAATTTCAAAACCACCAAACTTGTTGAAAATAAAACCCTGTAGACCTAGCCAAAACTGAGTTTTCAAATTTTCACTTGGACATTCATGAAGGATGGTAGATTAATTTCCATGTCATATGGCTCATGATTGATACATGTAGACATGCCCGACATACACCATGCATGGATAATGATCCCATTCATGCATTATAAAAATAAATAAGAAGAATCAGGTTAATGATGGCACACATAAAAAGCAGCCCCCATGGAAGCTTTTGCTGCACATGGGATCCAATACCCATCAAACATTATTTTTTTGCACCAAAATCCCAAAAGCAAGGGAAGCATTCACTCTCATCATCTCTAGCAATTTAGAGTTTATTTAGAAAAGCTTTTCGTGAGTTAAAAAGCACTTTCTGACCCTCCAAAAGCACTTTTGGATAGTATAATGGTGTTTTGTAAAAAATCTGAAAGTTATTTTGGCTTTGACAGAAAGTTGAAAAGATTGGGAGATGCTCCATCTTGGAGCTACATCCCAAAATGCTTTTTAGGAGATGTCGGCAATTGTTTTGGCTTTAATAAAATTTCGTGGTGACCAAAATACCAGCAATCAAATTTCATAATTATATCTTATATTATATCATATCATATTATTATACTATAAATATATTGCGTTATGTTATATATTACAACAATATATTATATTCTATTACATTATAATAATGTTATACTATGTAATAATATTTTAATATCTAACAATACATTATTACATTATATAATATTATACTATATCATATTATATTATTATACTATACTATATCATATTATATTACATTATAATTATAATAATGTTATATTATAGTACAATATTATATTACATTATAATAATATTATACTATGTAATCATATATTACTATATTATATTATATTCTATCATATTGTATTGTATTTTATTATGTTATTATGTTGTAGTATACAATATTATATTATACTATATTAAAATAATATTATATTACAATGCAATATCATATCGTATTATTTTATATTATAATGATATTATACCATGTAATAATATATAATATTACATTGTATTGTACTCTATTATACAATACTATGCAATATCCTTTATTGTCATGTTGTCATACAAAAAATACTTTCTCAGTTTGATCACTAAACACATGCTAAAGTTTCATACTAGTTTAAAAATATGGTTATCAAATATCAAATGGCTTTTATAAAAGCTCTACTTCCTAAAAACTCTACTTCTTAAAAGCTCTACTTCCAAAAGCTTCAAAAGCTCTATTGCCAATAGCAATCCTAAACAAGGCCTCAGTAATTATTCATCTGGTAGTAAATCAGATATATTTTTCTTCTTCTTTAACCTCCTCCTAGCATTCTTCTTCTGTGTTTTCTTCTTTCTCTTGTTTCTTCCTCTATCTTCTAAATGTGTGATAGCAAATCAAATTCTCTAGCTTTATGAATTTCCTCAAAAAAGGAAAATAGAGTTTCAAAGAGTAGCATTCATAATTCTAATACCACATGTCAGCTGAAATTTTGTATTGGGGTTCTGTGTTTAGCTAATAATAGCCACATTGTAGGTCAACACAAGTAAACCATGCTATAAGGAAGCTTCAATATCAGTAAAAGATGCATGAGCACAACCATCAACACCACTACTTAGTTAACAAGTACCAAGACAGTGTAAATTAAAGTAGCAATTTAAAAAATTCAATCACAGAAGCATCATTTCTTAATAACTTTTTTAAGAAAATTCTAAGACAAATACAAGTCATCAAAAATGAAAGTACAGGCTCCGAGGATAATGGATAAAACTAAATCTAAAGTTTGCTCAAAATCAGGAATTGCAATCACATATAAAGTTTAGTTCAGATGCCAAAACATGTGCAGACTTCATCTGATGATAACAACTACATTAAATATTAAAATGCTACACTGCCAAGATTTCTATATAACCTACTTCTTTCATACTAAATTCAAAAAAAAAAAAACGTCCTTTTTCTTCCCTCAACTTTGGGACTGCCTGCATATATACCATTGTCTGAGTTGATAGCTTGCCCCTACAGAAAGTCCTTACAAATTTGCAGTCCAATTCAAGCATCCAAAATTTGCAATCAACCCATAAAACAAAATAACATAAAACCCATACCCAATCAATAATATTACCGGAGCAAATCATGAAGTAATTTTATAGTTCCATGTCATTGTAGCAATCAAAAGCTAATCCACCTGAATTTTTGCATCATGTGTCGCGACAAGAACTTCTTTCTTTCCATCACCGTTCAGATCAGCCACGATCGGGGGCGGGAGACGCTCAGCTTCGAATTTGATCGGGTATTCATCCGAGAGATGAAACCACGCCTCCTTGAAGGAGAACTCACCTTCATGCTACAACAAAAGAAATGGAGAAGGCATAGGGAGTTTAATATCCGAAGGAATTCAAGATCGATGAGAACATCAGCACGGTTAGCAAACACAGGACAAAGCCCAAGAAGGAGGAGGAGGAGTACCTGGAGGGAGAAGAAGATGGCGAAGGCCGCGAGGAGGAGGATCCCGAGATCGCGCTTCCTCATCCGTCCTCCGGCGTCAACCGCCCAAGAAGAGGACGAGGGAGAGAAAGAGGAGAGGACAAGGAGGGAGCTCTGGCTCTTGATCACCGCCAAGAAGAGGAGAGGACGAGGAGGGAGCTCTGGTTCTTGATCACCGCCGCGACTTCTACACCGATTCTTGGCCGGCGAGAGAGAGATAGACAAAGCCCTAGCTCAGATGCTCGATCGACTTCGCGAAAGAAGTCAGGCGGTGGGAATAGCCCAACCGGGTGTCAGATTTTTTATATTTTAGGAAAAAAAAAAAAAAGGATGGGGGGAGCTCATCCCGCATATCCGTCCTCACTGGTCCCCGCCCCGCTAGGAGCATGTTCGATGCGGTCAGAATGATCATTTGTAATAGACCCAGCTGACCAGATCCCAGCCATGTTTTACTCATATCCTCTACATTCATGACCCCGATTTAATTATCTCTCTGAGCTCTGGCACGAGTACCATGTGTGAACACGTTACATCTGGTACCACCAAAGCTATTAGCCGAACGATTCATCCTTCCAGATCCCGTGTTCGAGCAGAAAACATCCGAGGACTCATCGGTCTCGAGAGCCTTGGAGTTTTATTGTCAAAATTTATCAGCTTACTTTTGCATGTAACCCCTGTACCACGTGGATATTGCAAACGGGTTATCGCTAGTCGTGCAGACGGGTGAGGACCGAGGATGATGGATGTCAGGAGTAGGATTTAAGGAGTCAGCCGTTTATCATTGAGGTTTTCAATAGACAAACTCATAAACCTCACTTTAGCAAAAGTAAAGCACTCGTCAAACGAAGGATCAGAACCGTCAATATTTTGGCTCATGTAATCATAACCATCTGTACTTCACTGAGATGCATTGCGTAGGCAGATTGGTTGTGTTATAAAGCATGGGCTTTCGCAACAACTCAAATCATTTTTTATGTGGAGTTCACATAAGAAGTTCACTTGCAGGTTAAACAATTTAGAGGGATTTAAATGTTATAACTGACTGCAAAGTTGGTGACCATTTCCCAAGCAATGACACTACGAGCGATGGATTTTGACGCCTGCTGGAGAACATCAGAAACCAAAGGAGTGGACTGAGGAGCGCGGATTAGAATATGAGGGCCCCGCTTTAAGGTAATTGTATCTGAGCTCTAATCTGATTTACTTCTTGCATGAGGTACCACTAAATATCCACTTTAGACCAAAAACAAAGGTGGCCGCCAAAAGAAAAAAAAGATAAAATTATATCTTTTATATATATATACACGCAGTAATGCATACGCTCCAGTAGTATAACATGCAAAGAAAAATTTACCTAGAGACCACTAACTGCATCCCACAACGATCAACGAAACCTAAAATTGGCCCAGCTCTAAATTTATCGAGAAAGTGACTAAATTGTACCAATATTAGAAGACTTACTTATGGCAGCTATTAGATGACTGACCATGATATTCTAGTGCAATATCATCCCCGTAAACGAAAAAAAAATATATGGACACGGGTCCAGTGAAAAAATGTTGAAGAAATTGTAGAAGTTGCAACATAAGTCTGCTCAGCCTCCAATTGCTCCTGCTATCCCCGTGAAGATCTCGTCCAGGCCAGTTGCAGAGTCTGGTGCACGAAGGACATTGAGCCCTTACAAGCATTCATATAACGATCCAAAGGCATTAGCTAAGACACTGTCATAGATCAGTGGATGGATCGACCAGAACAAGAAGAAGTTCGGCCATGAAGCCACGAAATTTCTGTGGTACTAATGGACTCTCTAGTTGTTTGAAGTACTGTACGAATGGGCCAGGCGGATGAAGCTGGGCCAAAAAGTTCCCAGGTCTATTCACAAGTTATATGTGCTACCATTGCAATTCCACCAAGCCGACCCAGTCGTGTTGCTACAATTGCATACATCACGAATGGCATACACTTGAAACGCAGCCAGGTTTATTGATGTGTAGCTAGAAGGTGGCTGGTCTTTTACAGGTCTTCACATCCAAACACAAAACATTACCCAATATCACCAGACCTGCTAATTGTTCTCAGGCATGATAACATCAACACCCGCCGAGTCCACATTTCTCACTACCACAAGTGCCTTTTCTATTGTCGTTCACACACGCTGCACGTTGCCCGGAACAGGCAGGCAGTCAACAGATCAATCAGGCGGTTCCATGTTGTGTAACCCTTTCTGTGAGATTTGTGTGTTAGCATTTATGAAGGTGTTAATTATTTAAAATTATGATGGTTTCCAATCAATAAAGAAAAAAGTTATCTAAATCTCTTTCACACATATATAGACAAGAAACTGAGCACCCAAAATACCGGTGGATCTTCTTTGTTGTCAAAGCTTTCACTACATGGTCACCTGCTGCTTCCTCCGCAGTTCTACAATGGCAGCAAGCTGAGAACATTTCTGTCTGGCTTCCTTCAATTCGTGGTCCAGTTCCTCAATCTGTACCCGTAAAAAACATATTAGCATAAGAATGTTCCAAGCACAGCAGTTTATCTAAGCATTGAATATAAATATCTTGAAGCTATATACTATATACTCACAGTCTGTTTAAGCTGTGCCTCATTGCACTGGAGCTCTTCACGCCTGTTCATAAACACACAATACATTCAGTGTCATAGAAACACCCAAGCTATTGTAGACAGAATTTTTTTTTCCCGACTCTCATGTCCATTGGAACCAGTTGAATCTAAAAAACTTTCAACTCTCTTGAGTTCAAAGCTCTTTGCTCATACAGCATTGCATTTTCATAAGAAACTAGCAGATCGAGCTTGCTCGCTCTCCCACTTTTTAAGGTGCATGTCATGATACCAAACTTAGTGCTGCAAACTAGCATTAAAGAATAAAGGAAAAAAAAAATCTAGTAGAGCAAGAAAAAAGTAAAGAAACAAACAGAAAAAAGAACAAATATCCAAGCAGAGGCACCACATATACGGATAAAAGGCTGTTTTGGATGGCTCACAACTGTTTGTAACCTCGAGGGTCTCCATGACCAATATCCAAGCAGAGGCACCACATATACGGATAAAAGGCTGTTTTGGATGGCTCACAACTGTTTGTAACCTCGAGAGTCTCCATGACCAACAATGTTCTCTTCAAAATTTGTCAATATTGACACTCCCATTATTTCAAGGTTCTTTAAATAAGAGCAATAATCCAAGTGATAGAATGACAGATGCTATAACAAGAGCTGTATAAACCACTCTTCAAAATCTGTCCTAAAGATTGATGACATCTTGGTGGTACATGACAATCTTCTTCCAGATGTCCACTAACTATAACCTAGAGTTGAAAGATGAGCATATAGAATGCAACAAGTACCACTAACTAATGCTTCCCTTGAAAGAGAAGATTTTTTATATGTTAAGACTTCGTGACTATATTTGCTCACAAAGACTCCAAAAGAAGCGTTAAAGTGATCCACAAACAGTCACAACAAGTTAATGACGTGGAAGCAGATCTCTGACTTCGATAACAACACTGATCTTCTCACTAGTTTACATGTCTATAACATGGACATAAAGAAGTGAGCAATGTTGTTCAAAATGCCGATACTTTAACCTTTCAAAAGAATCTAGAAATGCTTTCAAATTGTAGGTGTGGCAGAGGCACGTCTTCAATACATGCTATCAATATCAGTATCGTACTGATATCATATTATTCAAATGAAAAAATGGTATGGCGTTGAATACCAGTATTTAACATCTTGATCAAGATTATACATCTACTTCAATTTGGTTACATGTTTGCATCTTAATCTCCTCTATCAACTTCTATAGAACTTATTCCTATCAAACTCCATCAAAGATAACACTTAACAGCTCACAATCATAGTGAAATACCCCATACATTAAATATTAAAAGGAAAGGTAATTATAATAACATAAGTGTAGTAACTACCTCATGAACAACTTTAAGTTCTCTTCACTAAGCTTCTCAATCAAAGTCGAATCCAGAATATCCATTGATTGGATCTCTTCACAATCCTGAAAGTCAATAGTACACGTAGGGAAGCAAAATGAATAATAGTAAAATGCATTGCTGAACTTATCAAAAGGGAAAGATTTCATAGCACTTGGTATCAGATGGTCACATACATTATAAAGCATACGATTCAAGCACAAACTTCTCTACCAATAACTTACAAAGATGTACCAAAACACATATCTTATCCTAGTTTATTGACAGAATGGTAGCTTTTAAAAAATAGATATATAAAAACAGATGCAGCGAAAAGGAATTTTCCTACCTGGATAAAAATATGTACTTTGAACAATATTAAGAAGCTATGTGAAACTGCGAGCATAAGAACATGGGAGATAGGTCACTTTATTATTGTTTAAGTCATTTCATTGTTTTAAAACACAGCCTCAATAACTCTCACTTTACGTGAGGCAGCCCCCTAGCACCTTGTCTCCTAGGCAGTCTAAACAGGTGGCCTCGTCATTAGGTGGATGCTTGGGATAAGGCAAACAATGAAGACCTGTTTTAAATATGATCAGTTTATATTAGGCTTGGTGGTTTAGCAGTTACTAAACTCTAAAAAGAAGCCAACCAAAATCCTATGCCGTAGGTTTTGGCTAAGGAAGAATAAAAGTGGGACATGAAAAGAAAGGAAGGGGGTGGGGTTGTGGGGCAGCGGCAGCAAGAAAGTGAAGTGACAGTGGCTATGGTGTGTGGATGGTTCCCAGCAATGACATTGTAGCAACAGGTGAAGGAGGGGGGGCTGCAGTTGCTGTCAGCAGTGGCTGTTCTTGTTGCAACTCCTTTATCATATCATTATCATTATCGCTATCGCTACTCTTAACTTATAGGCTACTCTCACCTTTGGGTCCCCATCAATATAGCATAAAGATGCTAGGCAGCCCCTCGGCCACCAGAGTACAATGTCATTCTACCATTATTATTATTACTGTTTTAGTCATCTTTCATGATAGAATCTCTATCTAATAGCCCGAAACTGCTGCAGATGTATATACATTGGCCGAAGGAAGTCAAGAGTAAAACCCATCACACTGGGTTGACAGGGACGGATGGGTGAGGAGGGAGAGGGGGGGGGGTGTGGAGAGACAGAATCAGCCCAGCCTTGACTCCAACCCTTGTTTAACCTTGACAAATAATGAGTGAAATTAATTTCTAACTCTATTCAATGGTGCGACTGGGGAAATCTTGGCTAGAATTTAACAACCAACAAAAAAATGGGAGGACAAAAATTCATTACACCATGCCAGACTAAACTCATATGGTTTTGAATGATTTTATTCACTAACCTGTAAGTTATGGTGTATTAGCAGTTGAGGAAGAACCCAAATCCACTAGCCAAACAAGAGAATGAATAATTTAACCGTAAGAATCCTCCACAGGTTACTGAAACCTAGTAATACAACCACATGGCTTCAGTAGTGGAGTGAGCATATACATGGTTTTACAAAGAACTCACTCTCCAGAATAAGTCAACACATACAAGGAATGTACAGAACTTATAGTCTATATTCCACATACAAACTCAAGGAAATGCATACAGCTTAAAGCTATCTTGATTATGTGGTTTGCAGGGATTTCCATATTAACACTGTTATTCAATTCATATGCAATAAAGTGCCAAGAAAAGCAAAGAAAAACTTGTACAAAGACTATGAACTAGCGTAGAACACAAACAGAAAGCATTTTTTCAATAAAGAATTTCATGAGATAAAGGTGGGATGTAAGGATATCAGAGTAACATATCATGAAGACAAGTCCAAAAAATACAATTGCATAAAGAATAGTAAACATAACCCAAAAAACAAATTACAACAATAAAATAATAGTAACTTCAGCAACAAAAAGGATACAAACTTCGCATAAATTTGTAATATTTAGAAGTGAGGGAAAACAGGAAAACATAAACATAAACAACTTATTATAACAACAGAGAATGAAGTTAACAAAAACAATACCTAAATGCATAAATGAACACTAATTGAAGAATAACTTCTTAAGATGCAAAATCTATTTACCAGACATAAGAGGAAACTCAAAGAAGGTATTCACCTCAATCAAACCAGATGGCTCCACAATAGAATGCTGAGCATGAGCTTGAATAGAAGGAAGTGCAGAAGAACCTAAATATAAACAATTACAAGCAGAAAATTAGCAGTCCGAAACAAATACTAGGTCTGAAAAATTCTTTTCACCCAATGAGCATTATTTATAAAATGTGACGCTGGCAGTTTGGTGTTAAGCTTTCCTTGTCATTGGAAAATTTTAGAATGTCAGTCATTCTTCAAGCTTGGGCAGAAAGCAACTAAAACTACATAAGCTTTTACCCAATGATATTCAGAGAAATTTTGCTTGCAACAGTTATTTATATTACTAGAAGCCAGCTTTTATTCCGTCTAAAAGATGTGAATGATGACCAATTATTTGGATTTTAGTTCTTATCATAAAGAGAAAGTAACATGGATATTGTACTTCTCTACTAAATCTGCTCAATCAGAAGTACTAATTTCACAAGCTTCGCTAACCTGAGGTAGATACAGGTGTCTATCTTTACAAAGCATAAAACAATTTTCAAGGATTCTCATACTTGGCAGTTTGCAGGCGAAAAAGTAAAGAATCAAGAATGGTTGGAGAAACACCAGAACATGCATGATCTCATGGTTCAAAGGCTTTAATACTATTTGCTATTATCAAAAAGGCATTCACGATCTGTCTTGGATCGGATATACAAATCCTACTATCTTTCCAATCTAGGGCAATTGCTGCAGCAAAACCAGCTTCTTCATTTCTTATCGAAGCGTTTCCATCCAGGTCATCTCAGGGCAGACCACACTTAACTTTTCAATCTATATATACATCCCCATTTTCTTGATAACTCACAGCCTTTAATATTATTGGAAACAAGGATTTATGCAGCTGACACATGGTGTGTGAACCAGTAGCCAGCAAGAAACCTGTGCTGTGCCAACACATGTTCCATCCCATGCCAGAACTATTAAAAATCTTTTTATTAAAATTTAAAAAAATGTACTTAGTGCCATGTCAACCCAATACCAGTACCACTGTTCCAGTACCAGCCCCACATGGACAGAGACATAAAACCTTATTGAAATTGATACTCTGAGTAACTAGAGTTGATGCATCACAAGCAAGCATTGAGTTGCCTCAAGAAACCATACTGTTCCACAAATCACCTGGTAAGTGACCTGGTAAGTGAAAACGTTAGCTTCATGATTTTACCATTGCCCACAAAATCATGCAGAGGTGAATTCCTTAGAAGATTCATGAACCAGTAGACAAAGTGCAAGCACATGATGGCATTTCAGGGATGGAGGTGGAGGCAGGATGAGCTCATAAAAGAAAGAATTGGTAGGTTCAAAAAACATATAGAAACAAAAGGATACCTTTACATTTTATGTTTTTGTATATTCTGTAAATGAGATACCTTAAGACAGTTGTTTGGGTTGGATTAGTAAATATTATTTTCATTGTTAAGACTTCTATAATTAGCAGTGTGTACAGTGTACTATTCCATAAAAAAAAATCTACATCATTTTCTCACAATCCAGATAATGACTTCACTTCGTACTAAATAACCATCCCAGACATTTCCAAGCAATTCAAAGAAGTTGGCGAAACAAGGTTACACATTTTTACAGACATTTCTACAGAAATGTCTCTCTCAAAGATACATATCCCAGACATTTCTATGGAGTCCGTTACTTACCTATACCCATTTTTTCTCAGTCCATTACAAACAACCATATCCTCTATTAGTGAAACAAAGAAGTTTCATCTAAGATACTCATTTTTGAATAAAGACCTCTCTATTGTTAGTTTGTTACCATATCCACTTGGGCATTCTTATCTATGTAAATTCACATCATGTAACTGACACTTGCTTTATTTCACCTGCACTTATTTCCATACTCCAATTATTAATTTATAAGTTTTGAAAGATGTTATGACTGTCTCAATATCTCTGTGTTGCAATTATGTAATTATTAACTATAGTTCAAAACTTCAATTGTTAAGTTAAGAGTAACAATCTGCTCCTGAACAACACCGTATAGACTGTATGTAACTGAAAAAAGGATGAGATGACATGATGCCATTACCAGAAGCTAGTCCAATTATAGGGTCAGCTAGCTGGTCCTGAAAATCAGCTGGGAGTCCAATAACTGGCTCCTTGGCTTGTAACCCCTGCTGCACATTGGCTGAGAGCCCTATTGCATGTTTACCAGCAGTTGTTTTCTGCTGCATATTTTGTGCAGCCTCCTGAGAATGTTTGTCACATCCTTTCTGTTTAGCACGTATGTCAGTATTTGGAGACTGATACCCAATCAGATGACAATTATTTTTCCTGCACAAACCAAGAACATCAAGATATATAAAACTATAGATCAATTAGACATGTTGTAATCAGAAATCATAAAGCATAACCATTGTTAGACAACTTTAGATATGTGTTATCATAAATTCAAGCATACTAATTGCAAGGGATGGTAAAAAATAAAAGGAGCATTCAGTATCCCATTTCTAAAGTTATTGAGATGAGATAGTCAGGTATGATGCTTCAAAAGAAAACCTATAAAACGGACGTGTAATGTTAATGGTTGTGGTGCTTGTCACGACGACTATGTGTGTGTGTGCGCGTGTATAATATAAAAATATACAAATTAACTGCTATTTTCTACATATAAATGAGTTTTGAGTGCAGAATTTACCACATCAACTTGCAATTTACATCTTACTTCCCTATTATGCTAGACACTAAAGGTGGAAAACTAAAGAAAAGCAACGGGATATGAATATTTCCCCTGCATAGCATAACCATGTCAACCTGACCAATTACTAATACATCCCTTAATTCTTGTCAAACCAGTGAGTAGATAAAACTGGGGTAGCAAAGAGAGACACATAATTAATCAAAATCAACATCCAGGATCCAACTTTAACCAAATACATGTACATATGATATACCCCATCAGGATTTGGAAATGATTACAGATAATAATTAGAAAATTCAATTTATATTGGGGCATGAATAAATAGATTCACATTATCTGTTCATGGATACAGGTAGTCCTTATGTACAGTCAATTATGTACATAATACATACTACACAAATATGTGCACATCCATGCAACTATGCAAGCATATGTACATGCATGCATGCCATAGATGTGTGTGAGCATGTGCATCCACACGGACACACAAACAGACAGAGCAGTTCCACCAATCTCATTCCTAGAAACTTTCACCACATCACTGTGGAGAAAGTTTCAAAACATTAAAGCATTGGCATAGCTATGTAAATATCATGAGTCAATTGAACGCATAACACTGTTCAAACGCCTAAGGATAAGAGGCATTTATCCCCGTTTAATTATTCTGACTGCCTTGCCTTGCTTAAACTCACTTCACATAAGCAGGTTTGGTCATCATTGTGTCCACAACATGGTACTTTTTGCGATTCAGAAGCAAAATAAGATATAAATGCTTATCATTATCTTCCTTAAAGCATGATCACACATTGGAAAATTGAGCATTCCATTGTTACCATCTTGCTCTGCATAGATGATATTTCATTACTGCAGGATGGCCATTCTCAAGCTCAGCACCATGTATAGAATAGAATCAAGTATATATTTCCATCCATTGACTGCCACCAGTAATCTGTAAAATTACCTATTTGAGAACTACTCCCGAACACTTATAATCAAGATATATATTTCCATCCATTGACAGCCACCAGTAATCTGTAAAATTATTTATTTGAGAACTACTCCCGAACACTTATAATCAAGGTCAGCGGAACCATCCCGAACTGGGTGGTTCCGGCCATTCTGAGTTGTACCGGTGGCTCATCGGTACAGTTCCAGCAATAGAAATGAGATCCGTTGCCAGAGCCGAAGAAAGAGAATGAAAGAGAGAGCGAACAGGGAAGGGAGGGAAAAGGAGAGGTCGGGACGTCAGCGGAGGGCCAACGGAAGCTGCGGGAAGCGAGGCCACGGTTGGAGGAGAAGAAGGAAAGAGAGAGCCAGCGGGGGAGGGAGGGACGCCGGCGAAGGCAGCGGCCTCCGCCGGCCTCTCTCCTTCTCTCTCTCTCTCTCTTTTCCTCTCTCGCATAGTATCGTGCCCTCAGTCGGTACAGGCCCACCACGGCCCGAACTGACTCGTGCCGCCGAAGAACTGGTACCAGTTGGTCAGACCTTGCTTATAATAAAGCAATTTTATGAGTTAATACATTTAAATTATCCCTAAAATAGTGTTGTAGCAAAACCTAGCAAGTGAACTTAGGATATAAAAAGAATGTTCAAAAAAAATTTGAACATATAGTGGTGCGTATGGGTAGGGTTGGTTATACAACTCAAGGTGCAGCTAGTAGGCAATATGACCAGCTAGACCATGCCAAGCTTGGCAGGAGACAATGGATTCATAGGTGAAGACATGTTTCTATATTTGTAATTGAATAATTCTAGCACATTTTCTTATTATTGAGTCCTATTTCAAGTATAATTTCGTACTGAATTTAATGCATGGATTAGGGTTAAGAATCAAATCCTATATATGCTTGTAATATATTGTATGAAGGTGGCCTTTTCACATATTAATAAAAAATTTTAGAGAGAACCCCCTTCACCAAATGATAGGTTCTTTAATCCAATTTGCTTCAATTTGTGTGGTAATCTTTGAAGTCTAATCCCAGCAATCAAATTACTCTTCACCCTTCTCCCTGCATCAATTGGTTTGAATAAGAGGCTAAACTAAGAAACCGACCCAATATCCATTCTCGATCTTTGGAACCAGAACCAAACTAATGAATGTTGGAAGTTGGAACCAACCCAACCGAATCCAATCAAAATCAGGTTTCTTTGGGTTGATTCTCAGGTTATCCTTTAAAAAAAAGGGGGAAAAAAGCAAATAAATTCCATATCCATCAAGATAACTGCAAACTTGTCTTTCAAATACCAAAAAGATGAGAGAACCTACAAAGTTATTTAGCAAAGGAGAAAAAAGAGTGATTGACCATCATTCAAATGTTTAGTACAAGCATGAGCAAATGTTGAGCTAAACATAATACTGTAGTTGTATACAATATACATTAGCATATGTTTTCTATATATGATACATATAATACATGTTTGGATCAGTTTGGACGGGATTGGGTTACCGACCACCTAATCCAGATCCGAACTAATCTAATCAGGTTTTGAAATCTTGGAAGCGGAACCAGCCCAATCCTCTTTTAGAACCCAAACCAAACTGACCCAAATCACCCAGCAATGTCAATTCAGTTTGGTTCTTACGTTGACCCAAAACCATGTGCACCCAAAAGAACATGCATCAAAAGGGCATCAACAAGGTAAACATACAGCAGATAACAGAAATGAAAGAATTAAAACTAAAGAATTTAAACCATGGCACATAAAACTCTTTCTTCCTTGTATCGTCTTTGATGTGTAAAAAAATGGCTATTGAATATACAAGAACATGTGCCCCAAATAATATTAACATATTTGAAAAATATTACCAGTAATCAAGGACTATTTGCCTAAGCTTTGTTTCCAATCTAATAAATAATGGTGTCCTTTCAAAGTCTTGTTTGTCATGAGCAGGCTCGATAAAATTTGCCTCAAGAACTCCTGCATGTTGATCAACATGCGACAGATTTTAAATAGATCATATGAAATCCTTGAAAAGGAAATACTTTTATTAAATGCATACCAACAACACTCCTTCCTCGACTAGAACCTTCCTGAACCACCTTCCAGAATGGCTGCAGATATTATTAAAGAAAAGAGATACAACTTGGTTATCATATGCTAAAACTCTCAGATTTCATTAACTTGATTTGAAATGTAAATCATGCATAAGTAACCAGCTAAGAAAGAGTATAAGGGACAAGATTGCATATTTTCTTATAATGTCCGCCATAACATAGAATTACTATGTGTCACACATGGCACTTGGATCTTAGTTGACCTAGTTAATAAAGTATCTAAGCTACATAAAAAACTGATGGACTCAAAACAATGTGAAAGCTCATTTGTTGTGGATGTGGCAACAACAAGTGCTTCAATATAGAAGAATCTAACGCAAGACCAATAAATCAGATACAGGACACATCTGTATAATAAAGATCTGTGTATGAATAGATTTATGTATGTAATGAACAGTCAATTGGACCAATTGCTTATAATTTGTAAAACTGATAGAAGCTTTTCGAAGTGTTCCATTGTAAAAAATAAAAAGTTTAAACTAATTGACATCCTATTATCTCTCTAGACCTGTATAGATAATATATGGAGTTTGGTGTCCACCATGCTCTCGTGCTAATCTCTTTGATTTGGCCATCACAACTAGCTATTGGTTGGTTTGGACTTTCTGGTTCATCACATTGATAAACTTGTGAATTGTGATTTATTGTTTCACATCACAAGTCATGACTAGTGGTCACTTTTCCAGTGGACCATTACATACTATGGCTTTACAACTCATATAGTTTATCGTTCAATCATTTGTCAAGCTTCTGATTCAGCCTTAAATGCAGAATGGGTCTTACTTGCCTGAAGTAGGAGCATGTAGGGGAGATGAAGGAGCGGAGAATCAGATCTCTCATAAATATTTAGAATAGGGAGCAAGTTTCCAAGAGAACTTGCACCAGATGCAGCACCCTTGATAGAACATACTTGCTACTAAGGCATATGTCAATCATATATCAGTATTCTTCCACTCAAAGGATCAGTTATTAGACTATATGTGTTTTCTCATTTTAATCATTCATTGCAGAATCATTGAATTTTCTTAGCAACATGCATATTTCACTCCCTTGCAAAAATGTTGTCTGTCATCCTTATTGATTAAAACTAACATTCTTTCTTCCACGAGTGCACCACCAATCCTCTCCATGTCCACACCAGATGACATATTTTTAGCTAAACACATCACACATGCTCACGCATACTTCTCAACAGCAATAGTGCTATCATTTACTCATCTTCCTCAAGGTATCATATGCTGATATTTCTTAGCTGTCATAATATATAGTCAAATTGGAGATCAACCACGACCATCCTGCATAAACCAATTTCATTGCCCTATCCATCTGCTAAGTGCTAACACCTCTATTGTGATTTCTAAGATTGTTTTCAAGTTTCAACTAGTCAACTGGCTATTGGCATCTTTTACCCATGAACTGACTTTCTCAATGGTCTACCTTGTTGAGAGTCAACTTGCACAATTAACTCAATAGGCAGAATAAATGACTCACTGTTATTGCAAGTATAGGCATGTCTTACACCGGTATTGCACTAAATCAACTTTTGTTCATCAGCTGCATAAGTGCTATAGAATGCAATTGGCCTCTAATCAAACCTATCATGACAACCACTTTTCTAGCCATATCTATATAATACTATAACTACCCTTTCTCGGTCATCCAATGATGATTTCATGGTGGTTCCATCGTCTATATGACATGCACTTCTAGCCAACATTAGCCTAACCTTCCCAAATCACCCGGTTCAAGATGGTTCCGGTATTTTGAAATGGTATAGGAGAACTGGACCAGACTGACCAATTCCAGCCGATTTCAAGTAATATTGGCCTAGTTCACCATGCTAAACTGACCAACCTCTTATAAATCGTCTCCCTCCTTTCCATCAATTCTAAATCCTAACCCTCCAAACCTTTCTCTCTACTGATCCTCTCATCTTTCGACGATGATGCCAAGCTCTCCCATCTGATTCGATGACAATGATGACCTTCTCTTCTTGATGCCCCTCCCCCCTCCGCGCGATCCCTCCACCTTACCCTCCTACTGAGTCTGACGACCTTGTGCCCCCCTTCCTTCACCATCGTGGGAGCCAACAAGTCACATGGTCCGCTTGAACCCTAGTGCCCCCCTCCATCACCCCCCCTCTCAGTCTCTATCTAGATTTAGCCTGAAATGGCTATACAGGCACCAGACTGCATATTGTATGCCAATACGCTACAATAACATACCATTACAATACCTAACTGGTAAAAGTCATGGTATCAGTTCGGTGAACCTTGCTTCTAGCATGACCCACCTTTATTGCTTTTCTTTTCTTTTGTCCGCGTGTGTTTTCAAGGAGGGGGGTTGGAAGAGTACCCTGTAGACATTTTCTATTGATCATATGTACTTTCTTCTTTTTTGCATCCAACGGAAATGTTTATGACATGTGCTATCGGGACATGGTATGAAAATCTGTGTAGGCATTTGTTTAGTCTAGCGTTAATTGTGCATTGAGCAAATTTTGGGTACTTAAACAAGGCCAGGACTCCAAATAACAACTTATGGCAAGCCTTTTGGGCGAGGTTCTAGATCACTACAAATGGTATCAGAGCTAGCCTAGTCCACGACCCATGTGAAGTAGGGGAAACTGCAACATAGGCCCTTTTGGGGCTAACCACAAGCCAATCATGGTATTTGTGATTGCATGGCTCTAGGACGTGTGCAAGTGTGTTTAGTCCAACAATGTTTGTGTGATATGGGAGATCTTGGGTTCTTAAACAAGGCCAAGGATCAAAATAATAATTTTTGACTAGCCTTTTACGAGAGTTTCTGATTCATTATACATCGAGAAAACCTAGTCCTTTGCTATGTCCCGAGGAAATGACATAACATAGTTGATATGGTAGGCTACATCGAGAACATAGTTGATATGGTGGACTACATTGAGGACATGGTAGCATTACATAGTTCATGCAACAAATCAAAACAGCATGAACTCTCACCTCGATCATGCTTCCAGCTGGTCTCAAAGGAAAGAAAAAAATGGACGGAAAGTCTGTTGTTTTGACCCTAGCCAACCGAAGAAAAAAGAGAAAAAAAGGAGGAATAAAATGAAAAAGGAAAATAAACTCTTACTCCCTTAAACTCTTGTTTTGATCTTGTTCCTAGCTGCATAAAAAGCAAGTCCATTGTTTACGTGATAACCTGACCCATGGCCTAGGCCCAAACAAACTAGAAGGAGAGGGGGGGGGGGGCCGAAGGGCAGCACTCTATGTGTTCTCTATTTCAGGCAGCACCTAACAAAACACCAGCCGCTCTCCTCTCTTCTCACGCGTGCTCTCTCTCTCTCTCAATGCTCTCTTTCACACCCCCAAAGCTCGCTCGCTCTCTCAATGTTTTCTCTCTCAACCCCAATGTTCTCTCTCTCACGCTCTTCATCTCATCTTCTTTCTCCTTCTCTCTTTTTCTCCCTGAGCTAGGCTTTTGTTGTATCACCTATCACCTCCTGTTCTGCAACAGAAAACGACGCAAGGTTAGTGGTTCATTTCCTTGTTTCGATAATAATTAGTGCAGAAACTGGAATTTTGGGATGTTTGGAAATTTTAGAAGAATTTTTTTTTTGGAATTTGGTCAATTTTAGAATGATTTTGAAATATTTGTGTAGCTCTAATTTGATATACGTATGATTTGGGGATAATTAGGTCCCGAGAAGTCCTACCAAAGTGATCTAGTTGACATCCGTGGGATAAGTAACACCCACACTTTATAATAACAGATTAAGATTACCTATGCAAATTGATATCATGATTCCAGAATAAATTGCATCTGAAATTTTGTAATTATGTGGAAATTGATTTATCATTTGCACATCTGCAAATCAACTATATGATCGAATCATTATGATCAAGCATGTAAAACTAGGTTGTTGCATGTTTAAGTGTAAAAATTTGAAGTGGCATGGTAAAAGAAAAGAAAACTTGGCTTATATATGTATGTATACGTATCACCTAACTCACAACCCGACTTTGAGATGAGACCGGACATGATTATGCGTAAAAATGCGGGTCCACGAGTAAAATCGTCGTGATGCCTGAGCCGTAAGGTTAAAAATGCAGGTCCACGAGTAAAATCATGGTGATATAATTTGGTCGTAGCTCACACTGTAGAGTAAAATGAACTGAATATTCAGGTTATGTGTACAGGTATGTGTACAAGTATATGACTGTAAGCCTGATATAATCATTAGACTTCAACAATCCATCTTATTCTGATTCCAAGTATCGATTCATTATGCGTACATCAAAAAATGAAGGATGAAATTGTATCACTTTAATATGAGAATATTATTGAAATAAATTATCATGAAGTTACATGTCCAAATGTACTATGATTTATATGTTTTAATTGAACCGAATCATGTTAATTTTACTTGATCAAATTTTAATTTTTCTTGATCCAATTCTATAAGTAGATTTGTTACTTGCTGGGCCATGAAGCTTATAATCTTCACTTATGTTTTTGACCCAGAGACCGAGAAATTGGGCAAGCATTGGCATTTTGGGGAAGTGTAATTAGACACAAGGCCATCTTGCTACTAATTAGTAGGCTTGATTTTGACAAGTGATGTATATTAAAATGTGGCTTAGAATTATGTATAAATACTTCAATACTAAAAGTTTGAGCTCTAAAATTGAAAACAGATCTCTGTTTATAAATTAGGGTAGTGGATATGATTGTGTGATATTTCAGTTTAATAGCTTAGTTGTTTTGATATTACCACTACCTGCAGTTGAATTATGTGATTCCAAGTTAAATTGATTCACTAATAGGTGGAATACCTTATAGGTTCAACCCCAGTGAGTGTGCGGCGGGTATTCACACTCTCGTATCGTGAATCTGGAGTTGGGGGAGCGACAGTTTAACTCGTGCCAATCAAGGAAAGTCAAAAAAAGGAAAATAGGGAAATGAATCCTCACTTATGTCTTGCCTTAGAGGGCGAAAAAACAATAAGAAAGGAAAAGAAATGGAAAGAAAAATATGCATTCTCTACTCATGTCTTGCACATCTTAGACTCTTGCCAATGAAGAGAAAGAAACGTAAAAGAAAATAAAGAGAAAATAGAGCAACCAGTTGAGCTTCGCATACCTTTCTCTTGGTACCACCACCCTCTTCAAGTCTTCCTCCTACCTTCTTCAATCTCTCTCTCTCTCTCTCTCTCTCTCACTCGTCCCCATTTTTGTTGTTTCCGGTCGAACAATAAAGCTGAATGGAGAAGATATTTTGAGGGCAAAATATCAAATTCGCCCTTCTATTTATTCAAAAACCAACTTTTCACATTTTCAAGTGCATTTACTGTTTTAGAGTATACATGGCAAAATATGCAAGTGTGCATGTACACACACATATATGGCCATATGGCCCATATCCCTGTTTGTGAGCTTCTTAAGATTGTCGTGCTCGATACTTCAAGGAGTTGGACACTTGACACCCATGTCCTACCATGTCCCTGTCTAGTTAGCATTGTATGGTTAACAATTAACATTATTTATAACCGAATTTTAACCATACCCATAACCACCCAGCATCAAGGTCCGCTATACCGGTACCAGTCGGCGTACCGATGGCGGCCCGGACCGGTACGTACCATTCCATACCGGTTCCGTAATCCACACTGATCTGGTACCGGTCCTAGGCCGGACCGGTACAGCAGACCATGCCCAGCATTCTTTTGGCTATTTTTGGTCGACTTTATGGCACCTTATTCAGCAAGAATTCCTATTTAGAGCTGCCTTTGATGTCTATAAATGGATTGTCATATAGAGTTTGTGCAAGGTACCCATGCATACTAGAATTGTAAAATATTCAAATTATGGGAGTCTTGTTAATATATATTTAACCTAAACCCTTATAATATATTGTATGAAACCATGACTTCGTTTCAACAAGAACTAGCAAGTTAGATCTCCAAAATTCTAAAGGACTTCCAATAAATTAAATGCGCATACAAAACATTTATATTTAATTGAAAATACAAGAAAACAACAAAAGCAAAAAAAGAACATGAATAATACATAAAATTCCTAGCAACATGTTATACAACTATACCATGATAAGACGGTTTTTATGATAGACATTTAAGCCAAAAATGCCCAGAACTGGTGCCTCCTTCGCAAAGCCAATGGTAGTTCGCACCACCACCTACGTTGCCAACAATATTAATGTCTTAGCATCCAAAAATAATATAAAGATAATACACATGTATCTATGATAATATAAGTCAAGCAATAGAGGTTGACAAGGTAGAGATGAGAGACAAAGGGGTAGGGTGGGAGAAGCTGGAACTTTCATATGTAAAAAGACATGCAAAAGAAAGGCATGGCTTAAGAACAAACATAAATGATGAAGTTTTCTACACAATTTCATGAAGCATTCACCATAATCGTTGTTACCAACTCATCTAATGTTATTAAAGACTCCTGAAAAAAAAAAAGACCTTCTCCATGCACAGACGACCTCAAAATCTTCATTCCACACACCCACTTCCTAATCACTTTTATCCTTGATTGATGCAAATCATATTACTAATGCTGTGCCATTTGCACACCCATAGACACAATAAAACCACAACAAGCCTACATAGGATTTTTAATTGGTACTTTTTAAAACAATTTTTTTTTTGTGTTAAATGGATGTAATGTACTAATAAGCAATTTCCCTCTTTCAAGCATTGTAAAATCTTGAGAGAAGTTTAAAACAAATTCCCTGTCAATAAGAACTTAATGCGATGCACTACTCGCAGTTCGGAGACTTCTAAATGTAAACACCATCATATAAAATATAATGACCCAAATCAGAGAAATAATACATTCTATAATTGCTCTGTGACTCTACATATGGATAAGGAAATGAAGTAGGCACAGAAATCCAATTAACAGACAAATGATACAAATAAAGAGGAATACGTATTGCCCTCTACATCCCGATTCTATGTCAATATAGCAAATCCCAAGGACGGTCATAGACATCATCTCCATTTGGGACTGACTCTTAGAATCAGGTGCATGTGCGGGAGCAAATGCAGGTGTGCAAGTGCGAGGAAGCTGCTGTTTTAGAACACTTCTAGTGCGAAAGCGCTTAGGAATCAGGTGTGAGTTCATGATTCCATGAAGATTCCAAAGCGGATGCAGTTGAAGATTCTGGCAACTAAGGACCAGTTTGACACAACATCATAAGTATTTTCCCACTCTATAATAATCTTAAGAAGTCATGTGCTCATGTTATTTTGGCATGCATTTTGTCTATCTTGTAGCAACATGGTGTATCTTTCCATGCAAGTATGGGCTAATATTCTGCATAAAATATCTAATTTCACCAGCTCCTAACTTAAAAGGCATGAGACACAACTGTCAATCCTAGAATGAAATATGCAAATGCCATGCTAACATCTGTGAAAGCCTTATTTCCAAGATAGTTCTACTTTAATCCAAATGTTGAAGCTCCAAGACAAATTTGGAAATGAAATACTTTGTAACAATGAAAATAAAAGTAGAATATAGATGGAAATAACAAGAAATAAATCATAACTTTCTTATACTTACATCTGGTGAATACACTGCAACTTGAGGTTTGTAAGTCACTGTTTTCTTAAATTTCAACTCATCTGCAATGTTTAATTGCTCCACAGGTTTTCCTCTCAATACAATTTGGAAGTTTGAGAATTTTCTGAGATAGAGAATGGAAGCATATGCCTGCAAAAATGCAACTAACACAAATAATATATAGCCACATATATGGGAAGACATGCCAGATAACATGGAAAAAGAAATCAAACCCACCCGTAAAGAATATCTGAGGGTATAAGAAATATGCGATTGCACTATTTCTTTATGAAAATTTGAAAAGCCTCCACTGGTGGCTTGATCTCTCAGTAATATATCCTGCAATTAATAATGGAAAACAGAGAAATATGGGGCATTATATGCTACACTGCCTCCTATAACATTAGTGCCAATATACTTTCAATATGCCATAAGCATATAAATTATGCATGGCAGTTAATCTTTTGAATTTTCTTTTGTCGGTACAACTGGTATATATCAAGACACAATTTGAAAATCTATACATATCCTACATTATGAAGATGCACGATTTAGATAGCTAAAATGTGAAATGACCATGGGCCCATCACCTACGGCAAAAAAATCTTATCTCTATCTAACATAGCAGAAAGCCAGAAACATAACTAGGGAAATGGTAAGCAATCCAGAAGTAGTATGCTTAAGCTGTTTGTTTATATTTATAATTTCCTCAACATAGAAAACAGAAAAACTAGTTTATATGAAGACATGTTTGACATCAAGAATCCATACACATCCTACATTATGAAGATACCCTACATAGACAACTAAAATGTGAAATTATCACTGATCCATCACGTACTGCCAAAAAAATTTATCTAACATAGCAAAAACATAACTAGGGAAATGGTAAACACTCCAGGAGGAATCTGTTTCAGCTGTTTGTTTAGACTTATAATTTCGTCAATACAGAAAGCAACAAAATGAAATAATTATTCTTTTGCAAAATAGATTCCTGAAGGACTTATTAATTATTATATCCAATTATCAGAAAAAAAGCACATAGTATATCCCAATGGATCAGCATCTTGTACTTCCAAACCATCAATTTGAGCATTACCAAATCATTTGGCTCAGTTTATATTCTTATTTTTCTCTTCCAAATTTTCACAATCTTTTATAGAATTATTTTCCCTTTACAACTGCTAGTCCATTAGAATGTTATTATATCATGCAAATTCATGATCATTTGTATGTTAGACTTCTAAAAATATGCAGTTCACGACCCTTGGGACTGGTTATGAGCAATGATCACTCATCTTGGGTAATGGTTAGAAACATGGTCTGCTGTATCGTCTCGTACCACCCTATACAGCGCGTATCATACTACATTGGCAGAAAACCGGTACAAAACATACCTTCAAGTCAGTACAAGCCCCGTGCCACCCATACCGAGGCATACTACTCCATCCTAAGGTGTACCGAGATGTACTGACCTGTACCAAAACGTACCGAGGTGCGTACCGATCCGTACCGAGGCATACCAAGATGAAAATTAAAATAAAAATGGTTAAAGAGCTATTTCAGCACAGAAGTGTACCGTATCGTATCATACCGAACCGATAAGGTACCGATAGAGTACCCGGTAACGAGATTGCGGACCTTAGGTAGAAACGTAGAATGATTGTTGATATGGATTGGTCAAAAAAAATATGTTAATTTGTTCAAAACATGTTCAGTTCCCAATAGGAAGTGATTAAGCATAGCCTAGGTGCAATTATTACAAGAATATATGCACATCCCAGAGAGTCAGTAATATATCCTCCAGCGATCTTATGTCTTTTGCCATCTCAGTCTGTGTATACTGCCAACTGTTAGCACAACATGGTACCCTACTTATATGCATACCATGCTAGCCTGATTCGCACAGGCATAACATACAGCAGTTAAACCTAAAAAGCATAAGGCCACATGAATAGGATGTCCAATTCAGCATCTTAAAGTAGCATAGGCTGATCTGATCTGTATCATGCTTCAACTTTTACGAATTCTGACAAAGAAAATTACTTGAACTCCTGAAGAACTAGATCCAAAGGTTGAATATTTATTGCTAGACATAGTCATTTATGAAATATTTATTGCTAATCATAGTCATTTATCACTATCTTCTTCGGCAAAAGTCTATGTAACAAGTGTAAGCAAGGGTAGTTGTGAATAGTATGTCATCCTAGCTAATTTAATCAAGCAGGCAACCCTTGTTTAAATCCCACAACCAAGAATCTTCTATAACCACACCTAATCTAAACTCCATTTTGAATTTCCACCAAAAGAAAACTCCATTTTGAATTAAATTTATAAAATCAAAATTTCTACAGTATTTTCTACCCCATTCAAAACTAGATTTGCCAAATCTTATCATGTTATTGAAATAAAACTGACAGCAAATATGATTTATTCAATACAATAGTTCTATTCTTTCCTGAGTTCTTCTAAGGCATCCCTATGTTCTCATTATATTGCAGGATCCCCTATCTCACACCTGAATCTGCACTTTTTTCTGTTGCTTTGCCCAAATGTTCAAAGGATGTGCATGATTTTTCTCTTCACAATCCACAGTGAGGGAAATGGCTCGCATGTATTATGGACAACTCTTAATACAGTAATTACTTTTTCCTTGGCGTGCTTTCACAGGGCAAAAGTATAAGTAGCTGCTTTAAAAGAAACAAAATATGACAAAAAAAAAAATACAACCACTAATATCTCAATTTGCAGCCCATGTGAATATGATGTTTTCATTCAAGGAATTGTGAATAATTGTGAATGATTCCAAGGAAAAAATGAACAAATAGTACTAAATCAAATCAATCCAAAGCAACTGCACAAAAAACAGAAGGAATTGCATAGACAAATTCTGCATTTCTATGGTGCCAAGCCAATGCCAATATTTGATGGTGGTGATGGTAGTGGTGGTGATGGTGATGACGGTGTGATGATGATGGTGGTGGTCGTCGTGTTGGTGCTGATGATGGTGTGCAGATGATGACACAATAGTGATGGTGGTGGAGATGGTGATCGTGATGCTGATGATGATGATGATATTCTACCTCTACATATAGCATATAAAGTTGATGGAGCTTTTTCCAAAGGGAAAAAAAGGAGTAAATCACTACAATGCATACATAGGTTTTCGTGATCAATGAATAGAAATATCTGATTAAGGAAAAATGTTTGAAGTACCATGTAATATTAGATGGATCACTAAATAAAACAATAAATAATAAATACCTCATCATTATCATCAAAGTCCAGCTCCAAAAGGCCGTCATCATTCATCCATAGATTATATATCAAAACTTTGGTTCCATGAGACCCAAGATCCTCAAACTGATTTATCAAAAAAATAAATAAATAAATTTATGATATACAATTAAAGAAAAGTATTTTATTTATATTAGAATTTTATACAATGACGGAAAAAACATAAATGATTGACTAACTCGTCTCGTATTTATTAAAAAAAGAAATCATGTAAATAAGAGTACAAGACTAAGATACACAAGGACAAAGCATAACAATGAGAATAAGACAACACATTAAGAATTTCAGCATTATACCTTAGTTCGATTTCAAGGACAGGAATTAATATGGAACAAGTAAGAAATAACTCTTAAACAGATGGGAAGACATAAGAAAGAAATTCAGATTATTTATTGAAAACATTAATTATAATCACAAATGTTTTAAGCTAGGCCGAGCAGTACTAGTATGAAAGCTTAAATGTACAAAAACAGCTGAATTCATTCTGTCCTTGGACAAGTTTTATAATATAGAATATACAGACAAAAAACATGAAAAAAATTGCAATAAAAGAAAAAGGAGCAAGTGCTAAACATACATAGGAAAGAGCACACATAGAGAATAGTTATTTGTTAGAAACTTGGATGAACAATGGAGTGAATAGCCAAAAGAAGTTATGATCAAAGCATTGATTCCTTTAATGCAAGCATATAGATAGAATGCAGCTACAATGAGAAATGATACAGCCCCTCACAAGACAATGAACATTTGATGCAAAGCTAAAGACTTACAGTAGATGCCATATTAGTGACAAGATTAAGGCTTTGATCAGTGTTCTTAAACTGGTAGCAAGAAAAAGCAATCCAATTAACAACACAAAATAGAGTACCTATGCCCGATATAATTGTCACATTGATTTAGCTATTAGTCACAATTGGAAAATTTTTGCCTATTTAGACCTCTATATACAACCAGGATTTGAATTTTCAAGCTTTCTCCTCTTTATAGAACCCTTAACATATACTGACGCTCCTCTTTCGCCAACTTAAACAAGCCTGTTCTAACTTTTCTGGCACACACCAAAACTATAAAGTTGTCTCCTCTTTAAATTTCCCAATATCTGTGTGGGTATGACTAGTGAGCTATACCTTACACACTTTTTTTTCCAATTTCTGACACTCGGATTGATAAGCCAATCACATGAGCACCCTTGTCTTTCATGCCCCAAGCCTACATGCTTCAGCATGAGGCATACCACTAGCCTTACCTTTCCTTAACTCTCAGCTCTAAGCAGCAATCCCATAGTATGCCATTCTATTTGGGGCATCCTGATCTAGCGTGCTAACCTCTTTTATTATTGGAAATATAGTGATCAATGACCGATAAGTTGTTTAACAAGTGTCATCCATCTTTAAGTCATTTCAATGTCATTTGAACTGTTGCATTTGTCCCGTAAAATCTGCGTAGACATATTATCTGGTAGCCTACATGTTAAGACACAATACATATCAAATTCTTGTATTACAGATATTTTAAATTGGTCTAGAATCAGATTCTTTTAATGGCAACTACATCAAGGCTCTCACACAAAGTCCACAATAATTAGAGGTGAATTTTTGTTGCTTACGGAACATGGTTAAGGAGGGAGGCTTTGCAATGCTTATGGAATGTATATATCCTATTTTCCCTTGAGGTTTCAATGAGGAAGTGTGATGACTATAGTATTGTATCCATAAAACACAAACACTTATTTTCTCAGAGCAATTAGAAGAAAACATGCAACTCATCATGTTATCATTCTTGAATCTTGATGCTAAAATGTCCTAAGTTCCAATTAGATATAGCAATTAAACAATCTCAAAGTTCATGATTAATATTTATGGGTACTTTTGAGGTCTATGAACCATCACCAAAGTACGAGCATTCCATCTTCTGCATACTCTCGACTAACAATTGAAAAACTGCACACCAGCTGATACAAATAATACATGCCAGAAATCAATAAATGGGACTACGGTATGCCATGGCTTTAGCAAATTGTGCCGAAATTGCCATATATTCAGTAGTCGAGCTAAGATTTTACTCTTCATGGGGCAATTGTATCAACTAACCAATCAATGTGTGTATAGTCATAAAATTGTTGGCAACCAACTAGCAAAATTTTGTTAGAAATTAGACATATGCTAATTTGACATAGTTTCGAAGTGTGGAAGTAGTATTTTTATGTAGTCAAGGTTTTAAGTCTCAATATCAGAACCATAGTGTCCAGAGCAAAATTCTGAGGCACAGAAGGGCAGGGCTTGGGAGTTGGGAGGAGGGGTTGCCCCTCTTGGCTCCACTAGTGCCTATATTACACCATATAGGAGGTGTGCCGACCAATATCTTGTTATATCAAGGTGCATCAACCAAATATTCTTGATACATTTTTCATTGCTCAAATTATACTATAGCGTGTTGCCCTCATACCCACCTTTTATCACGATATTACCATATTGGCCCCCCATAGTACCCTATTTCAAGATACTAATATACCAGTCAATGACAAACACAGATCCATACCTCAACTTTCAAATCCTTCCTTGCAATCACTAAAGCCATAATCAAAACCATCCAACCAAGGTTTTAAATGCCATGGGACATGGCCATCAGTTTTTCCATGGAGCAGGATGAACCGAGTACCAACAATCAAGATGATGGATGTCCCATCCCATCCCGGTCTATTTTCCAACTCATCTCGTCCCGACACTCAAGACATGGGAACGCCTTTCCATCTTGCCAATATTTAAAACCTTGACCAAACTTATTCAAACTATATGGGGTTGGGTTTATAGCCCTCATGCGCAAGGTATTCCTATATAGGGCCATCTCTGAATGTATTCTAGGATAATATATAATCAAAAAGGAACATAATTGTGAAAATACAAGTTACACATTTACTGATAGGTTTGTGATTAAGTCAAAGAAGCTCTTGTTAATTATATATAAGATGTGTTCGCCGTACAAAAAATTGAACTATTAAATAACTGTGTAATTCACTTGAGGTAATTTTATCCGCGTGCAATACACCCATTTTTGCTCTTGCCAAGTCACATACTTGGATATGTACCTTATTCCAACTCTCGTTTCCGTCACCATGCAACATTGACCCATTGTCTAAAAACATAACCAACTTCATGCCTGCATCCATCAAATTACTAATATTATTCCACAACCCATTCACTTTTTAATAAATTGATCTAGCATCTAATCAGTAACTTTAAGGTAATTACTAGACATCATCTCATACTCTTATTTTCATCATTCTTTTACCATCTCGTAAGCTCCCTCTTGGTTGGCATATGGCAACCCCATTTTACCACATTACATAACTTAAAACCGAGAGTTTGAATCATGACCAAGTCTATGCTCCCTACAATTTCTACTTTCTAGTTTGTTGTACTTTCCTCGAGCACAACCTAAGTGCAACAAGTTCAGAATCTAGCACCAAGCTAATTTTATTTCAAAAGGTCATGAACAATAAAACCTACCAGAATAATCAAGTTTGGTCGCATACCAATACATCTGCAAGACTGCAACTTCCATTAACGATTAAACCATGAGCTCAGGTTGTATATAGAGAATGTCTACAAAGTCTATGAAGATAAATAAGCAAAATAACTCAATTCCTTCAAAATTGACAATAAGTACCTCAAACATGATGTTGATATCTACATGAGCATTATGCTCGATGGCGTAGGAATTACCAATGCATGGAGGGAAGGTGGAATAAGGATACATATATATACTAAACAGGATTTATTCCATTTGTTCCATTACAAAGTGCATGTCTTTTCCATTATGTTACTTATTTTTCCCAAGATATCTTAGTTATTTTATAAGATGATATGACATAAAGGGTGTATACCAGCAGTTTTATACAAATATATATTACCTTAATAAAAATAATATCATTGTAAAACAATAGTTAAGTTTAAATTTTGAGTTAAACCCAAGAAAAAATACAATTTAAGGAGATTAGGCGGAGTCGATTAGACCTTTAGGACTATTTCAAGAAAACCTTTGAAGATTGGTTAAGTGAGGAAAATAGTATTCTAAAGTGAGCTAAAACTTTAACTAATAAAATGGCCTTTTTTTACTGGGTGATATTGGATAATCTCCCATAAAGGATTTGATTGATTCCCCTGCAAAGAATATGCAAGAATAACTCTAATGGGATCATAAATATAAAATATACATAATATATGATAAGAAGGTGTCACGCCCCCGCCTCCGCGGAGCACGTGAGGCACCCAGTGCCCATGTGGGGGCCACATGAGGGGGGACCGTGGGGCTCCCCTGCCAGATATTGTCCGGTTTCGGGGCTTCACGCAAGCATCCTTCACCCCTTCCCGATTTTGTTTTCCTCCCAAAACGCGTCTGCAGGATTAGGAGACACCCGTCTCATATGCCCAGACTCTAGAACGAGTCTTTCCGATGTGGGATTATTGGGCCTCACACCCTTCCCACCATCGAATAAGAGTCGTCCTCGGCTCTGATACCAAATGTCACGCCCTCGCCTCCGCGGAGCACGTGAGGCACCCAGTGCCCACGTGGGGGCCACATGAGGAGGGACCGCGGGGCTCTCCTGCCGGATATTGTCTGATTTCGGAGCTTCACGCAAGCGTCCTTCACCCCTCCCCAGTTTTGTTTTCCTCCTAAAACGCGTCTGCAGGATTAGAAGACACCCGCCTCATATGCCCAGGCTCTAGAACAAGTCTTTCCGATGTGGGATTATTGGGCCTCACATCCTTCCCACCATCGAACAAGAGTCGTCCTCGGCTCTGATACCAAATGTCACGCCCCCGCCTCCGCGGAGCACGTGAGGCACCCAGTGCCCACGTGGGGGCCATATGAGGGGGGACCGCGAGGCTCCCCTGCTAGATATTGTCCGGTTTTGGGGCTTCACGCAAGCGTCCTTCACCCCTCCCCGGTTTTGTTTTCCTCCCAAAACGCGTCTGCAGGATTAGGAGACACTCGCCTCATATGCCCAGGCTCTAGAACTAGTCTTTCCGATGTGGGATTATTGGGCCTCATAGAAGGTAACTCTGTTAGTTACTTCCAAATAAAGCCTATTACAGAATCTTTTAAAAAAAACTCGGACATGTCCATCTTTAGATTATTATAGTGTTTAGATACATTGATATCAAAATTAATGAGACAAACCAAAGGCAGCAACATCATCAACCAATTGGACAAACAGATATTTAGAAAAAAGGCATGATAAGATGGAAGAAATAAAGAAATAAAATATGCAAGAAATAAATCCGATAGGAACAAAGAAAACAAGCATGACATAACAACTTTATACTGATGCATATAATTAATACAATTCAACGGAAGTAAAGCTAAAATAGGAAAAGGGAATATAAAACCTGTAGCAGAAGTTCCTCCTTTGAAGAAAAGGGAGACCAATCAAGAATTATTTTCAAGCTATTTTCCCAATCATCTAGTGAACTGTATATAACCGGTACTATTTGGTCTTTAATAATTTGAAAATCAAGCTGCAATAACAGACCAAAATAGGTTTGATATTTGGGGCAAGATACGTGTAGAATAAAACATGGGTGAATGGAATCATGTTAAACATGTTACCATTGGGACAATTATGTCATCCTTCATTGTTCTTCTTAAAAATGTATATGACAGCAGACCAATACTCATTGTAACATGGCTAGAAAGAACCAAAAAAGGGAGTCAGAAATATGATAATGACAGAGATAAAATTTACATCAACAAGATTAGAAGTTCCCCCAAGAATAACAGGATAACAGAATGCAGTCAACTAACAACAGAATGTAAAGTAAAATAATAGAAACTACGACCATTAATGATATAGACTTTAGTAAATCAAATAAAAATTGATGCAGCAATATATTCAACTGTATCTATCAAAGAGAATCCAGAACTGATTTCCTCGACATCTTGGTGATCTAGAAGGAATATAACTACATCCAAGAGGTAGTAGATCAACTCCACTACAAAGAACATTGGCAAAAAGTAAAGAAAATAGAGGAACAAGAATCAAAACTTCTTCCAATTTTTAGAAATGACCTTACTTTGTACAGACTCCTCTTTTCATAGACATTGAAAGATGTAGACGAAGTCCAGTCAGCTAATTTAATTGAACAAATCACAGCCCTAAACCAGACTTATGACCAAAGGAACCGAAAATGACATTAATGTCCCAGTCCTATTTTACACAGTTTTTGAAAACCTGGTTAACTTGCCCAATTGAATCACTCAACCCGCTAGTCATAGTGGATCTGTTTGGGTGAAAACCTGTTTCTAATAAAACAACTTGAACTGCTTTTAAAATGCTAACCTGGAAAGTTCAACCATCTAGTCCATCCAGATCGAAATCCTTGAGACATATTTAATCAAAGATGGAGGGGACAAGTGATAAAACCTGATGGACTATAACCTAACCAACCTTACCACCACTTTCTACTCTCATCCCACATCCCCCTGACCCAGGTTTACCACCAGCCAGACCTGTTGGAGAGGCCCTTCCTCACCATTGAAGCCACCAATTTCAAAGAGAACGTTAGAACAGTACACATTGAACTATTGAAGGCTTGTCACTGGTTGTGGCTAGATACCCTACCTTTCTTCTTCTAATGCTACTCCATCAGTGGTGGACCTGAGGGGAAGGATGCCAGCAAAAGTAATGATGGACAAATCTGAGAGCAGGCTTCATTTACCTCTGTTTTTCTTCTCCATTGGTAGATCTAAAGAAAGCATGCAAGAAAGCCTATGCCAGCCAATTTGACAGGAGCCCTCGTTTCCTCCTTTTTCCCCTACATAGAGGCAGTGAAGATGGAAAATATGCGACATTTGGATCCATAAAGTGGCACCAGTTTTCCATAAATTTAGTTTAACTCAATCAATTTATCGCTGATAGCAGTTCAAGGATTGTTGAACCGGTACCGGGTGCCGTACCGGTCGGCGCCCGGTCCGGTTCGATACCATTTCGGACCGAACCAAACTGGTACCGACCTGGTTGGCTTGGTTTGGCAATCCTTGGCCCGGTTCATGCATGCACACGTCGTATTTTTTATTTTTTGAAAAATTTTCTCTTTTTTCGAATTTTTTTTATGAATTTAAGTCTAATTTGATGTTTTTTTATTGTTTTCTTGATTTTTTTTTAATGTTTTTTTGATGTTTCTATGATCCCGATTGAAGGTAGATGATGTATCTTATTGCTTTAAAATGATACAAATTATAAAATGAACAATATAAAATATCTTCAAATCAAAATACAATCAATTACATACTTTTAAAGCACTCCCGGATATCTAAAATCGGGTTAAGTAGCTAGCTATGCCTCTCGTAGATATCCGGATCATCGGCATAATAAGGAGGCAGATTAACCTAAACTTCTAACCAAGCAGTGTTATGATCTTGTATGCTCAACCCATGACGACCGCACGTTGGATTATAAGCACTCTCGAATATCTCGCTGAAGCTCTGGCTCCGAGAGGTGTCCTCTGGCTGATAATATGGCTGTGGAAGGGCCCATCTGAATATGCCAGCAGTAAAATCCAACCCGTGAGATACTCCAAACTGCATAAGCAGCAAAATAGCGGCATCAATAATTGCCACAGCGCCGCACTATCGCCAAAATGGCCACAGCGCGCACTGTGGCAAAATTAACCGGACTTGGTGCGAACCTACAAGACTGGAACCTTTTTTCATGTACGAACCGACCCGGTCAGAAATAAGATCGGCTCGGTTTGGCCCCAACCGGATGGTACGGCCCGGTTTGGCAATCCTTGTAGCAGTTTGACATAACCACAATATGTAAAAGGACTGGAAGACTTGTATAATAATAAAAAAAGAACACAAAAAAACTACGATTTCCTTTTTCTTATTTAGGGAATAAGTCTTCAAAAATTCATAACTATTTCCTCAACTCATAAACTGAGGAAGATATCCTATTATACCTAATATAAGACACAACAATACAAATTTCTTACACTACCATGCTTCTCAAAATACTGGAAGCCAGAAGATGTTCTAGCTTCTTAAAGCACCCTACATTTAACAATAAAGAGAGTGATGACTTAATTGTAATATGCACAAATAAATTTAACCTTTTGCCAGCTCAGTAGAGCAAATATAGCGAGAATGGAAAACTTTCATGCCCTAATCATAGCTACCTTAACCAACATATTTTAACACGATTGTACAAAACATAACAAAACCATAAAAACAAGACTTTCTACGGGTATGCAAGCAAAAAACATTAACTAGGGATAGTATCAATAGGAATTAGTACAAAGTTACATTATCCACAAGTTCAACACATTTTACAAAACGCACCTGAAGATGAACAAAAATCAAAATCTTTCATGAATAACAAAAATTAGACTACAGCTTCAGCAATATTTGTAACCACAAAATAGGCATTGCAGCCAACTATCAAGAAAAAATCTTACCTTCCACGACATGCACGACTGAACACAATTGCATCAGCACCTAACCGCATAGTACTTGTCTTGAACCCATTACCATCTACATAATATAACATACAAGAGACAAAAATTATCTATTAAGCCATGTATGACAAAAATAACCTATGGTCTACGTCAAATATTTTTTTTTCAAATATAACAGAACACTGAATCATATATGGCTTTCAGTAAGATTCTATCAAAAAACAACTGCAAATTTAGGAAAAGAATTATCAAGATTTGCATCAAATAGATAATCATGCAATGTACATTTGTACTCCACATTTCAAAACTAGAAATCTAATTCACCAACAATTTTTATTTCAAAAATGAATATACACATGCATGCACGCAAGTATGTATACGACATGTTAGCATAAATATACATAAATATATATGAATACACATATGCATGTATGCATCTATAGGTATGTACATAT
Source organism: Phoenix roebelenii (assembly GCA_025769935.1). Classification (NCBI taxonomy): domain Eukaryota; kingdom Viridiplantae; phylum Streptophyta; class Magnoliopsida; order Arecales; family Arecaceae; genus Phoenix; species Phoenix roebelenii. The sequence continues at coordinate 13,116,775 of JAOXJJ010000481.1, forward strand.
ACATCTAAATACACATGAATATATATGTGTATATACACATATGTATATATATTAGTATGCATATGTGTATAACATAATATATA